>CM022946.1:2174188-2641879 GCA_012931725.1 Litsea cubeba | reverse complement strand
TGTCGTACTAGGAAAGGGCATCCTCAGAGAGAGAGTGTTACCTTAACTGCAAGGAATGGGTATCCCATGGAGAGGAGGATGAAAAAGATGAGATGGGAGGAACTGAATATTCATTCCGTTAGTGAGAACCCGTGAAATGGAAGAAGATATTCTTATAGATTTTCTTTCTACACGATTATGCTGTAGAAGAAATCTTTCATTATTTGGTAGAAAAGAATATATTATTTCATTTTATATAGTTATCCAAACAGCCACAATTGAGAAGACAAGAAATTATTCTTCAAAATATAAAAAATCTTGCACTTTACTTTGCATCCAAACAGGCCCTAAGGGCCCGTTTGGATATCCGTAGAATATATTATTTACAGATTCAAATAATATCATAAAGAAATAGTTCAGAATATAATAACATATTATTATAGTTATTGCAGTACTGTTGTTGTTTGGCGATTTTTTAAGAGTTCAACAGATTCTGAATGGGGTTGTTTGGGTATTGGTGCAGACTATACTATATTTTGAAATCAATATGTGCCACAATTTTAGATCAAACAAACATTGATATATTACTTTATAGATTTAATAAACCTTTAAAAAATAAAAAATAAAAAATAATTTTCTTCTTAAATAATATTATTAATAATAAAATAATTAATATAATAATAGTCATTAATGGAATTTTCAGTTTTATTTGTTTAATATATTCTATTTTCCAGAGAAAGAATTTATTAGAAAAACTAGAAAGAAACCCAAAGGAATAACATATAAATACCCAACTTAATCGGAAACAAAATCACTAAAACTTGTTAGTTTTAATGGAATTTGATTCCTAAGAATTCTAAGAAATCCAAGAAATAAGTAAATCAAAGTCAGGGTTCATCTCCAACTCTACCTCATATCTTTCACCCCTTAACTCTCCTTAACTCTGACCATTTTTTTGTTGGAACCCATTTTACCCTGAATTTCTTGGAATTCAATTCCACTGAATGCAAAAAATATATATCTATATATATATATAATACCAGAAAAAAAAAAAAGCATGTGAAGAGACAGTAGTTTATGACAGTGAAGATGAGCATGACGATGGTTTCATTGATTGATTTTGACGACATCCCCAAGTTCCCTTCTTCACCGTGGCTTGAGTGCTCACCATGAATTACAATAGACTAGATGGGAGATAATGAAAAACTTTGCAAACCAGCCAAGCAATCAAGAAGATGTAGACAGAAAGTGAAAAAATGTCAGCAAAATAGAGTGATGGGATATAGGAGAAAGGGGATGGACCAGATGTTTGGAATGAATCATGGATATGGCATCTCATAGAAAGCAACAAAGGTTTGGTTTTATATTTTTTGAAATGAGAAAGCAAAAGGTAATAGAAGATAGAGGGCGAGGGAGACTGGGAGGTGGAAACGGAATAGGGTGAGTGGAGAAGAAGAGTAAAAGAAGGAAAGAAAGAGAAGATGAAGAGAATAGAAGGCATGGAGAGGGCATCCTCAGAGAGAGAGTGTTACCTTACCTGCAAAGGAATGGGTATCCCATGGAGAGGAGGATGAAAAGATGAGATGGGAGGAACTGAATATTCATTCCGTTAGTGAGAACCCGTGAAATGGAAGAAGATATTCTTATAGATTTCTTTCTACACGATTATGCTGTAGAAAGAAATCTTTCATTATTTTGGTAGAAAAGAATATATTATTTCATTTTATATAGTTATCCAAACAGCCACAATTGAGAAGACAAGAATATATTCTTCAAAATATAAAAATCTTGCACTTTACTTTGCATCCAAACAGGCCCTAAGGGCCCGTTTGGATATCCGTAGAATATATTATTTACAGATTCAAATAATATCATAAAGAAATAGTTCAGAATATAATAACATATTATTATAGTATTGCAGTACTGTTGTTGTTTGGCGATTTTTTAAGAGTTCAACAGATTCTGAATGGGGTTGTTTGGGTATTGGTGCAGACTATACTATATTTTGAAATCAATATGTGCCACAATTTTAGATCAAACAAACATTGATATATTACTTTATAGATTTAATAAACCTTTAAAAAATAAAAAATAAAAAATAATTTTCTTCTTAAATAATATTATTAATAATAAAATAATTAATAATAATAATAGTCATTAATGGAATTTTCAGTTTTATTTGTTTAATATATTCTATTTTCCAGAGAAAGAATTTATTAGAAAAACTAGAAAGAAACCCAAAGGAATAACATATAAATACCCAACTTAATCGGAAACAAAATCACTAAAACTTGTTAGTTTTAATGGAATTTGATTCCTAAGAATTCTAAGAAATCCAAGAAATAAGTAAATCAAAGTCAGGGTTCATCTCCAACTCTACCTCATATCTTTCACCCCTTAACTCTCCTTAACTCTGACCATTTTTTTGTTGGAACCCATTTTACCCTGAATTTCTTGGAATTCAATTCCACTAAATGCAAAAAATATATATCTATATATATAATACCAGAAAAAAAAAAAGCATGTGAAGAGACAGTAGTTTATGACAGTGAAGATGAGCATGACGATGGTTTCATTGATTGATTTTGACGACATCCCCAAGTTCCCTTCTTCACCGTGGCTTGAGTGCTCACCATGAATTACAATAGACTAGATGGGAGATAATGAAAAACTTTGCAAACCAGCCAAGCAATCAAGAAGATGTAGACAGAAAGTGAAAAAATGTCAGCAAAATAGAGTGATGGGATATAGGAGAAAGGGGATGGACCAGATGTTTGGAATGAATCATGGATATGGCATCTCATAGAAAGCAACAAAGGTTTGGTTTATATTTTTTGAAATGAGAAAGCAAAAGGTAATAGAAGATAGAGGGCGAGGGAGACTGGGAGGTGGAAACGGAATAGGGTGAGTGGAGAAGAAGAGTAAAAGAAGGAAAGAAAGAGAAGATGAAGAGAATAGAAGGCATGGAGAGGGCATCCTCAGAGAGAGAGTGTTACCTTACCTGCAAAGGAATGGGTATCCCATGGAGAGGAGGATGAAAAGATGAGATGGGATGATGCATATCGTGAGGGATTTAAAGAGAGAGAATTCAGGGGCAAGATCTTATGGGTATTTGAAAGGCATTGAGTAGGTAACTAAGATCCAGTCTTTCTAATTTTGAAAGAAGCTAATTTAACCCTTATCAAGAAGGATGAGGATTTATAGAGAAGACACCCAATTTACTAGAGTGAGATCTCTACAATGGTTAGAAGTGGGGGCTTTAGCGAGAGAGAAGAAAAAAGATAACATCAGATACATTTGCAACCAAATCAACATGAGGATCATCAATAGGCTTGAGCATAATAATCTTTGTGCTAAAATGCCGTGCTTGTTCAAAATAGTCCCCAATGTTATAAAAGAGAGAGACCAAGAGAAAGAAGATTAGAGGGAGAAGAGAGCCTTTCTGATATCTCATTAACTGTGTCTAAATACATAGGGAGAGAGCCTATTTATAGGCAAAGTAAACTAAAAAGGAGGAACCCTAATTCTAACCCTATCTTATCACAAGTGGGCATCCACCCAAGATCCATATCTTATAACACTCCCCCTTGGATGACCACCATTTAATGACAGTTGCCTCATTAAAAACCTTGCTAAGGAAAACCCAGTGGGAAAAACCAAAGCGAAGGGAAAAAGAGTACAACATTCTTCAAGATCATTGAAATGGTGTTGGACGTGCATAATGCTGCCTCGTTAAAACCTTAACTAGGAAAACCCAGTGGGATAAAACCTAGGAAAGGAAAAAGAGTACAGCGCACAAATGTCCTGGGAAGCATACTTCAGGATGCTCCCTGATAAACTGCTCCCCCTGATGATTGCAACCATTTACATAGTTTGATGATGAACTCTTCGCATGCCAATCTCATATACAAACTTCTGGAATACTGATTTTGGCAAAGATTTGGTAAATAGATCAGCCAGGTTGTTACTCGAACAAACTTGTTTGACTTCAATTTCATTGTTCTTCTGAAGTTCATGAGTGAAGAAGAACTTTGGTGCTATATGCTTAGTCTTGTCTCCTTTAATAAAACCTTCTCGAATTTGTTTTATGCATGCTTCATTATCTTCATAGATAACATTTGGGATACCTGCAATAGAAGGTAATTGACAAGAACTACGAACATGCTGAATCAAGGATCTTAGCCATACACATTCCCTACTGGCTTCATAAAGAGCCAAAATCTCAGCATGGTTAGAGGAGGTAGCTACCAGAGTCTGTTTAGTAGAACGCCAAGAAATGGCGGCATTACCATTTAGAAACACATAACCTGTCTGTGATCGACCCTTATGAGGATCAGAGAGATAACCTGAATCTGCATATCATGTAAAACTGGAATCTATAGGATTATAAGAATAAAATATTCCTAAATCAGTTGTTCCACGCAAATATCGTAGGATATGTTTAATACCAACCCAGTGCCTTTGAGTTGGTGCGGAGCTATATCTGGCAAGTAGATTCACAGAAAATGCAATATCCGGTCTAGTGCATTGTGCTAAGTACATCAGGGCTCCAATAGCACTTAAGTATGGTACTTCTTGACCCAAAACTTTTTCATTTTTTTTCAATAGGACGGTATGGATCTTTCTGTGTATCAAGAGACCGGACGACCATGGGTGTGCTTAATGGGTGTGCTTTGTCCATACCAAATCGTTTTAAAACCTTCTCGGTATAATTAGATTGATGGACCAACATCCCATTAGAATTTCTCTCGATTTGCAACCCGAGACAGAATCTTGTTTTTCCAAGGTCTTTCATTTCAAATTCTTTCTTTAAACAATCAGCAGTTTCTTCGAGCTCTTCTGGAGTCCCTACCAAATTGATATCATCCACATAAACTGCTAATATTGCAAATCCCTTCATGAATTTCTTTATAAATAGACACGGGCAAATAGGATCGTTTGCATACCCCTTTTTAGACAAGTATTCACTAAGACGATTGTACCACATTCTTCCGGATTGCTTCAGGCCGTACAATGATCGCCTCAATTGGATTGAGTATGTACTCCTTGGCTTTGCTTCAGGCAAAGGAAATCCTTCCGGGATTTTCATGTGAATTCTAGTGTCTAAGTCCCCATATAAGTAAGCAGTTACAACATCCATGAGTCGCATTTCTAGATTTTGAGAAACTGCTAAACTTATCAGATATCTGAAAGTTGTTGTATCTATGACAGGGGAGTATGTTTCCTCATAATCAATCCCAGGTTTCTGCAGGAAACCTTGTGCCACTAATCGTGCCTTATATCTGGTAATTTCATTCATTTCATTCCGTTTTCTTACAAACACCCACTTGTAACCTACATGGTTAACATCTTTTGGGGTTTGTACTATAGGTCCGAACACACCACGTTTATTGAGAGACTCTAACTCTGCTTTGATGGCACTTTCCCATTTTGGTCAATCATTTCTTTGTCGACATTCATTTATAGAACGTGGTTCTGTGTCCCAATCATCATCATCATTTACCTTTGATATTTGTGTAGCTATCGCATATGCAAATGCGTCATCGATGACAATATCATTTCTATTCCATCTCTCTTTTGAATAATTGTAAAATATAGAGATCTCTTCATTATCCGGTACCGGTGCCTCTTCAGGGGCTTCCAAAGTCTCACCAGGGACTTCCATTATTCTAGAGAGAACGGATTTTGTCATAACCTCTTCAGGAGCGTTACGTGCCTCTTCGGGAGGAACCTCTTCAAGAGTGTTACGTGCCTCTTCGGGAGGACATGATGATGATTGCTCATTTCTCCTTTTCCGCGGAGCTGAGTCCTTTGAACCTATAGGTCTGCCACGCTTCTGGCGTATTGCAGATTCTTTTGCGGTTGTATTTTGACTTTGTCCTACAGGGACATTAATCCTGGCAGGTGTATTCATAGCGGGCACATGTGATTTTGTCACCTTTGCTGCATCGTTAAATGCATCAGGTAATCTGTTTGCAATTTCTTGTAAGTGCACAATTCTCCGGACTTCATTTTCACATCGTGAAGTTCGTGGATTCAAATGAGACAGAGTGGAAGTATTCCATGTTAATTCTCGCCGTTCTTCAGGAACAGGTCGTTCTACAGGAACTATGTTATCTCCCCCTAACGGCGGGAATATTGTCTCATCGAATTGACAATCTGGAAAATGAGCAGTGAAGACATCTCCTGTCATTGGTTCTAGATATCGAATAATTGAGGGAGAGTCATAACCTACATAGATTCCCAATCTACGTTGTGGTCCCATCTTAGTACGCTTAGGAGGTGGGATTGGGACTTGAACTGCACAACCAAACTTGCGCAAGTGAGAGATATTGGGTTGATGTCCGGATGTAAGTTGTGCAGGAGAAAATTGATGATAGGCTGTGGGTCGAAGTCGAATTAACATTGAAGCATGCAACACAGCATGTCCCCATGCACTAACTGACAATTTGGATTGCATCAGCAGAGTCCTAGAAATGAGTTGGATGCGCTTAATCATGGATTCAGCTAAGCCATTCTGGGTGTGGACATGGGGGACAGGATGTTCGACAACAATTCCTATAGATGAACAAAAATCATCAAAAACCTGTGATGTAAATTCTCCTGCATTGTCAAGTCTTATAGACTTAATGGGAGAATCAGGGAAATGAGCCCTAAGTTTGATTATTTGAGTTAATAGACGGGCAAATGCTATGTTCCTAGTTGAAAGTAGGCAAACATCAGACCAACGGGTGGAGGCATCAATCAAAACCATAAAATATCTAAAAGGTCTACTAGGGGGATTTATGGGTCCACAAATGTCACCTTGTATCCTTTGCAGAAAGGATGGGGATTCGTATGCAACTTTAGCAAAAGAAGGTCGGGTGATCAATTTTCCTTGTGAACACGGTGTACATAAGTACCCACTAGGTAGGGTCAATTGATGGTTCTCTAAAGAATGCCCAAAGGAGTTATCTACAATTTTTCTCAACATAGTAGCCCCAGGGTGACCTAACCTATCATGCCAGAGCTGTAAAGTCTTCGGATCACTAAGCTTCGGGCTTAGTTTAAGCTTCGGGCTTAACTTTGTTGTTTTTGCTCATAACCGAATGTGATTCAACATTTAAGATTGTCATGTAATATAACCCTGAGGAGAGTGCACTTAATTTTTCTAGTATTTGCTTCTGGCTTCCAATACTAGTAACAATGCATAAGAATTCCTTGTTACCTTCACTTACAGTCTCAATGTGGTACCCATTCATTCTGATGTCTTTGAAACTAATCAAGTTTCTTCGGGAACTATTTGAGAACAAAGCATCTTTAATGAATAAGTGGGTACCATTAGGTAACATTATGTGGGCTCTTCCGGAGCCTTCAATTATTTGCACAGGCCCAGCTATGGTTGATACCTTTCGTGGAATAAACATCAATTCTGAGAAAAATTTCTGATTTTTCAGAATGGTGTGTGTTGTGGCACTATCTACCAAACAAAGATTGTCCTCAGTTCCATGATCCATACCTTAAACAAAATAATAAAACAATATAACTATGCAATCATATGATAAAATTGAAATAATTAAACCATTCATTCTGGGCAGCTGGTAGTATGACCATCTTCTGGTGATCATATCTATCCTTCAGGGATTTCCATAGGCCTGCTGGGTCTTCTTCAGTAAGGTATTCATGTTTGAGATCTTCATGTATGTGATGACGCAGGAAGATGAGGGCTAATGCCTTTTCCTCTGGGGACATCTTGTTACCTTCCTTTATAGTCTCTCCTAGTTTCTTGGATTGCAAGTGGATTTTAGCATCCAATTGCCAAGATAAATAATTGTCCCCATTTATGTTAAGTGCTTTAAAGTCAATTTTAGCCAAATTTGACATCTTGCAAGAATTGTAATATGAAATATATATGAAGTTATCAGTGTGCATATAATGATAAAAAAAATATTAACATCAAAAGTAATTAAGAAAGGAATTTAAACATGGAAAAATAAAAATTTAACATGTTCTCATATTTGAGAATCAGAACTGCTGGTTCTGTCAAGACTTCAGGCTTGATTTAGAACTTCAGGTTCATAATACATGAAATTAGAACTTCAGGTTCTGTCAAATCTTCAGGTTTGGGGTAGAACGTCTGGTTCTAACAAGTGATCAGAACTTCTAGTTCTATCAAAACCTTCAGGTTTAATTTCATGGCTTTATAATTTATATGGATTGTTGAATCAAAAACTTCAGGTTTTGATTTATTGATACGAATCTTCAGGTTCATATCATTATTCCAACTTCTACTGGTCCATGAATATGTGAACTTCAGGTTCACTTTTAGAACTTCTGGTTCTCTTTCTTTTTTCTTTTTCTTTTTTTTTTATAATCAATTTATAGCATTAATAAATTTAAATAAAAAATCGTGCAAGATAATGAATAGTAACCAAACACTATAATGACAGTAAAATAAATATCATAAATTAATTTTATGTATTCTAATATGTTGGATTTGAACTATGGTTTGGATACTACTTACTGTATTTAAAGAAAAATATTACTCTTTTCTGAAATCCACGCTGGGAAGGATTTTGCGATGGAAATCCGCGCTGGGAAGGAATCCGCCCAGGGAATCTGCGATGGAAATCCGCACTGGGAAGGAATCTGGGATGGGAATCCGCGCTAGGAAGGAATCTGCACAGGGAATCCGCGATGAAAATCCGCGCAGGGAAGGAGTTTGCGATGAAAATCCACGCAGGGAATGATTTCTTCTCTTTGGGCAAGAAGACCTGGTTTTCTTCCTTCTCTTAGAGCTTCGTGCTGATAACGTGTTATAAAAGAGAGAGACCAAGAGAAAGAAGATTAGAGGGAGAAGAGAGAGCCTTTCTGATATCTCATTAACTGTGTCTAAATACATAGGGAGAGAGCCTATTTATAGGCAAAGTAAACTAAAAAGGAGGAACCCTAATTCTAACCCTATCTTATCACAAGTGGGCATCCACCCAAGATCCATATCTTATAACACCCAAATAATAGGTCATATGAAGATTTTAACTTCCTGCATTGTCACACAAATTTGTAAGATGCCAGCTCACTACTGCAGGGTAACTGATCCATTTTCCAAAAAAATGCAAATAATGCATTTCAAATAATATAAGTTAAAAAATAAATGGAAAAAATTATTGACGTATTGACAAGTAATAATGAACATTTGGAAGAAGGAGTAAAAGTCACCAAACACATATAAGGAATAAATTTACCTCATAAAAATAGTTCTCATGTGGTTGAATCACTAAAATTGTTCTCTTCACTGTTAACATCGCCAACGTGTCTAATGCACTACCCTCATCATGAAAATATAACATAAAAAATATAAAAAAATAAGGGGGCATTACGAAACGAGATACTTTAAGATAGGGATATTGTCTAAACTGCCCCATTTTAAAGGGAGTGTTTTTTGTCTTTTTGGAGTTATCCAATTATATTATGGCATGTCATTTTTGAGTTATCCAATTAGATTATGCCATGTCATATATATAGAGAGAAGATAAGGTTATGATAATGATGGCATGTGTTAAACTTTGATAGGCTAAAAAAGGGGAGCGGGGGGTTTTGTAGCGTACCCCTTTAATATATTATGATATATTATTTATTAGTTTATAATGTAATCTATTCACCTAAAAAGGAGGTTTATAATATCTCATTTTATTTCAAAAACCTTCATATTACATTATGCAAGGATATGTTGTATAAAATAATCTTTAAAAAATATTTTCTAACTACGAATGAATGATGGCCCACTATAAGTTTACACAAGATATTGATAAGGTTATACAACTTGAGGTGATGGAGAAACAGAGCAAATCTACATAATAACATGGTTTCCCGTGTTAATAGCATGAGAAGAAAGAAACCTAGATGGAATCATTTTTCTTCTATTTGAAATTCTAAAAACTACCAACCAAACAAGAAAACCCAAAATGCAGAACTCTAGATATAATGAATAAAGCATATGGGTGTTCTTCTTCTGATTATATAATCAACAGAGAAAAAAAACCAATAATGGTGAGAAATGAGCACAAATGCCATATATTACCACAGCACAACGCATATGCATAATACAATAATAGTGACAAGATGAGGTAAAAATAAAAAAGATCAGATACCTTTCTTTTTAATTGCATATTTCACCATCATTCATAATAGAGCAAACATGCAGCAAGCATTGTAAGATGGATAATCCAAAAATGGAATCTTCATTTAAGATTGCCAACGAGGATAGTAGGAAAGAGATGCAGAACAAACGCGACATGGTGGGGATATTTTTAAGATATCGAGATTACATTAACTTCGGTAATAATACCAACTATACATGTTTCGGTCTCGGCCACGCGCACTTCGACAACAGTGTCATAGCGGTAACCGAGATCGGCACTTCCTAACCTCGGCACTTTGTATCGGGGCCTCAGTCACACATCTCGACAGTAGTGCCCAAATGCTAACCGAGACGGGCATTGACAGCTGTACTGCTATGGATGCTCAATCACATCACAGGACGTGTGATAAGATAAGGACATCCGCAAGTTAGGCGCAAGATCAAGCATATGGGTGTTCTTATTCTGATTATATAATCGAGAAATGAATACAAGTGAAAAAATATCAATAATGGTGAGAAATGAGCACAAATGCCATATATTACCACATCACAACGCATATGCATAATACAATAATAGTGACAAGATGAGGTAAAGTTAAAAAAGATCATATACCTTTCTTTTTAATTGCATATTTCACCATCATTCATAATAGAGCAAACATGCAGCAAGCATTGTAAGATGGATAATCCAAAAATGGAATCTTCATTTAAGATTGCCAACGAGGATAGTAGGAAAGAGATGCAGAACAAACGCGACATGGTGGGGATATTTTTAAGATATCGAGATTACATTAACTTCGGTAATGATACCAACTAAACATGTTTCGGTCTCGGCCACGCGCACTTCGACAACAGTGTCATAGCGGTAACCGAGATCGGCACTTCCTAACCTCGGCACCTTGTATCTGGGCCTCAGTCACACATCTCGACAGTAGTGCCCAAATGCTAACCGAGACGGGCATTGACAGCTGTACTGCTATGGATGCTCAATCACATCACAGGACGTGTGATAAGATAAGGACATCCGCAAGTTAGGCGCAAGATCAAGCATATGGGTGTTCTTATTCTGATTATATAATCGAGAAATGAATACAAGTGAAAAAATATCAATAATGGTGAGAAATGAGCACAAATGCCATATATTACCACAGCACAACGCATATGCATAATACAATAATAGGGACAAGATGAGGAAAAGTTAAAAAAGATCAGATTCCTTTCTTTTCAATTGCATATTTCACCATCATTCATAATAGAGCAAACATGCAGCAAGCATTGTAAGATGGATACTCTAAAAATGGAACCATCATTTAAGATTGTGTAACAATCCGAGTTACCTGATATAATAATATTCGTTTTGGGCCGCAGCAATCACGGCTTTGTTTCTGGGCCCCTTTGAGACCCAAAACGCGTTATACCAGACAAGGACGGCATCGCATATATAAGCCCAGTCTTTGGGCAGCCACATGGGCGATGTGGGATTGGGATCCCTGCCTTGCTTGCAGCTGACCCAGTCCTTACAGATTGCCAACGAGGATAGTAGGAAAGGGATGCAGAGCAAACGCGACATGGAGGATATATATATATATATATATACATGGAAAATGGAACTTGCAATAGAATTGCTAGAAAGATGTTGTTAGACGTGATTTATGGAGAGAATTTAGGGGCTAATAAGGATTTGAATAGTTGTTTACGTTATTAGATATAAGGAAAGGTTTAGAGTTTTTTTTATATACCCCTAAGGTTCCTAGGATTTGTAAATAAGCCCCTATGGTTTAAATATTTGTATATACCCCTCTGCCTTTTCATGTTAATACCTTTCATGTCCCAAAATTAGTAGCCTTAAAGCCACCATAAATTTTTAGTATAATATGACATTTTTGCCAATCTCTTTATCCATATATGCATAATTTCAAAAACTTGGATTTATTTTTCTTTAAAGCTTCTATATAACTTTTAGTGGGAAAGAGTAACCCTATATAAATCCATTTACTCAAAATGAGGCCCATTTCATTAAATCATAATCGATGATAATGACAATCAACACTTGCGCTTATAATTGGTTATAATTGACCAAATCCACGCACAACCCCCTATTAGATTGATGAAAGTTTCAAATATATAATTAGGCTTCATGCGCATGGGAGAATTTGAGGGAGACTATTGGGACTTGGGACAAATAATGGTATTTTTATAAATAATGACATACTTATATTTGTTTGATGAATTTTGGGTCAAAGCTGTCATCTTTATAAAAATTCAAGACAAATCTTTATGCGGTCGCCTTTTCTCGTTATGACTAGTGATTCTATGGACTTGGATGGTACTAAAATAAAAAGGAAGCGGAGTATATGCAAATACTGAAACTATAGGGCCCTATTTACAAATTATATAAACCCTGGGGGGTATATACAAAAAACTCAAAGGTTTATGAGAGATTTGATGATAGTTTAAGAGGTCATTGCAACAAACAGAGTCCGAATATGTTCGAAAAGATTTAGATGAAATCAAAGTTGAATGCGGAATTGAAAATATGGAGATTAGTCACCCACGCCAAAGCCTAGGTTGGCCATTTTTTTCTTTTGTATTTCTTTGAAAGGAGAGCAACTGATGGGTGGCGTGGCACCCCTCACATCGCCTCTTTCTTATTACTTTAACATATATAATGAGTGGAACAATCGCAGTGTGCCATGTTGTGATAGAGGGTCTCAATGTTTTAATATCAGTTTAGATTTGAAAATGGGCCCCACTGAGATTATTATCCACAGTATATTCGGATCCGGTTGAATGTACCCGAAGGATCCGGTTTGCTTGTCCAAATGGGTCGGAGAAAAGGACTATCAACGGCCTTCACGCGTCTGACATTGATTTAATCGTAAGTCAGCCTCAAAATATAACTTGCTCAAGTCAGACTATACTTGAGATTTTACGGAGAGGGAGAGAGAGAGACTGAGAGAGAGCTCTTGTTCTTTCTCACTTTGGTTCGTGATTTTGGAGAAGAGATTGAAGAAGAGAAGAGAAATGGAGGAAGTTGATCACCTAGCACATGAAAGGAAGAAAGCCCAGTTCGACGTGGAAGCCATGAAGATCGTTTGGGCAGGTTCTCGGCAAGCCTATGAAGTCGCAGACCGAATGGCTCGTCTCGCTGCGAGCGATCCTGTAAGTTTTTTTTTTTTTTTTTTTTTTAATTGAGTTTGTTTTCCAAGGTCCTTGATGCGATTCTGCTTATGGGTCTTGTTTGTTTTCGTGTTTTATTCGGTCTTGAATGAATAGCTTAAGCTTTCGATGTTTTGGAGTGATCTTTGATTGATGAGCGATCAAGTAGTTTTGCAATTCGGTTGGGGTTTGGTGGAAGCTCAAATCTCAATTTGGGGGGTGAAGTTATGCAAAGTTTTGTTTTTTTTTTTTTGTCTTTTTTAATGTTGAAGAGAAAGGAATGTTGCAATGTGATACAACAAATTTTGACAATGGAATTGAAGGAATTCTCTATTTTTCAAGAGTAAAAGAAGCGCATTTCTTTATCTAGATGGCTACTAGATCGCAGACCCCTTCCATCTGTTAGGCCAGTGCGAATATCAGAAACTATATAGTGAAAAGGGCTATTAAACTTGAGGCTAATAGATCAAGGGTCAGGATAATCTTATGGGGTTGATTTATTGCCTAACCATATTTGACTTAGTTACTAAATTCAAATAAATTGAAGGGGTTTTGATGAAACAATGATATAGGATTTGAGGATCGCTAGGTTTCTTTATAATGTGCTCTAATAGAAAAAAAAAAAAAAGTTGGATTCTAGCATTTTCCAATATAATGTTTTTTTTTTTCTTACATATCTTTTCAGTAAAAAAATAAGTTCATGAATCATGCCAATACGGGCAAATTCGACTATGAGGCTCACCACGACAGCGATTTTGAACCTTGGTTGCAACTGATGACTTCAATTTGTCTGTCCTATTATAGGTCTTTCGTAAAGATAACAGAACAATGTTGAGCCGAAAGGAGTTATTTCGGAACACGCTCAGAAAAGCAGCTCATATATTGAACCAGGTTGTCAAGCTTGGCCTTTCAGGTATGCCCTGATCTTAATACCTTTATGCATTGTCATGTAATGTTTGGAAAGATTTGAAACTTAATCTCTTATTATAGTCATATATAGCGTAACGTATCAATTGTAACATTTGTCCCTTAAATAGGGGTCTAATGTCTCATTGCCCATTTACAGAGAGATTTGTTGAATATAAACACACACACACACAAGCAAATTTACATGTGTGCACAATGTCAATGCCAATTGTCAAGAAGGACACCTGTTACATAACAGCCATGGGTTTTGATTTGGATAGATGCACGGTATTTGGTTTTTGAATGAGAGGAGTTGTTAGTGTCAAAGTATGGGTTGGGGCTTGAGCCAAACCAATGGGTCAGATCAATCCAACAAATCAAGATTAAAGGAGATTTTCCATGAGTCAGCCCATTGCTGTACAATATCTT
Source organism: Litsea cubeba (assembly GCA_012931725.1). NCBI lineage: Eukaryota > Viridiplantae > Streptophyta > Magnoliopsida > Laurales > Lauraceae > Litsea > Litsea cubeba. The sequence goes on along the minus strand of CM022946.1, from coordinate 2,627,286 downwards.
TTTTGTTGCTGTACATATCTATAGATTGCTGTATATATCCTGTTGTTTTGGAAACTCTTGTACTATTTAAATAGATCATATTCAATGAGAAAGATAAGTTCTTCTCTCCATAAGAAAATGTTCTCTCTCTTGCACATAATAGTTTGAAAGAGCTGGATCATCAGAACGCCTCAAATTATTGGAATTGCTAACAGTAAGGACCTTGGTGATGCTGAGTTATGGTGGGAAATAAGGACATTGGTGAATCCAGCGAAACCAAAATAGCGAAAGTTGGGTGTTCTAGGAAGCTTGTAGAGTGGATGTTTAAAAGAGTTGGGAAGGTCTGAAATGCCACCCTTGTCTGCTTCACTCGTTGACAGTCCTTTGGGGGTACGTGCTCTAGCATCTCCTTGGCAGGATTCTGAAGCGCAAGTAGTGCATGGCACCATCTACTTTAAAATCAAGAATTTTTTATAGTTTGCTTACCTGCTAAAAGATCTCTATACTAAAGTAGAACAATCTTCTATATACTGTAATATCTAAATCTCGGATTCTGAAGCGCAAGTAGTGCATGACACCATTTACTTTAAAATCAAGAATTTCTTATAGTTTGCTTACCTGCTAAAAGATCTCTATACTAAGTGAGAAAAATCTTCTATATACTGTAATGACTAATTCTCTTGTTCTGATTGCCATTATCAGTGTAATGAAATCAATCCTAGTTTGCTGCTAGATATCATTTTCACTGGAGATTCCTGTTGCTAACCATGATATATGAAATATATCTATGCGAGCTTTGTCACAACAGAAGAAGAGGCTTCCAAATTGAGGTTTTTTATGGATGAACCTGCTTACACAGATCTACATTGGGTAACTAATTTCCTGTCTGTTGCCAGTGTTTATTAATTGGTTTGACTGTTGTTTTTATAGATAATGATAATGGATTTGGTTCCATAGCCCTGGGTTCCAATGCATGAGATCATGTAGCTATTACCAATGAGGTCCTTTCATTTAGTTTGACATAAAATAAATACATAAATAAGAAAAATTTATTGTACTTATTAATACAGTTAGATCAGATCTGCGTACAAAAACTTGGGATATGCAAATCCAGATAAGATCATTTCAATATAATAGGATCCTTTTCTATAAGATTAGAAGGGATGTTGTCATGTTGCACAAGATTGTACTTCTAAGTAATTACCCCAAAGACCCTATATATATCCATAGTTTTCAAACTTGGAATTGTATAGCAAATCGTTCATACCCGTGAATCGAATCGAATCACAAATTGTAGGATTTTTTATATTTTTCTAATAATAATTAAAAATAATTTAAAAAATAAAAGAAAAAAGAAAAAAGTAATGATTCATAACCATCCGGTTTCCCATTTATAGCAGTATAAATACAATAACAAGTAAGTCTATCATACAATCATATTAAGAACATCGCAACATATATTAATATATATATGAAATAAATGATGTGTAAATAGTTAAATAAGTTTAAATTATCAATATATATTTTTTATTCTCTTTAATTCAAAAAAGAAAAATAAAAATAAAATCTAAACCATCAATCTTACATAGTAGGATATCTCTTGAAGTTAAGTGTTTATGAAAAAAAAAAAAAACCAAAATAGATTACAAAAAGAAAAAGTTATAGGCAAGCACCATATGTACAGTCGAATGCTTTAATTAAATGCATGTTCTTTATTTATCTTTAAAATCTTATCAAAGCCGAAAAAAATCTTTTGGAGATTTTGTTAACTACTAAATAAACTTTTAAAAATAAAAGCGCTAAAAGAAAGAAAGAAAAAATGTAAAAGATTATTAATTATAACTTATGGTTGTAGCTATTCTCGCTTAGCCGAATCGTTCGAATCGTAAAATTCAATGAAGCGAGTATCGAATCATAGGACTCACCCCTGAATCCTAAAATTCATCTGTAGATGGAATTTGTTTCATAAATACGATTCGTTTTTCTTAAGATTCGTATCGTAGGATTCTGATAACTATGCATCTATTTATATGAACAAGAAATCATATTGGGAATTTTTATTTGTACACATTGTTCAAAAGTTTATGTAAAATGGATATGGAAGTACAACACGGCTGCTACACTGGAAAATTTGAACATTGAAAAGGAATTCAAAAAACTGCAAATGGGCTGCTGAATTCTCCTTTCACAAAAGAATCAGCCTTTGTATGTTGTGTTTGTGTTGATGATTCTGTTGTGTTGTTAAGTAAAACACAGATGATTTTATGAGGAAACATCAAAGGCCTATATCATTGATTTGGTATCACCAAGTTGAATTGATAGAATTATTGTCAAAGAACCTTGAGGTTGCATTTGGCAAGTTAGAATGCAATGTTGGGAAGGATAGATGTAGTAACATTGCAATATTGGAATTCTTAGACACTAAAATATCAAACTACCATCATGTTGATTGATATGACATTGAATATTTCAATAATCAAGAGGTAAATGACCTGGAGATTTGGCCTTTCAACAAACATAGCATAAATGATTAATTATTGTTTCACCATCTTTCTTGTATACTTTTCCATGAGAACTTTTGGCAGTGTCATTCTTTAAAAGTTTTTTGAGATGAAGCATAGTACTTGTCATAATCTCTAGTCGTATTGTTTGATGCCGTCTCTTATATCTTGAAATTTCAGAGTCCATGCAATTTTCATAAGCAAGTTCTATCAAACATTTTGATGTTTGTTTTTCCTGTGAAAACATGTTGTGGTTGATTTGCCTTTTATCAAATCTTTGCTGAAGGGCATGTTTATACCTGCTATAAAAGGACTAGGCACTGAAGAGCAGCAGGAAAAGTGGCTAACATTGGCGTCTAAGATGCACATAATTGGTTGTTATGCACAAACTGAGCTTGGTCATGGCTCAAATGTTCAAGGACTTGAAACCACTGCAACATTTGATCCAACATCTGATGAATTTATCATCCACAGCCCTACACTAACTTCAAGCAAAGTAAGTACTGGAGATGATGAGGCAGCAAAGTTTTCTTTTAGTTATTGTAGGGACGCGAACTGAGCAGGGGAGCCCGGCGTGGAGGGGTTGCCTCGCGTGCGGTGCCCACCCAGCTGGTCCCCCACAGGGGATAGGCGAGGCCCAGGGCCCCGCGCCTATTGTGTACACTCGGGCTGTAACCTCTTGGCTGTAACCCTTGTGCGTTTGTCCCACATCGAGTGTGAGGGCCTCCCACCCTTGGTATATTAGCCTGAGCGTAACCAAAGGGCTGGTGAGTGTAGTGGTACACCCTTTGGTTACGCTCAGGCTAATATACCAAGGGTGGGAGGCTCTCACACTCGATGTGGGACAAACGCACAAGGGTTACAGCCAAGAGGTTACAGCCCGAGTGTACACAATAGGCGCGGGGCCCTGGGCCTCGCCTATCCCCTGTGGGGGACCAGCTGGGTGGGCACCGCACGCGAGGCAACCCCTCCACGCCGGGCTCCCCTGCTCAGTTCGCGTCCCTACAGTTATTATCTTTACATTTCATTTATAGAGCTATGGGAAGTAGGGCTGAAGCGTCTCTTCTCTTCCAGATGTCCTAGTACTCATTTATTGGGTTTTGTGTGTAGTGGTGGCCTGGTGGCCTTGGAAAAGTTTCAACTCATGCAGTTGTCTATGCTCGTCTTATCACAAATGGTCAAGACCATGGAGTACATGGTAAGTCGCTGGCCTAATTTTTTCTAAAGTCAAGAACATTAAAGTTACTCTAATATTGAAACTAAACTTAAGTTGTTGAATGTATAGGTTTTATTGTTCAGTTGCGTAGTTTAGATGATCACTTGCCTCTTCCCGGTATTACCGTCGGTGATATTGGGATGAAATTTGGTAATGGGGCATACAACACTATGGATAATGGTGTTCTACGGTTCAATAATGTCCGCATACCTAGGAGTCAAATGTTGATGAGGTTTGTTCAGTCTTCACATTTTCTCATTTTATATCTTGTACCTTTTCTCCTTTTTACAATTTTGGATCATCATCATATTCATCATCTTAGCCTTACCACATCGATTTGGTGTTGGCCTAATATGCTCTAGTCAAATTAAGAATAGATGTATGTATATTTATTTATTTGTGTGTGCATATGAATTTGGTCACGCGCGGATGTTTTGCATTGAACCATCTGTGCGGATTCCTATGATCCATCCTCCCCCCTCACACTTAACCAACCCACAACCCGCACCCATCCGATTGGGATTTGACCATCGGATTGAAAAAAAAAAAGCAGTTCCACCTCTGGTCATGGATCAAGGGTTTAGGATGATCTAAGGGACTTGAAGTTTAGCACACAGGTAGATCCAATCTGGATCTTTCAATCCCTACCTCTCCCATGATCACCGTGGCCCCAGGTGGGCCCCACAATGCAGTCCGCACGGAGTGCCATGCAAGACATTCAATCCCATTTAGATTTGTTGAGAGAGAGAGAGAGAGAGAGTTGTCCGCAGCAACCGGTATTTGAACTCATCTAATCCACTCGTCCATACAATTCAATGGCATATTTCATTTCCTCCCTTTTTGAATGAAAAGAGGTCTTTGCCAGTGGTTTCAAGACAGAAAACTGCAATATCTTATGGTTTATGATAATATTCTTTTGGAGGACCATAGATATAAATTCAATTGATTAATACATGATCATTATCCTTGGGTTCTATTTGAGTTATTTTTCTACATGTGAAAAACGCAGATTGTTTGCTCGTGTCTTTGCTTAAATCATAGTAAACTATAATGCAAACTTTTTTTTCTTTATTCGATATGATATAGCCTGGATTATCACATATCTTTTTGAATTTAGAAAGGAATAGCGGTGACCCTATGAAACAACTTTTTTCCCCCACTGATTCTTTTGTTGTTGTCCTTCTTGATTAATGATTAATTGCCACACAAAGAAGAGGTTGAATATGTAATGGTTGAAAATGGGAGGTTCGTTTGAATGTAAGCACATGGAGATCTTTACTTTTACTTTTTCTTCAAAAGCGGTGCTTCCAAATGCTTATGTTCCTTAAAAAATTGTTGATGGAAATGCAATACTAGCAACACCTTGATGGGCTAATATGCGGATTAGAAAATTTTAAGTGGCCTTACACACACACACAAAATTTGGATTAAAGACATGTACTCGTAGTTATCCTTTGGGGTGCTAATTAGATTAAAGAGACATTGCTGTAGTTTTATGTATTGTACCTTGCCATTTGTTAGAAATAAACAAATAAAATTACAAAAATGCACTGTTATACATATTGATATTGCCTGTTTTAAACTAAAATTAAAAAAAAACTGTTATACATATGTTTATTGCTTGTTTTAAATATTGATAGGTACTAACTAAACCTGAAAAAAAGGCACTAGAATGGAAATGCCTGATATCCTCTAATGTTGCATGCTTACAGCATCCCAAAGGTTTTGTGCTTGGCCACCAATTCACATAAGAGAATCAGCAATGTTGAAATTCATGTCAAAACAAATTTTCTGATCACAGTTACTTGATCTTTCTCTTTTAATCGGATATATTCACTTGTAGTGCTGGTTGTCTGCTAATGGTGTAGGGTGTCTCGAGTTACAAGAGAGGGGAAGTATCTGAAGTCCGATGTTCCCAGGCAGTTGGTTTATGGTACAATGGTTTATGTGCGCCAAACCATTGTGTCAGATGCTTCGTGTGCTTTGTCTAGGGCAGTTTGTATCGCCATTAGGTATAGTGCTGTTCGAAGACAATTTGGTTCACAGGATGGCAGTCTTGAGACTCAGGTAATAAAGGACATCTTGTAGAGAGATGGCAGTAAAATTTCTAATTCATGATTTATATGTTTTAATTTCACCTTAATTCATTGAATGGAGAAGATTATCTTGGATCTTGGACTTTTGTGAACTTATACTGTGGTGGAGTTATAGGGATTTTCCATACAGAAAAAAGCAGAATCTGCATTTTAAGCATGCAGGATCCATAACTCCTTCATCTAAGATGTTTATGCTATCCATGAATCTGTCAGACTGGAAGATCTGTCTTACAAAAAAGAAATTTGTCTGCCAGCAATAGGGAAAGACTGGATGGCTAGGATTGTCTGTAGATGTATCAATATCATTAGCCCAATTTATATATTGTCTATGCTTGTCTTATAGAAAACACCATTGATTGTGCTGTTTTGTTTTGTTTCTAGGTGATTGATTACAAAACTCAGCAAAGCAGGCTCTTCCCATTGTTGGCTTCTGCCTATGCTTTTAGGTTTGTGGGTGAGTGGTTGAAATGGCTGTACAAGGATGTTACTCAACGATTGCAAGCCAATGAATTTGAAACACTGCCTGAGGTTCATGCATGCACTGCTGGTTTGAAGTCCTTGACAACTACTGCCACTGCTGTATGTAAATTTTGGAATATGTAACGAGTTAAAATAAACTGTCTTTTAGCAATTTTGTGTTTGTGTTCTGATATCAAACTCCTTAGTTTATGTTTGGGTGTCTCGAGAACCACATTCTGGTGGAAACAATGTTTGGAACTAATTATCAATCATGTTGTGTCATTCAAACCCACTTTTGGTTTTAGGCAGAAAAGAGGTATAAGCGGAAGCCTGCCTAATGCAGTATTTGCTTCCATCGTAGCTATCCCACACCCATATCCTCTCAAATTGTTATTTGGGGCTACATTCAAGCTTAATATGCACTTAATCTACCTCTACTTTTTATCTCCACACCCCCACCACCACCCCCCCAAACACACACCACCCCCCCCCCCCCCCCCCCCCCCCCCCCCCCCACCCACACCCCCACCCCCACCCACCCCCACACCCCTCTCGTTTTTGTTTTTTGTCATTACCAAGGTTCTAATTTTCAATGAAATATTTTCTGTGGATGAGATATAATCTGTTTCTTTATATGGGGTTACTGGTTAAAATCCATTGTTCAGTATGTCTGCCTTATTGTGTGAGTTTTCTTTATTTTTGAGCCAACCATTTGTTCTATCTGCAGGATGGGATAGAAGAATGTCGAAAGTTATGTGGTGGCCATGGTTACCTTTGCAGCAGTGGGCTCCCCGAGCTGTTTGCAGTATACGTTCCTGCCTGCACATATGAAGGAGACAATACAGTTCTGCTTTTGCAGGTTTGTGAGTCGTACAGGTTGTGTTTCAGCTTAGGCAACTGCATGCCTTCTCTGGTGGAATTCTCAACCATCTATGTCTTGTGTTCTTCAGAATGTATAGATATTGATTGGTTGCTGTGAAAATCTTCACTTCCTAATTACAACTAACACAATATCTATAATAAATAATTTGAGTCTCTCAGTATTCTGATTGGCAAGCTCCAAAAGACTCAGTAATATTAATAGTCAGTTTATTCAGTGATGGAAATTTTGGATTCAGTGTTATAGTTTTCAGTTTTATAATGATACTATATTTATATTGTTGGTATAAATTGTTATGCCGTTCACTAACAACTCGAGCTTTTGGTGTTACTGGTTATTAACATGGTATCAGAGCCGGAGGTTAATGAGTTTAAAACCCCTAGGAGGCATGTTACCTCCATCTGTGTGGTCTGTCTGTCTGATCTACCTGTCTGTTGGCTTTCGAATTCGAACGGCTCCCCGTTCGAGGTGGGGTGTTGATATAAATTGTTATGTCGTTCACTAACAACTCAAGCTTTTGATGTTTCTACTTATTAACATATATAGGAAACTCATGCATGGGGAAAATGTAATGAACTATGTGGGGACCACCTAAGATCAAGGAAAATCATTCGAGCTCTACATTAAAAAAAAAAAAAAAATGGTTAGTGATGCACTATATAAAAAGCAAAATAGTACAGCCATGATATGAGCCAAGGGAAATGCCTCAACATTTGATCCAACCATAGTTACCTAGTTCGGTCTCCAGGGTTCCGAATCCTGTATAGTGCGTTTCGAATAGTTCGTAGTTCGGTTCGGCGAATTTTACTTTTTCTAAAAAGCTCAGTTCGTTGTAGTTTGGCCCATTTGTATTTCTAAAATAGGCACTTCTTTTTTTGGTGAGCAGGAGACTTCAACGAAAGTCAGTAAAACTTATTTTCTATCAAAGAGGAGTGATATATATATTAAAATAATTTTTAAAAAAAAGTAAAAAATAAAGCATAAAAAGTTAAATCGGAAGAGGAAAGACAGAAAAATAGGTTTTTAGAAATAGAGTAGAACTCAAATCGTTAAAAATACTTATTTAATCTCAGTCCAAGCAAAGTTGCAGACGCTCAATCTCCTAATCACAAAAAATTGTGCACTTTAGGATTCCTCTAGAATCTTTTGTGTTGGTGGTTTGCAAATGGCAATCTCTTCTGCAGTGTGCCACCAGGCCGGGTTCGGGTACCATGCTCCTCTTTTCTTCGTGGACAAACTTGCAAGAGGGTTTTTTCTTTGTTTAGGTAAAAGAACTTACAGAGGCTACATGGCCTTGCAAAGGGTAAAATGAGAAGAGAACTTCAATGATGGGACGTGTTTCTCTTCCCTCCATCCCAATCAATGAACTTTCCCATCTCTCTAGATGCAATTAAAATCCATTCTCTTTCCTCCATATACTCTCTCTCTCCTTTTGAGTGACGGACGCAATTAATAGTACGGTTCAAAAAAAATCCTAGGAAATCGTTACAAGAGTTGGGGCCACATATTTGAACCGTCCAAGGTAATTTCCCATTGATTGACCATTTGATGAAAATTGTGGTAATGAATATGCATAATCGGTCGATCCAACGGTTGAATGAACTCTAATTGATGTAATATTTGAGGATGCCCCATGTATATATATATATATATATATGATGTGTATTTTGAACTACTCAAATTTTAATAGGTGAGCTCCACTTTGGAGTTCCACCCTTTGAACCCATGATTTCTCCATGTTACAATTTCAGAGGCCATGTATGTCATTCATAGATCTACATCAATTACAGATATTGTTTCTATGTGCTGGTCATCTCTTTGGATAGTAATTAAAATTTAAACAACCTTTCTGGATAGAACTTAGCATGTATATCTATTTGACTTAAAGCATGTATATCTTTTTCTTTTCTTTTTTTCCTATTTTAACCTTTCTACTCTTACAAAACCTGATGTGGACCCCACCTATGGGAAACCCAATCCCATGTTACATTAAATTATTTAATAAGTTAAGATGCAAACATTAAATTATCATCATCATCAACAACAACAACATTATTATTATTATTATTATTATTATTATTATTATGGTGACGATGATGATGATTAGTGTTGGGCTTCTAATATATGTATATATATATATATTGAATGGACTTACGAATCATATTGAACTACATCAAATTATATATTCGAATTAGTCTAGCGAATTCATCGAACTCGAATTGTGAATCAAGCAAATTGAAAATCGAATTAACTGAGCCTACTCAGCGAATTTTCAAATTTGAGTAATTGGCGAATTGCGGATTGCGAATTCGAATTCGAACTGGTCGAATTGCGAATCAGGTAACTATGGATCCAATCCCTCCAAATTTCGAAATGGGACATGGTTGCAGCTTTGAGTCATGCCACCTATAGGAAAAAATCTCAAGTACAGTCACCAAAAAAATTACTTCACCCTGATAAATGTAAATAGAAAATTCTTAAAAACGTCATCCTTCTTAGATTCTGTCATATTTCATTGGTGAGGCTATCGGCAAATGTGCTTTTTTGTCTTTTCTTACTAAAAGCTATCATTTATAGGTTGCGAGGATTCTCATGAAGACCATTTCTCAGCTGGGATCTGGAAAACTGTCTGTTGGGACAACAGCATATATGCAAAGAGCAGAACAGTTAATGCAATGTACTTCTGATGTTTGTAGTGGTATATCTCCTAATTCATATTTTTCTCTTTTGTTCAAAACCCAAGATATAATGTATGTAAGAACAGTTTGCGTTTCATACCTTAAATCTCATAAATTCATACATATTCCTTTTGTCTAAAACTTAACATACTTAAAGGTTAAAGCAAGCTGCCACACAAAGCCTTTTGTTTCATCCCAAAATTCTTGTTTGTTGATTAGACTCAAGAATTGTTTTCTAGATTGAAATTTTGAAATCACAAGCCCGGATAAAGGAGTAGTGTTTCATCAGGTGGGTTGACAGACGGTGTGAAACTTTTGACACAATTCCAACATGAATAATGGAGAAAGAAACAGAATTCATGCAACTAACACCAACATAGTTTGGACAAGGCTTTAGTGATGATGCTTGAAATCTTTGGTGGTGTTAAGACTCACACCGTATTATAATTCATTTACCACACTACCTAAATAATTTTTATGCTGGTACTTTCTTCCTGAACTTGGGTTTCTCTTGTGCAGCTGAGGATTGGTTAAAACCTTCTGTCATATTAGAGGCATTTGAAGCAAGGGCTTTTAGGCTAGCTGTTTCTTGTGCTCAAAATATAAGCAAGGCGCCAAATCTAGAAGAAGGTACTTTGTTTTCTGTTGGTTTTTTTCTTAAAATCGATGTGCTCAAATGTTAGTTCATATGTATCTTGTGGTTTATTTCCGATGCCCCATTTTCCAATATAGTGCCCACATTGAGTAAGATCCAGCCCACATTGAGTAAGCTCCAAAACCCATTTTTGTTTAATTCATCTGCAATTTGATAACTACCTTTCCATGTATTAACGCTTTAGAAGAGGAAATTCAACAAACTATAGCTCAAATGTGTGGGAAACGAGGTCAATGTGTTCTCACTTTTCTAGCGCTATTTGATTCCAAGCACCATCTTATGCTCCTCGAATTCCAATTCACGGAAATGACTAAATTGTTTTTCTTCTGGAATTTTTTATTTTTTCCTTTCCACATAGATTTGAATGCAAAAAGAATACAGCTGCCACATTGTGAAGCGTTGATGTTATTATTATAATTATAATTATTATTGTTGTTGCTGCTGCTGCTGCTGCTCCTGTTGTTGTTGTTATTATTATTACTAGTAGTAGTATTGTAAAGCTAAGAAAATGTCTGTTTAAGGTCCCCTTTGATCATCTCTCCATTTCATGATGTATCATCATATGATCCCCGCTCTCAGAAAGTATTCTTTTCTGAGGCAATTTTATATTGATTATACTCTTGTAATCAGGTTTTTTAGAACTCTCTGCTGAGTTAACAGAGGCGGCGATTGCTCATTGCCAGTTAATTGTTGTTTCCAAGTAAGTTCCTGTTATATTAATTGTCTGTACAAGCTATGCCTTTGTTCTATTTTAAAATATTAATAGTTTTATGCCTATCCACCATCCGGTTTTTATTTGGCTGCTGAAACAACAGTGGCATGAGCAGTTGAGGAGTGTAATACATGTGGCTGGCCTATGTGAACATTTTAAATAGATACAATATATGTTTTAAGGATCCTTTAAAAGGATTAATGCAACAGTGTTGGAAACATGTCACACTAACACCGTGTTAAATACTTCATTGATTCTTTAATCATTAGTTTAAGCATTGTTTGGCAGTAGCCCCAAGCTATGATACCCAGATATTTGTTCACATGCCCAACGTATCCATTTCGGACTGATACAACACTCATAATAGTACCTGATACTGCACTGATATTCTAGGGTACAAGTTTAGATATCCTACTTACCTTGTCTGCTATTTCGTATAGTTCCTTTAGTTTTCTTATTTCTCGGCATAGAAATTGTTAAAAAGGAATGTAAACAATGATAATTTCATTACTTCAGAGATGTTGTAAAGATTATGACAACCATTCCTGTATCCGTGTCCTAGAGTAGTATCTTCGATCCCCATATCCATGTCTGTATGCATTTTTGTATCTGGGCATCATTGACCCAAGGTAGATGGGATATGGTTTCAATTGTGATGAGACACTGTTCTGCAGTTCATTAATTATTACTATGCTTTTTCTTCTTTTGGAATCTAAGAAAAATATTGAATTTTTTATTATTTATTTACAGTAATACATTATCTTATTGGATATATTTTTCATTACAATTTTTCTTTAGAAGCAAACATTCATTTGAATATTTTGCTAAATCCATGAATCCTTCATTTTGAGGTTTTGCCGAACTGGACGCCTTGTACTAGTATTATATTCTGACATGTGACCACTCATGGAACTTAAGATGTAATAAATATGTTTTCTTAACATGTGTTATCAAGTTTGGTCTGCTGACCAGATGAATTAGCATAACCTTGACAGGAGACACAAATCTATTTTGCTTAATAGTTGGACCTGGATATAGCATTGCAACATGTCATGAATGGAGATAAAACTGAAGTGTCAAACATGTCATGAAAGGCTTTTGTACTTGAAAATGAAGTGTCAGACATGGTTATGGTGGCCATTTGAAGTGCCTATAGTCCAAATGACAGCCTAGGAGTCAGACTGAGTCTAACCGAGGAGACAACTAGCCCAATTCATGGACACCCTTAAAAGGCAATTTCTGTTTTCATATAAAACTCTCCTTGGAATTTAACTTCAAAGGGCTGCAAGATGTTTGGACAATAAATCTTAAAATTGATTTTAAATAAAAATTGATGGAATTTTCATTCTAGAAACATATTCAAGCCATTTTCAACTCATCTTATTTTATAAGCTGATGGTTTGACTTTTAAAATTTGAAAACCGGAACTGTATACTGACTGCCCATATTTTGAAACTTTTATTCTCTTCTTATCCTTTCACTCTTCTCGCTTTATTTTCTTCTCGTCCTTCCTCCCTTCCATCTTTCTATTTCCTCCATGCCAAACACATCTTCATATTCGATGACATTGAAATCAGGTACTCTACATGATATATGGTTTTGAATGTTTTTCTTTTCAAACCACACAAACGGGCCCCCTCTACACCCTCCACTTATCCCGGACTATTGTTTGCGTTGCAAAAAAAAAATGTTTTCTTGTGAAAAAGTACGTGCCTGAACGAGTTTATGCAGATTACAAGGCTTTTTTTTTTTTTTCATTTTCTTCTTTTTTACTTGATTCTTAATTTCATGGATTCTTTCCTCTTGAGCTATATTCAATTATTGAAATTTCAAGAACACAAATTGTGTTTTCCTTTTTTAATGTTTAGTAATTTACATTTTGGATGCTTTTCACTGTCCCATATTGATCATTGAGCTATACTATGTAATTTGTCATTTGAAAATTTATTTTTTCTTCAGGTTCATCGATAATGTACAAGGAGATATTGATGGAATGGGAGTAAAAGAGCAGCTACATGCCCTCTGCTGCATCTACGCACTCTCTTTGCTTCACAAGCATCTGGGTGAATTCCTTTCAACTGGGTGCATCACCCCAAAGCAAGCTGCACTTGCAAATGAGCAGCTCAGATCTCTGTATACGAAGGTCTTTATAGATCCAAACCCTCTTCCCAGTCTAATGCTTTTCTTTAAAATGTTCACTTATGGTCGTAATCTAAAGGAATGTTTGATGTAACCCGAAATCAAAATTGATTTAATATTATGATAGACAGGGTTGCCCCTTTGTTAAGCGTATGGAGCAGTTGGGGATCTAGCACTAGTCAAGAACTATCATATCGCAATAATTTTATTTTATTTTTATGCTTCTCCATATAAGATCAATATCATCAATTAATAACGATCAATGACAGGGGGCAAGAAAACGTAAGAAAAAAATGATAGGGTTAAGGAAATGGTAGAAAGACATCCCACCTAATGTCGTTACAATTTATGTCTATTCATGATAACAGAAAGCATAACTATTCATGTTGCCAAAAGATATCAATAACATTTGAGATGGGTGATAGCCCATGTGGTCATGGGCATCTCATCTCATCCACAATGCCAGGGATCGGCCCTTCAGACTAGCAGAAGATGGTTGGAGTGTACTCGGGTGGAGCACAGATGGAGCACAAAGATGGAATATCATGTGGCAGAGTACGAGCAAAATGCGAGTAATGCATGGAGCACTCCCAGGGTTGAACCCTGGGCTGATAAATTAGGATGGTTTTATCATTCCCCTCTAATATATTGGGGGAAAAAAAGAAAAAAAAGGATATCCATAACATTCATGATTTGAGTTAAATGGTGGAACTTAGTCCTAATAAGAGTTATATACGACATTGTTATGTTGCTGACGAGGGAATAAGACGAAATCAAGTTTCTCTTTGGGGTTTCCTTGTGAATTCAAGGTTTTGATCTTAGATAGAAGACGATAATCTGCTTTCTTAATTTTTTGGGATTATGGTTCATCTACAGTCATGGCTCAGTTTCTGCTAACACTCTCAGTCGAGTGGCTATCTGATCCACTTTCAACCATTGAACCAGGAAAGACCTCGCTCGTATACCAATTGGCAAAAAGGAAGGCACGAAAAGATTAAGGAAGAAGATCACCATCATCTACCTAAGACCGAAACCATGAATCCACAAGGAGAAAACTAGGGAAAACCCAAAAGGTCCATTTGTGCACATCCATGGAAGGGAAAACCTGCATTTCCTCTTCCGCGGCAGTTCCTTTCTTACCAGTAGACGTCGGAAAACATTTCCTCTTCTCCCTCAGAAAATCGCTCCTCAAAATGGCGACTGAAAATCCGGAGGAGGGAAATCCTCCCTGCACCAAACGATAAGGGGAAGGCGCCGGAAAATCCAGCGCCCTGCCCCCTCCCTTTTCTGCGGCAAGATGGGCTGCACAAGCAGACCCGAAGTGAAACTTGATTTCATCTCATTCCCTCATTAGCAGCATAGCAATGTCTTGTATAGACTCTTAATATAATATTCCTAAGCAATCTGTAACTTGTCCTACATCAATTTATATAGCCCTCATGAACTTAATTCTAGGTTTTGCTTCCTAGTGGGAGGTGCCTACCTCTGTGTGTGTTACTCTTCTCGTTCACAATAAGAAATTCATTTAACTTAATTAAAAGGTTGTGGTTCCTTGGCAGGTTCGTCCAAATGCTGTGGCCCTTGTTGATGCATTCAACTACACTGACCATTATCTTGGTTCAGTTCTCGGTTGCTATGACGGAAATGTTTATCCGAAACTCTACGATCAGGCTTGGAAGGATCCACTTAATGACTCGGTTGTGCCTGAAGGTTACCATGAATATATTCGGCCTTTGCTGAAGCAGCAACTTACGAAATCAAGGCTCTGAAGATGGAAGTTGCAAGCAGTTATTGGTCTGCAGCGCTCGTTATTTATAACTGAAAACATTAGTTAACTTATTAGTGTTCTGGTGTACCATATGTGTTGCTGTTTGATGTGGTATGTGCAAGTTCCCACGGGTGAGCAACATCACCAGAAAAACTGGTATGTTATACTAAGGAAGTGAGATACATTGAAACAATAATATTGACACTACTACAGCTGAGATGATCTCTTTCCTGACGGATTCCCATGATACAAGTCTTATCTCGATTGATGTGTTCAATTTGAACTCCTTTTTTAATTTTTCCTGGGCATACTAGCATGGGAGGATGTTTTGGTTCTGCTTTTAATTTTTCATGGGCATAGTAGCATTGGATTGTTTATAACTTTTCATCGCTTTGCAACCATTGATCTTATAGCCTTTATATGTACACCAAGTCTAAATTCAATAAGGTAGCTTTTTTGTCCACTCTGTCCATGTATAACTCTTTCCATCCCACCTCAGTGCCCTACTTTATCACTCAAGTTGGCCCCCACAAACTTGTTGCCTTGATTAAATCACACCTGTGTAACAACTGTTCACATTTTCATGTATACACTTTGTAGAGTGTAAAATTGCATGTGGGGGCCATTTTAGCCATGCCAATCATGAGGAAGTGGGAGATAAAGGATTTCAATGGAACCTAGGGTGTACAAAATGTCAACCCTCCTAACCCCTTGATTTGTAGCCCTCCAAATTTAATGGTTTTAGAATTCATTCTTTTTTATTTTTTGTTTCTTTATTTCAATCCAAGAATGAGTAATAGTTGAATAAGTGCAAATTTGGGCTCGTGCCAATTCGCAGGATGCAGTGCATGTAAGGACAGTAACTTGATCATAGGTGGGTCAGGTGGCCTAGTTAATGGGGTCCACCACGCAAAAGATTCTTGCAAGTAGTTTTTATGTGCACATCTTTATGTGTATTTTCAGTAGCTAATTCAAAATTTATATGCAAGTAGGTTGTACTCCAATTGACCTGGGCCCTAAGGTTTGAGTCCAACCTTAGCGCCTTAATGCACCTCGCGCTTTTAAAAACACTGCTAACTCCAAAGATGGAAGGAAAGATCACTCATCAAACCGGAGAAGATCAATGCGCTAGTGATTTTAGATGTTGTCTCTCTCGCTATTAAGATGCCTTTTTTTCTTCCAATGTCTTTATTTAGATCTTCGCAAACCAGATCTGAAATCCAAAGCCAAATCCCCTAAATCGTCCAAACCTCTTTCTCCTGCAGCAATCAACTGCAACCCTAAATCCCTCCAGAAAAACTGTTTTGCGATTCAAATCAAGGGACGGGAGAAGAAGATCTCTCTGAGAGTTTCTCAATTATTTTCCAAAATCAGAGGCCTGGCCATCCCGTGCCACGGGCTGGGCCGGCGCGGCCCGCCCCAGCTAGCGGGCCAGCACGGCATGGCCCGCTAGGGAAAAACCCTGGCACGGCCCGCAATGGGGCGGGCTTGAGCGGCGCGTGCCGGGCCTGGCCGGCGGGCTAGGCATGCCTCCATTTTTATTTTATTTTTTGTTATTAGTATTAAGAATATGGAGGATTGTTTCTAATATTAGAAGTAATTTAAATAATATTTAAATTAGTAAATATTTCTTATGTGCAGTGGGATGACTGATGGATTGTTTATGAGTAATTTTTTTGTCATCTTTCTTACTTCTCTTAATAAAGTTCATTTTTCAATTAAAAAATGTCCCGAAGTGCATATACACATGATAAATTAGGATGACAACTCTATCAAAGAAGCTAAAATGTCAGCATTACCGAAAGGACATTTTAATGCAACACCCAAACACAAGCCTATAGGGCCCATTGATCTCACAATAGAAAAATGTATCACCGAATTAGCCCTTTCTAAAAGATCAATCACATTAAGCATTGTTAGTTGTCCGATCAAAATCATTTTGAACCATTTCTTGTCTTAATATTTATCACTTTCATTGTCTTATATGGGGCTTACCTCAATCTATGTAAATCAAGCTGGTAAGGTAAGATTGAATCATTGCTCAAATTGATTATGGGTGTGTTCAAATTTGGCATAATTAGATAATAGCCAAGATCTATTTAAGGCCTTTAAATTTAATGGGGTACATGCACTTATAGAACTGTGGAAATTGAGGGTCATGGGCACTAAAATAGATGGCCATCTTATGTTCAAATTGATTTTTCAACTCCACTTTTTTTTCTTCTACCCCTAAATTAACGGAAGAAGATTCTGTGGGAAATCTTCTAGTCATATTTTAAAAAAAAAATTATAAATAATAACAGTAATAGGCTAATAGCCTTTTTTTTGTGATAATTAATATAAGAAAGAGGAGAAAATGAGAGTTAATATAATATAATATAAATTTATATATATAGAATGCTCTGTTTGTATTACTATCATTATCCAGCGAATTTGTAGTGGAATGCTCATGGACAATGTATTCTGAAGGTCTAGCCATTATTCAAAAATTAAATTTGCAAACAAGATAAAATAAATTATATATAGATATATATATTTATTGTGATATTTTAAATAAAAAAGGGGAGAGAAGTTGAGACTTACTTGTACATAATATCTATATATTAAACAAAACCTGATACTTAAATAAAAAATACCTGAAATGTTGTTAATGACTTGATCTTGGAAAACACCAAAACCCCCCCCCCCCCCCCCCCCCCCCAACCCAACAACCAAACAAAAAAAAAAAAAAAAAAAATCTTATTGAACGTGCCTTAGAGAGACACAGAGAGAGCCTTTAGAGAGAGAGAGAGAGAGAGAGAGAGAGAGAGAGAGAGAGAGAGAGCTTTTTAGAGAGATACTGCTTAGAGAGTTTAGAGAGAGTGGAGAAAATATGTTTTTGGGGGGGGGGGGGGGGGGCGGGCGAGGGGAGTGGGTAGCCTTTCAAATGTTAAAGTGGGGTGGGGAGGGGGGTAGCCTTTCAAATGTTACGAATGTTAGGGGGGGGGGGGGGGGGGGGGGGTAGCCTTTCAAATGTTAAAAATGACCTAAAATGCGCAAAATATTACCCATTTTAAATTGTTAAAATGATCCATCCTTGGTGGGCTGGCGGGCTGATCCTAACGAGCGCCGCAGGGCCGCCAGGCTAAACGGGCCAACGAACCTCGGCCCAGCACGGGCCGTGCCCTGTGGCCGTGCCGTGCCATGGCCCGTTGACTGCGGCCCGGCCCGGGCCGGGCCATCCCTAGTCCATTGCCAGCTATGGCTAAAAGCAGTCATTTTGAGAGCTACATGTGGGTCGTTCTTTTATCATTTTTGACGTAGTGCCTAACTATCTCAAGCTACTCCCTTCTACAGGTAGTTTAAAAAAAAAATCTCAACTAACTGTGAAACCTCTGAAACGTTGTGATGGTAAATTGACCATCTCATATTAGCATCCCAATACAGTGTTTAATGCTTGAAAACTGGGTGTCCCTTCCCAACCGTCATCTGCATTTAAAACCCATTTCCAAATGGGACACCAAAACCAACCCAAACTCTCCTCTATAATCAACACTCTTTCCCACTGCAAATCTCCCCCATAAGCCATTGGTCCCAACCCACATCAATCTCATCACTATATCTCTCTTGTTTCTATGCGTCAAGAGAGTGGTGGGGATGGACCACACATCATTCCTACTACTGTCAGTGATGGTGACCGCTGTTTTGGTGGCCTTGAGCCAGATGATGGAACCCCTCTTCCTTGGGCTTGTCACTCCTGCTGCCATTCTCAACTTATATGTTGCATTTAACCTCCCCCCTCCCTCTTAGCAGAAGAATACATCAAATGCTGTTGGTGAGAAAGATTGATAAGGGAACTTTCCCTTATTGTTCATGCACTTAGGTCCCTTGCAAGATGGGTTGTGGGTTGCTTAAGTATCCTGGTAGCATAGGGTGTTTAGTTATTTTGCAGTTTCAATCAAGTTGTAGTCTTGTACGTGGGTTAGTGTCAGCATCTCTTTGAATATGTTAGCAGAGGTACGTAGTAACTATAGAGTCTGGTATTTATCTTCTGATGATGAATGATCTTATCCAAAAACTCAACTATTCTGGTGCAATCTCCCTTGAGATTAATTATCTAATTTTTTCTCTTGAGCGGTGACAATTCATTGACACCATAGCTTGAGGACGTAAGAGAACTCGTTGAAGGCCTTTATCTCATTGGTTTAACAGAAAGGACCCTAACAAAGATGTTGGGTTGATTGAAGTAAAATACAGAAATGTGGGGCTTTTCAATTAGAGTGGGCTGTGCTATTATGATCGATGTGTTAGTTGCAATGTAATAATAATAGTAGCAGATGATGTTATTTAATGGTTACTGTGGCATATAGCCATTTCATTTCAGGGTTGGGTTGTGAATACTTGTGATGGTATTGATGCATTCAAGTGACCCTTTTTTTTCCAACAGTAAAGCAAAGTGCATGCAGACACATCTTCTACGTCTAAAATGTGATACATACATGCAAAAAGAAAGCTTTCTCCTTAATTATCGTGATAGGAAAATCTCTCCTTGCTTTATTTATGCAAAAAATTTGGTTGGTGGGTTAAATGTTCAAAAGAAAAAAAAAAAAGAGATTTGGATGATGATGACGAAAGCATATGGGGGATTTTTCTTTGTATATTGATGTGTGCCTTTTATTCAGGAGTTCCTATTTTTTTTTTTTCATGAGCCCTCCACCTCTTTGAATGTTGATAGGATGTCCGCATTTTGTCATTAGTGGAAGAGAAAAGCACTTGATAGCACACTGGACACCAGATGCACTTGCAGAAAACCACTTCTTTTGTTATGCTGCACCAAAGGAGGTTTTGAGCTGTTAAGTTTTTAAGCTGAGCCCTGTTATGATGCACTCATGGTAATCTCAAGCGCCACCTCTGTGAATCAGGTTTCCCAGTTTGCATGCATCCACGTGCATGGGACGCGCCTACTCAATCCTACTTGTAGTGTAGTTAAAAATGTCAAAGTTGAGGTTATAACTAACCGTCCATCTCAGATTATCACTTACCATGGCCCCATACAATATGACATGAATCCATTAGCATTTGGCAGGACCTAGTTATAAAATCCAAATGGTTCAAAATCAGTTTCCCTTCATTATTAGGGATGTGTAAAATTTCTTTCAACAGGAGTTGGATCCACTGTGAGATTAATAGTAGAAGTGCTCCTACAGCTGATAAATGTGACGATATGCCACAACTTTGGATCTATGTAAGGCTGTGAATTCCCTGAGGACTGGCATCACAGCTCCGGAATCAGTGTGGTGTGTGTATTCCAGTGGAACGCAAATTGAAGAATCCCCTTAAAAACGTCATTAACAATGAGGCAACAAAAGAAGCCATACCTGCCCTATAAAATCCAGACCACATCCACCTCCAAATTTCCCTAGCAATTGCTTTTTTGGTGGGCCTGAGCAATTGCAATCTCTTCTTGCAAGTGACCCACCTCTGATCCTCTACACGGAGGATCCAATCCATGCGGAAGACTTTGGAGTGTTAGACATGAGAGAGAGACCCAGTACCCACAAATCCTAATTAAGGAAACAACCTTCTGAGCAATTAAAAATCCAAGATTACAAAATATATTAAAATCTAAAAGGAGATTTTTAGAGATTTAAACTAGAGATTTAAACAAGGTACTTTGCAACATATGTCAATGAATTGTCATTGGTATGGGAAAAAAATGTATGAATCTAAAGAAATCAACCTTTAATGCTAAAATTGACGCCAACCAAAAATGAAAAATAAAGAATCTACTATAGCTTTGCACTAATGTTATCGCATCTCTTGTCATTAACATCTGAAGACTTGATGCAAAGAGAAAGTGCATATGATAGATTTTTCACGTCATCCCGAGTGTGTGCAGCACTTAGGGTTATCCTCAACCTGACCATAGGAAAGAGAGGAGAAATCAGAACACCTGAGAGAAATATATCACCCCATGCTAAAATGATTATGCTGCAGTGTACATTCAACCTATGGAATTTATACAGAGATTTTATCAGCTAATGCCTAATCGTCCCCCCGACAAACCTAGCACATCTGAAGAAGTCCCAATCATATCGTTTTTTGTCTTACAGAGATTGGGGTTGCTAAAAAGTTAAGGTTTTAATGTTGAGGCTAAGACATGAAATTGGACAATCTATTTTCTTATATCCAGCATAGAAAACCAAAATACATTCCACAATCATTACATGTTTGGACCAGAATTGTGGCCAAGGGACCCAATCCAAGGCACCCATTAGGTAGGTCCCATAAATAATCACACAAAATTAGGCGGGTTATACAATCTTAACCACTCATAAGCAGCGAATGTAAACTGTTGGACAACTTTTATTGTCTAAATCCACCTGTTAGCATTGGTTGGATCAA
Organism: Litsea cubeba; assembly: GCA_012931725.1. Taxonomy (NCBI): domain Eukaryota; kingdom Viridiplantae; phylum Streptophyta; class Magnoliopsida; order Laurales; family Lauraceae; genus Litsea; species Litsea cubeba. The sequence goes on along the minus strand of CM022946.1, from coordinate 2,605,819 downwards.
AGGATATAGTCATATTCGTGGTGGGAGTGGCCTCACCTGATTAGCAGTTAGAATCATGTGCTTTGTTCACGAGTATATTGCAAGTGAAGTTTGAGAGTAGAACCGTTCTAGTAGGCATCACTAACTTGCCAGCCAAAGAAGTGTAACAAGTGCTTTATTCAATAGCTAAAAGTACAGATTTTGCTATTTATTTTGATTTTTAGAATAAAAGGTGTCAGTTTAGCTTGGCTCCTAGTGATGAGTGTTAAATATTGCATATTTTACCCCTCATTAGTTCGGGTTTTATCAGCATCTCATATGCATATCATTTGCTTTACACAGAGATTTTATCATTCTATCACATTAAACGGATTATCGGATTATCATGTATAAATCCGATTATTTATAGCGCATTTTTATATAATTTCTCTTGTGTAGGTGGACCCCGCGACTACCCCAACCCTCCGGCTAATGTCCCAAGGCATCATTAGTATTGAAGAATTCCAAAATAAGATGAGAAGAAGTCATTTTCCAACACAAAGGAGTGGTTGGTGTATTGGTTAGAGTTTTGGTTGGTATGAAATAGGTTATGGGTTCAAATCTCAATAATTACATTTTTTTTTTTACATAGAAGATATTTCATCCAACTCTAACCTCTCCACCAATCAAAGCTTGCCATGGCACAAATCCATGTGAAAGGATATGAGCCAATCAAAAGCCTCCAAAATGAAGGACCACAAAAAGCAAAAAGCACATATGCTTTTGGAAGGAAAGTTTGTTGCAACCAATTAAATTGAAGCAATCCATGTGAAAGCAAAAGAGCCAATCAAAAGCCATCAAGTTGCAACCAATCAAATGGAAGCAATCCTTGTGAATGAAAATGAGCCAATCAAATGTCTTCAAAGTTTCTATAAATTGGAATGTTTTTGTAGAGAATGAAAGATCTTTTGGCAAGTGAGTCTTTTAGAAATTTTATTTTACCTTCTCTATATTTTTAGATTGTAATTAGGAGCTTCTTTGTAACTAATCTAGAGAGAGTGTGTGTAATTGAAGTTCATTAATGAAGATTTGGAGCTCTTTCTTGATGTTTAGTGGCTAAAGCTCTTGGATTAGGCCCTCCTTTTGAAGCTAAGTGATGTGATTTGTTCAAATACATGCATGTTTTAGTTTAAATTTCCTACTCGTGCCTTGATTGATTAGTAGATTTTAGATCTAGTTGTGCTAATCTCTCTCATTTCTCATGCTCTATCTCTACACTTGATGCTCGGATAATCTCAATTGATGCTTTGTAGTTTGATTAAGTTCTCTCACATAGCATGCTCTAGAGCCCTTATCTTTGATCTTTTGTAGCTTGATTTTGATGATTTATTGTTAGGGTAGCTAGATGATGATCTATGATCTTAGCCTTTGATTTTCTTTTACTTTGATCTTCATTGTTATATCATCCAATCTAATTAGGCAAGAGATTGCTAATTGGATTGTAGATTTGGGAATTGAATTAGAACATGCATTGTTTGAATTAATTACATACTTAGTGGATTTTGGATTGCCTAATCTATTATTCATATTGTTGTTAATTTAAACCTTTTTTTGATTTGTTATTTTAACTTCTAGATTGTTAGATCTACACTTCACATCACTTGTTTTAAAATCTTACACATTTCACACCACACCCTCCCCTTAATTCTTCCATTTCCACCACTACATTCACACACTAGTTTAGTGTAGCTTGTTAGATTAGCTTGGATTTTATTAATTTCATATTTGAGATTGTTAGTTAGAGTAGTCTAATTGCTATTTTAGTTTTATTCTGCATTTCATTTAGATTAATTTCATTTTTCACACATAGTTTATTAGTTTTAAATTAGTCACTTCAATTGTCTATATTAGCTATATCTTAGTTCAATTCTACTCTAATTGGATTCATTGCTTGTTCCATCCTCTCTCTGTGGGATCGATAATCCGGACTCTTTAGTCCTTTACTACTTGACGACACCGTAGTCTTGCGGTTAAGCGTTGCACATTTAAGTGTCGATCACCTAGAAGCCTTGCAAAAACTGAAAATGGTCAGCTTAAGAACTCTGTACCTTCCGCCCTTCATCAATAAATTATCAGCTTAAGAACTCTTTACCTTCCACCCTTCATCAATGTTTCAAATACGTTGATCAGAAGGGACAAGTTCACAGGGTCTTTGCCGACAAGAAGCCCTTTATTTAAAGGAGTCGAGGCATATGTAAGGATGCGCTTCTTTACAATGACGGTGCAGCCCAGACAGTGATGGATGACAAAAGCCCGCCAGAGAATAGTCACTTTCTTAGTAAAGTGAATTTCTCCCATGACTCTATGTTAGAAAAGATGGAATTCTTTATTCATTTTCTTCATCTTATCATCATTTCGGAATTTTTTTTTAGCTTGCTTGTTGGTGCTTTCTACCTGTGTTTGAAAGAAAGATGCTCTCTTTGGACTTTTTCCAAAGTGGTTTATTTCTTCTATCCGCCCCACACGTATCTGGCCCAGGCCCCTAAAATATGGCATATGAAGTTTAATAGAGAACAAAAGGGGATAATTGTAATGCTAAATTCCAATCCATCACAACGAGAAGAATTACTGCATATACAGTAGTCGATATTAATTGATCAACTGAAGGGATAAAAGTTCTTCACAATCAAGCAGGAAATCCTCTTATTAAGAATGCCCCCCAAACATATTTGTGTTAATTATCCCTTACATGCTTTTTACAGAACTCAAATCTATGCATGCTTATGGTTTGATTGGATACTAGCAGCCCTTAATCTTATTGAACTTGCCTGGCCCGGAAATTTCAGCATGAAATGACAGTCTAAACAGAAAGATATGGATGGCTGTATCAGTTTTATGTCAGATTTGGTCCCTAATAGTACAGATTTTTGTTTTTAATTTTTTTCTGGAATTTTCTCAAATCCACCTGCAGGCTTTGAAAAGCATGTGAGAAACCCACTGTCCAAATATGAGTCCAATCTGATGTGCGGTTTATGAGATATGATCCCAAAGATATAAAGGATGCATTTTTCCTCTCCTACCATAAATATACAAAAAGAAAAGGGATTAAGGGACCAGGGCAGCCAAACTGCCCATAGACCAGATTTATGCTGATTCACATGAATCCATAACCAAATCCTCTTTAAGTATTATAGGATCCAAATTCAGGTCTGGATCAGACACAGAACCAGGATTCCAGATCCAAGTCCACCTGACAAGACTTTTACATGGCCTGAGATCGCTTGTTTAAGAGTGATCGAAGTTCAATTAGGATCAAAACCTGTGATCAAATTAGATTCCAAAAGGCTGATTTTCTGAATTCTAAACTGTTTTTTTCTTCCCAAGTTAGTTTGGTCTTGGGAGTGACAAGTCTACTGACTGCACATATAGTTTTATTTTTTTAGTACTAAAGAATAGTATTAGTATATAGACTGCATTTTTTATTTTTTTTGTGGCATACATTATATATATGCAAACATGCTAGATGCCAATGGGTCTCAAGCCCAGGATCAGTATCCAGGTAGTTACGTAATCAAATTCCGCCATCGGACTCAAAACTAGCTTTGAATCCATGATTAGGATCTGACATATTCTGGAATATGATCCGACGATGCCAATCACATGGGTGATGAGATGGTCAGGCACCTCTCTAACTCAATTTATACCTTTAATTATCCACTATTCTCGAAGTTTTAATCCATTTCAATATATATAGACAGGTTTTCATATATCTTATACCATTAATAATGTTTATATTTATGTCGTACATAATCAATCATACTAGTGAAGAGCTGTGCCAGCCAGTCAGTTTTTTTCCATAGTCAATGTCTGGAGAAATTCCATCTGAGACTGAAATGACATATTTTGGTGTTTAAGTTCCATTGCTCTAGATGTGACATTATTTTTTTTTAAAAAATAGAAATGAAAAGTTGATTAAAAAAAGTAATAGAACTAAGGAAAAGGTACCTGCATGAATTTGGAGGCACTGTGGGGGGTCTGATTGCAGTTACATGAAAACCAGATCTAAGCAGATGCCTGTTCAATGGTGAAAAGACATTTGGCTGCAGCAGTCAATAGGTAGATTATAAGTAAACTTACATTGGAGATTAAGAGAATCAGAAAAACCTGCTGGCAAGAAGAGCTGTTTCTTCATTTCCAATGACCACAGAAATAATAGGACTGGTAATGTGAATTTGGGTAAGAGCAGAAAATTCTTGCACCCGCTTCCAAATGGCTCTTCTACGCCACTCCTCCTTTTTGGCCACCCTAATGGCAGCTGTCAAGTAACATGCACTGTCATAATTTGCAGTCCTCAATAAATTCAAAAGAAGAATCTATCATCTATCTAAGATTTTCTACATGCATTGAAAGCAGCCGTAATTATTAAAAACAACACAAGTGCCAGTTAAAGAGCATAAATGCCAAGAATCTTTTTGCATAACTGTTTTGAAAATGTAATCTATACAGCACATGAGAGTTATTCTGATAATAAAATCAAGGGGGTCCTAAAAATGAAAAGTGAAAAAAGAAAGGTGGTAATTTCTGAAGATCAAATGATGTTGCATGACTTCCCATTTGGCCAGAAGATCTGCTTCATTGTTGGCAATATGCTTCACATGGGCAAAGGCAGCCTAAGGAGATCAGGGCAAATATCTCACTTCATCATTTAAATCGGTAACTTTCCATGGTGTGGACACCGTCCACTCCCACTGGCCCTGTATTTCACAAAATGCTGGCATCAAAGCTCAAATTGACTTTTCCAGGTGGAGGAACCCATTGCAGACATGTCAAGTCACTTAGAGAAAGTAGGAGAAGGAAACCAAATACCACCATCAAAGCAAGAGACCAACAAGGCAAAAATTTAGACCTTTGCCACCAAGCTCTCTAGGTCATCTACTTTCCATTTTAAGCACCTAGAGTTCCTTCAACAGAACCAAATAGCAGCCATGGAAGATTCAGCATCTAGTTGTAGTCTTATAAAAATGTCCTTTTAATTGAAGTGGCAGTAAAAAAATACACAATATTCCACTAGCTTAACTCTACTTTGCTCACCCTATAATAATCTCATTTATAGTATCCTTGGAATGGATGAAAAAATCGGCCGCTACGCCGTAGCAGTGGCCACAGCCACGCTACAGCCGATTTATTGGCCGTTGCACCCGTAGCAGCCACTACATCCGCTATGGGGCCGCTACGAGGCCGCTACGGGGTGAGAAAAATTTTTGCTTTCCAATTTTTTTTAAAATGCATAATTAGACTTATTTCTTTTATTTTTCTTTCCAAATAACATTTCTACACAACTCTTCTACCCTTTTATGTTTAAAAGAACACCAAAAAGCACATGATCTCGCCGAATTACAGTCGATACAGAGAGATCTTCTGAAGAATTCTTCTCTAAGTACATCCTATTAGACACCCCCTTTAGTAGATGTATTTTTTTCTCTAGGTACTCTTAAGTCTTGACTTCATCACATAGTTTTTCTTTTATGAGCCTTTCATTAGTTTCTAAGTTAGCATAACTAAACAACATGAACACATGTGGAAAAAAATGATCATTACTATTATTTTCTATTTATACAGCGATACGGAACCTCATACAATGAGGGGACCGCTACACGCCCCTTATCTTAGTTACTTTTGCAAAAAAAAAAATACATTTTCTCTCATTTTCCAATATTCTATATTTTCTACAATTTTTTCATATTTTTTTGATGATTTTTTCAAATTGCACTGCTACGCCGCTACGCCTGCCGCTACCACTATTTTCATCCTTGATCCTTGCCAAGCACTTCATAATTAAGAGAAATGACCCCATGCTGCCATCAGTATGGTACTGATAGCAGATATAATATGATCAGAAACTGATAAATGATTATCTGACTGAACTCCTCAAAGACTCACCTTGTCTAGGCAAAAGTTCACTCCAAATCCACCATTAAACCAAACAGTGAATATTTATTCATGCTAGAATGAACTTTGGGACATGGTGTACACAGAACGACGCATGATTTGATCAATTTGGAATTTGGATCAAAGAAAGGTGTGACCCACATGAACTAATGGCAATGTGGGATCATTTCTTTGTTTTTAATAGTTGCACCCAACTTATCAGAATTTAGAGAAGTATGCCATTATAAATGGTTCAATTTTGACCTAAACCTCCCAATTCTCTGAACATCGAATTTTGCACTCCCTAAAATTTCCCCTTGTTCTGCTAATTTCAAACCATATAATTCAAAAGTTCTTCTCTAACTCTCTAGTTTATCATTTACTAGTTTCCTTATTTGACTAATTAGAAAAAAACATCACACACAATCAACATACACCAAGGAACATCATCCTAGACATTTATTGCCTAGGTTTTTTTTTTTTTTTTTTTTAATCAATGCAAAAAAGGGTTTACAACAGACCCTTGATGCAATTAAACTCTAACTAGGAACTCGGTCGTATCACCATTCACCATACAGTTTTCACACTCGTTTGTGCCCCTTCATGCATGAGTTGTACAACTTCTTTTCTTTTGGCTGCATGGAGGACTTGAACTCACACATTCTTACACGCACACCCATGTCCCTAACCAGCTGAGCTGCAGCAGGGGGCGATTGTACACCTTTTAATCCATGCATAACAAGTCTACAAGTTTTTACAGTTAATGTTGGATAATATACTTATTTTCATATGGACATGTTGATGATACATCCGTGCATCATAGGTTGATACATTTAAGCATTTGTCTCTTACTGTGTGCCCACTGTAGTTATGTATTCTTGATAACAGTACTACATGAAACACTGAAATATGGCACTACTTTTCACAATTGAAGTGCATATCTGATACTAAAGAGGTACTAAAGGAAAGCATGTCCTACTTGCAGAATAAGTACCACATAGAAATGGAAAGCAATTTATAGGATGAAGAAAAACTTATGACAAAAAGGAAAAAAAATTGCTTCTAAACTAACGTATTAGATTCTTAGTAACACAATACCATGTGCAGCAGCAGCAACCGGCACTGGAAGAGCAGTTGAAAATATAAATGAACGACCCCTTGATTGCAAGAGCTGTTTCCATTTCTTACTGTTCAATCAGTTGACAATTGCAGTTAATTGAAGCACTTTGCAAAGATAAAAGTTCAAGTGTCTTACTGAGAAAATCCATTTAAATGCAGTTAGAGGGCATCATTAGAATGAGGCATGTTATCAACATCACAATCAATCCCGTATTATAACTCCACTCGGCTGAGATGACCAAAACATTCCATTCTGGTACAGAAACCTCAACAATGCAGTTACTGGGACATCTGAGCCACATTCCTGTCTGTTTCAATTCTAAACTATTTCAGCCTCCTTTTGGCCGGACTTTTAAGGATTTTTTTTTTCTAGAGATTTTGCTTGGTATATTTTTTGCTGTGGTAACAGTCATTTATAATTGAATTGGAGGACAAAAAATATGCGAAACTTCTCTTTATGGAAAAAGAGATCTTTCATATACATTTAAAGAAAAGATTTGTAATGTAAACATTTTCAAAGTGGAACAAAAGAACAACCAGAGCATTGCAAAATTCCATTCCAATAGGAAAAGGTAAACATCCCTTCAAACAGAATTTACAACCACGGCATCACATTAGATCCTCTGTGATTCCTTGTTTAACATCAAACCTACCGGATCTTAGATTTTCTACAGAGTTTGAGGATAAATATGGACGCAACTCCAAATTGTTGTTCAGGCAAACACATAGGTTAACCCACCCCTGACAGATTGAATGCAAAGCCAATTTAAATAGTCCACATTTTTAGTGATGAAGCACTGAGAAAATATGGAATGTGAGGAATAAATAAGACACAGATGAAGTTACACAGTTGGGAGGTCTATTCACAATTCCTGATATTTCAACATTATTGATTTATCTCTTTATTTACTGGTTAACTTTCAGGACAAAGAGAGACGCGGTACCTGCATGCGATGAAACCACCCTGGCAGCCTGCAGCCTTACTCAAAGTGCCTACACATATATCGACATCCTTTTCACAATCATACTCCTCCGCCACTCCACCACCATGCTTGCCACAAACAAGAGTACCATGAGCCTAAAAGAATTCCATCAATTGTTAGAAATACAAATTAATCATTGGTAATACAATTGTGTAGCTCTATCTAGATATGAAATCCATGCTTACATCATCAATGACCAATAAAAATGAATGCTTCTTGCGGAGCTTTGCAAGTTCAACCATTGGTGCAAAATCTCCATCCATGCTAAACAAGCTGCATGATAAGAGTGGTAACAGAAGTCACAAAAATGCATGTTAGCCATCCAATATTTGGCCATTGTACCATTTAGTTCCATATATTCATTTTTCTTTAATAATATTTTGTTGACCAAAGATTGGACAACTAGTATCTCTTTGCAACCAGAAGATTTAGAGGCATTTTAATTCTATTTCCCATCCACGAATCAATGATCCAGAATTCCAGATCAACAGATCAAGGGCCCCAGTTTCATGACGTGGCACACACAAAATATACACAGTAATGCATCAGGATTCAGGATTCTGAAATTAAGAGATCTTGTTTGATATGAAACTTTAACTACAAACTAGTAACAGTTGCGTAGTAGGAATCACTGTCCAAATACTAACCTATCAGTAACCACCACCTTTTTCTTCAATGTGCAAGTTGATCTGTTAAGACCCATATATTCAGTGCCATGAGATGTTGAAACCAGATAGATAAATTAAAGCACTAAACTAAATAATGGGGTCAAAGGAACTTACAACAAAGAGTCGAGATGAATCGTGTCACAGTGCCTATACACAAACACCACTGCTTCTTGCTGTCTCTCAGCAAGACGAATACCATCAATTATAGATGCATGGTTCAGAGCGTCGGAAAATATAGCAACCCGCTCGTCTTTCACTGGTTTTCTACCAGCAGCTAATAGAGAGCTAAGACTTCCTAGTGTTACCATTACAGCCATATTGGCAGCAAACCCAGTGGGACAAAGAAGACAGTCCTGGAACATTAAAAAAAAACACATAAACAAATCATATGCAAGTTATCTTTAATGTAATTATATTATAATTCCATAGTTGATAATTTTCTGACCCAGTAGGTTCACCAGACTCAGGCAATTGCTGGGTCCAGTTGACTGGGAAACTCTGTGAGTCGAACAAGTGTGTCGGTAAAGTAATTTTTATTTAGAATAATTTACATAGAGAAAATTATGTGATAACTACATAAATTTCATATGAATTGTTTGTTGTCATTGAAGTATAGTTTAATTAATTTATTCATGTAAGCTGACTTGAACACCAAACCTTGTGGTTTGGAACACCTCCCAGCACTCCTATGGGCTCTTATCTATTAAATGATAGGATAATGTATAAACTGTGGACGAAATTGTAAGCAGCATATGAAAGTTTATCTATTTTGATTGTAGTTGATACCATCATCTATTACCTCTTTCTTTTTCAATCGTGCCAAAGAAGACTCCAATAACCTATGATAATTAGTATAACCACAGATTAAGGCAGAACCTCTGGGACCCATTCCATGTTCTTGTGCTGCCTGGATTTGAAAAAAAGTGGAACATTTCAATGAAAACTGCACCATATAAAAAGAAAGGATCTACTAAAGAAAGAAAAAAGAATGGATCGATGTATCAAGATAGGGTCGTCTTAAGTACCTTAGAAATGGCCTTCCTAACAGTTGGATGGGAGCTCAACCCTAAATAATCATTTCCTGAGAAGAGAAGTAGCTTTCTTAACTGATGAGGGTAAGTCCCCAGTTTTCCATCCACTATTCCATCTTCACAACTGGTGTCATCTCCTATAAAATCAAAATCATCACATTCTGAAATGCATCAAAGTGGCAGGTCCATCTGCTCATCTGTATCTGTAACACTGCACTAAGATGAAGTGATGAGAAAAGCAAACTCATCCTGGTTACTTAGTGGTATGAGGACAGTAAGTAGGTATATCCCAATAAAGTGAAATATAGACTAGATCACATTTGTGTATATGTAAGGATCGTACACTCTGCAGTGCAGGCGTGGAATCTCGCTCCACAACCCCCCACCCCACCCTCCCTCTTGCACGCACCAACAGAAAGGGTTTTCTTATCTATCACTAAAAATAAGTTCAATAAATATTGCATTTTCTTCATGGAAAATCATCACACTGAACAATGGGATACTAACTGCATAGGAATTGGAGTTTTTTCCTTTATCAGGGAACCCTCAGTTTTACACAAACATTGCCCTGAGTGTTTAGAATTATCAAAATTGTGAAGATGGAGAAAAAAAAGGAATATGCAAAAGGAAATGTATAAAGATGTTTCAGGGATGGAGAGAGAGAGAGAGAGAGAGAGAGAGAGAGAGAGAGAGAGAGAGAGAGAGAGAGAACTTCAGTAGCTTCTACAAAGCTCAGTAAAACATGTGGAACAACATAAGAGATATAAACATAAAACAGTGTTGAACTTGCTATCTATATGGACTTTAAGCCATTAGATCAGGATAATAAAAGCGGTGTAATATTATACTACATTTTATTTTTTTGAATAGTAATATTATACTACATAATTCACTGCTTTCAACGTGCCAAATCTATCCAATTACATTTCAGTAACAAAATATAGCACGTAATGCATAATGGTTGAGGCCGTGCATCTCTTAAATAATTTTCTACTTACCTATACATGAAACAGGCTTTGATTCAAAATTGTACTACTATAGAAGATAACTTTGAGGTTGATATGATCCACTCAATGCTACTTTCAACAGTCAGCACAAGCTTGTATGTTACATCAGTCTTTGGAACACTTTCATTCTCATTGCCACTCCCTGAAATTACATTTCAGCTTATCATACCTGGATACTTCAAAATGGCCTACATATGTCCATTGCATCATATCGTATTGGTATTTCAATTTATATGTAAAATTTGTGTCCCTGCTCTATCTTATGTGTGTCCTACCCGCATCACACCTATCTGGGCATCCATGTAGATTTCAGCAGAGAAAACAGGAAGTTGTGAAATGGGTATTGTCTCATTTGAATCTCCAAACACATCACATCCATATAGACTGACATTTTAGCATACTCATTGTGAATAAACTTCCATCTACTTTTAAATTTCCATTTAATGATCAAGTTAATCATCTATTCTTCATAACAATGTTAAATGATCCATTGCCAGTTTGTGTGAATGTTGATAAACTTCATGAAGCATGCAATTATAATATATTAAAGCCAAGGGTTTTGGCTTTATTTTTAACTGTCAGCTGTAATTCTGATTGTAAGTATCCCTTCTTTGTTCAAATCCTCCAGGTTCTCTATCACTTATTATCAGAGTTGCTAGCCAGTAATCCCAAAACCAATTGGTGATAGGAAACTGCACAAACAACTACTTAACACCCCCCCTCGGGCAGGACACCGCCCGGATCCAAAGCACACGCCCGCACAAGACTATAACGCGGCATGGGGCCTTTTTGCCCTGTGCATTTTGCGCCCGCACAAACACACAACGCGGCATGGGGTATTTCTGCCTTGCGTGGTTTCGAACTCGAGACATGAGGCTCTGATACCATGTCAGAGTTGCTAGCCAGTAATCCCAAAACCAATTGGTGATAGGAAACTGCACAAATAACTACTTAATACTTATCTCATGCAACTTCCTACTATCTCTTTATCTCATGAAACCACTCGGGTCTACTCTCCACTTTTCAAAGTTCCACTTCTCCCTTTTCTGCAAAAACACCCTTTCTACCCCACCTCTTCTATTCCTTTTCTACCCTAAATCCCTAATTCTCCTATTCCCTTTCTACGCCCCTTGCTCTCGGATTATGAAAACATCCAAAGAGGTACCCCGTAGCCTTTTCTAACAATTAGGAATAAGATTAACAAGTGATGATTATTTGAGGTTTTCTTTAGAAGATAATGAAATCATGAGTTGATTTTCGTTAAGAAGAATTTTAGTTATTTTCATGTGAAACTGGGTGCGAGATCCTTCATTGCCTTGGAGCCAATTTGATCGAAAGGTGGTTAGAGCAATTCCAATTTCAAATTCAAGGGCTGGAGTATCCATTCCATTTCCTAGATGCTACCGTTGGATTTATTAGGTTTAGCAGGTGGTGTTTGTTTGCATCCATGATAATTGCCAACCGTAATGATGATACAAATTTCAAATGGCTATCACATACTCTATATCAATTTGTTTGAGATTCCAATGCATTATAGCTAATATCTATTATACATTCCAGGACAGCCTTTTACTGTTCCAAAAAATGTCCTACGTGGCACTGTGGCTAAAAGGGGCTAAAGTTGAACATAATTACAACTTTTGCCATCAAGAAAGAAAGATAGGGAGGACACTTGACTGCACGTGGAAGAGAGAGGGGAAAGTAAGAGAGAGAAAATGAATGAGGGAGAGAGAAAATGAATGAGGGAGAGGGGGGGCGTGGGGGGCTGATGGGTTTATTTTTTCCTACTAATCTCAATCTCAGCCGTCCATCACACTTTTTTGTGGACCCCATTTTACTATTCATCGCACTGTTTTTCTCAGATAACTAAAATTCGAAAAATAAAAAAGCAGGGGAGCCGGATCCGATTTGGTTGGCCAGAGTGTTAAAAAAATTTAAAAGTTAAGAACATTAAAAAAATAATTTTTTTTGAAATTTGGAGTGTAAACTCTTAAATTATAAAAGTTAATAAAACAAAATACTAAAAACCCTAAATATTAAAGCATAAATCATATATACTAAACATAAAAAAAAAAAATATATTAACCTAAAACAGAAATTCTAAGAACACTAAATCCTATAAAGTCGTAAACCCCAAATCCAAATAAGTTAATTTACGAAAAAAAATTTATCGTGCCAACGGCACGGGTTAGTGCTAGTAGTATACATAAGATGATTTATAAAACCATGTCGTTGCCCGATCAATTTTATACAGGTCTATTTAGTGGACCTAGATGTGGACATTAAAAACATAGATGTTAACTCTTAGATTTTTTTTTTTTTTTAAGTTCTTCTCTTTTATACCTATTTCTACAATGGATGGTTTTTTATTTTCAATATATGAATATTTATCTTTTTATGTATGAATACTTAATTTGCAATGTACCGACGTACCAGTGCTGGGTGCTAGTCCTTTATTAATGAGAAGCTAATTATAATACAAGAGAAGAAGATTGAGAATATATATGACCATAAAAGGTTTAGCATCATGTGGGCATTGAGTAGTAGCATATAGTGACTGCCATGGGAGATGGACCCCAACCACCCAATTAGCAGAGCAAAAAGACTCACAGAGGAAAACACACAAACATCTAATCTGATTCAGCCAACCTTAGCAAAACCACCTTCCCACAATCAATGAGGCGGCCAGCCTCTCTGTTCCTAATGGGATATAGGATTCACACCCACTAACCAAATCAGATTTGATGTAATAATGCATTTTAGAATGTTTCAAAAACGCGCGAATGGCATGTGTTCTATACAGCATTCAGAACATTTGGGTGTTAAAAAAGATTCCCACAAATTTGAAGCCTTTAACGAAGAATCACAAGAAAAACACAATCTTTTGCAAAATAACAGGTCCCAATGGAAAGCAAGAAATCCATATGTTTGATTTGCAGAGAAGTAAAAGCAGTTAGAGACGAATTACCAACCATCACTGGGAAGCTCATTGACCCATTTCTGGAAAGTGGATTCCGTAATCTCGACCTCGACCGAGGTTCGATCCCAGGACCGCAAGCCATCGAAAGTCTCGAACTCGTCGGACTCTGCAGCGGTGTTGGTGTAACTGTTGGGTTCGTTGATGGGAAGGGATTCTTTTGGGGGAAGAGAAATGGGTCTTAGAGAGCGAAGAACTTTCATGGAGTTCAGTTTCTCTAGAGACTGATCGACCCAGAAATCCCACGGGCATTCCATTTGCAGAGAGAGAGAGAGAATGCGATTGCAGAGTGGGAAGAGGGAAAGCGGAGAATACGAGGACATTAGTAGATATTCTATCACGAACAAGACCGTTATGTTCATGTTTCGGCGGTTTAGAAGTGCTACCAAAGAGTCTTTTTAATTAATTATAATTATTTATTTATTTATTTATAAAGTGGGTGTCCCGTGCTATTTTTACCCGATAAGACTAATTCCCGGACTCTTATTTTTCCTGTATCCTACTTTTTCTTTTTTTTTATTTTTATGAAAAATATTCATTAAATCATTTAGGCCATGTTTGGCTATGAGATTTTGGAGAATTTCTCAAGTATTTTTGGAGGATCTGAAATCTATGTTCAACGATTTTGAATCTTGAAAGAAGTGGGCAAGTGGAAATCCTCATTTTAGAGGATTTCTCATATTTGATCGCTCCCATATGATTTTGAAATATTCAGCTTTACAGATTTGCTCACCAATACCAATATACGTCGGTCAATATGTACCGTTAGCGATATGAAATCCTCAATATATGCGTTCTTAATGAAGAATCCTTAAATTTGGGGTGGTAGGGAATTCTCGAAGTTATAAATTCCTTTTTATAGATTTCTCGCATGTCACTGGTCGTGCCCATGTAGGATCAAAAGTGGAAAAATTGGATAAAGTTACAATATTTGACTTATTTCTAGTTAAGTTTAGGTTTGAGCCACTCAATAGGTCCCTTAATAAGATTTTATCTTGGTCCGGGTCACAATTATTTCATAGTTGATGACTTGTATAGTTGATGCCACAACCACATACAATATAATTACACGCAAATGAAATCTTTAATATATATAATTATAATACGGAAATATTTAGATAAGAACTAGTTCTCATCTATTATATGATAACTTTTTTGTGGAGCCTACTGAGCAACACATCCAAACCTAGTAACCAATAGAAAACCCCCCTAATAGTCATTGATCTTAAAGATTGGCACACATCCGAATGGACTAAACCGTTGGATTGAGAGTTGAATATTTTTTTGAATATGAAGCCATTAAACTTGTGGGCTACGGATTAAGGGGTTAGAGGCATGGGGTTGGGATCAAACTTGATACTTGGAGTGGTCTCACATAGATCTTTCCATCCTCCCTAGTCTCATCCCCAAATGGGACCCACAGTTAGCCCTCATAAAAAAACTTTCATATAATAGGTGAGAACTAGTTCTGACCTGAATATTTCCAATTATAATATATTAGCATATAAGTAGAAGTTACCCTCTCCCGAGCACCATCCATGAGCACCTTTCGTAATCACTCACTTGGGGCATGCGAATCTTGAGACGTTGGCGACGAAAAAGACCTAAATCACACTCTAATTAATAACCCTTTGTTGATAGTTTTAGAAGGCATTTTTTAATTTAAATTTAATGGAGAATAACAGCTTTATTTTATTTTTTTGGGTGGGGGGCATTGACCCCCAATAATTTTGTATATTTTTTAGTCTAGTTTTCAAGAGTTTCTCTTTTTTACATTGTAGCTCCCCCAATTTAAATTTCTTGACTTTGGCATTGCCTGCATCCCTTGTTTTTTTTTCTAATACAAAGGTACGTTGAGTGTTACTTTCATTTATAATTAATTTTTTTAAAATATTATTAATGAAGGTTACATTTTAAACCTAGGGACTGCTGGATGCAGACCTTCCCTCTATTTTTCATTGATGTTTACATCTAAAATACTCATTGAAATCTTAATTTTATTTTTAAGAATCTTCTTTGACATTAGGGGAAAAAAAACGGCACACCCAACCGATACGATACGATACCATACACATCAGAACCGGTAACATCCTAAAGCCATCTACTTTTGAGTGTTAGATAGAATGTTAAAGATTAGATCATTTACTGGTTGGTTTCTTTGTTTTTTTTGTCTGAATCTGGACAATGAACCAACCCCACCTAAACGGCGGCATTTGACTAGTAGTAGTATGTTTGTCTTCAACAAAATGCCAAAAAAATGTTTTGGCTTGTTGATTTTTATCATGAGTGGGCCATCTTGCTCTGCCTCAGCTGAAGATGAAAGCTTTGACAGAAGTTCTCTGATTGGACGGTCAGGATCTTCTGAATCTGGATACTTTGCTGACAGAATATGGATGGGTACCTACAATGTACATTTTGCTGAACAGGTCCCACTCTAGAAGTCTGAATCCCTAGGTAGAATTCTATCTTTTGTTTGAATATTTTAGACAATATGCTGTGTCTTTAGTTCCTGCCTAGTTCTTTGGTACTTGAACTGCTCGGATAATAAACCTTTTGATTGGATGTAAGATAGACTAGTGAATGTTGTGGTGTATCATGGTTTGTGAAAATTAGCTACATGTTTGTATAAGAATATATAGAAATTGAATACATAAATTAAAAGGTGAATTTTCTAAAATGAATATCAAATAATATTTTCTTTAAGGGAAGTAGAATTAAAAAAAGTTGCTATTGGATGCTCATTTTTTGAACATTCACCTTTGATCTTCATTGTTAATCATCCTACGTATTCAATTCTAATGTATTTTTTTATGCAAATAAATATGGATTGTTTGCATGGAATTAAATATTATCTAAGGAGCAAGGCTCTCCTAAGCTTAAGCTTATAATATGATTCCGTAAGCTAACGCTTCTAGGGCCCATCCTTGATCCATCCAAATGGACCAAACACACGACCCCCTTAAATTGTACAAGTCCACCAACTTTTGGTCAAATCCGAATTTACTAGACCGTTGGATCGACTATGTACCAATCCGAATAGACCGTTGACCATTAAACTTTTGATGCCCAGATGGAGATGATAGAAACCACGATTTGGGCTGATTTTTTGTAGGAAGGAGGGTCCTAGGGAGTCCTTGAAATCCCCCCCACCCCCATCCCCATAGGAGTCCCCAAGTGGGCCCCACTACGTAATTGAGCTTACTTCAACTTACCTTATCTTAAGCTTCAGCTTAGGAGAGCTGGCCCCTTATCTAAGATTTCGTGGTCAAATAAGCTTTAGCAAAGGATTATTAAAAAGGTGAAGGATATACGGTGGTGGCGATCCATGGGTACTCATGTCAAATAATACCTAGCAAAGCAATCAAGTGTTTGGAGCAGCTGATGGTGCAACTTCAGTTCTGGCCCATTTCATATTCTCTAATTGGACGTCCTGGTTGGGTTTTGCCACTTTCTGGGTTTTGCTGCTTTTGTTGGCTTTGGGTTTCTAGTAGTCTCCTGTGTTCTTTTGGTTGTTTTGATGAATATACTTTCAAAGAAGAAAAAAAATCCCACACCCCACAAGCTCTGTTCATTGTTGATAGAGCTCAGCTCCTCCTTTTTCAGTTGTTTTAACTTTTAAGTGCCCAAAAGTTCCATTGATAGGATGATGGCCACCCAACTTTGCTTGTTGAAATGGGCTTTTGCCCATTTTAGATTTAGACCACCAGGAAGGTAGACTTTGAGCATCATTTGATCATATTGGGTTTTGGATAATACTCCATTCACATTGTGGGCCCCAACTTGGATGGTCTTGTTTGACAGCATATTTCCATATTGTGGATGTGTTTTCTATTGACAGTTCCCCTTGAGAATCAGCCCAACTGCCTGCCTGTAAAATAGTGTGGCCCATTGGACATGGTAACAGGAAGATGAAGCAGTGGGACCCTACTGGAGCAAGTGGTACAACTTGGATCAGGCAAAATCCAAAATCCCAGTGACCCAATCCAACTATAAAGTGAAATTCCTTAGGCTTCATCAGGTTAAGATTGGGCTTGGGCCTGGTTTCTACAACCTGAATGAAATTCAGGTCATGTTCAGCTTAGGGTACCCACTTTTAACATAAGTAACCAATTGACATGCATACAGTGTATAAGCCCAAACGATTCTAAAGCAAATACCTTGGCCTGTTTGGATAGGCAAAAAATAGAGTAGAGTGAAGTTAAATGGGTCCTAATAGTATAAAATTTCAACTTTACCCCGTTTGGATGAGTTTGGCCCAATAGATGAAGTAATGTTGTGAGCCACATGTACTCCATTTCACTTCAACTCTAAATAGGGCCTGTTTGGATAAATGAAGAGTGGAGTGAAATGAAGTGGATTTCACATGTGAAGTAGAATGAAGAGAAATAGATTGAAATTAAAGTAGAGTACTTCACTTCACTCCATTTGGATGCTTATTTTGAAGTTAAGGTTTGGAGTAGAATTCACTTTTACTTGCCTGTTTGGATAAATGAGGAGTGGAATGAAATGAAGTGGATTTTACATGTGGAGTGGAGTGAAGAGAAGTAGGTTGAAGTTAAAATATAATACTTCATTTCACTCCATTTGGATGCTTATTTTGAAGTAGAATCTACTTTTACTCAAGGAAATTGAAGTAGTTAGAATTGAAGTAAAATAGAGTACATATGGCTCACAACATTACTTCATCTATTAGGCCAGACTCATCCAAACGGGGTAGAGTTGAAATTTTAGACAGTTATGGCCCATTTAACTTCACTCTACTCTATTTTTTGCCTATCCAAACAGGCCGGAAATAGAAGTATTTAGAGTTGAAGTGAAATGGAGTACATGTGGCTCACAACATTACTTCAGCTATTGGGCCAAACTCATCCAAACAGAGTAAAATTAAAATTTTAGACTGTTAGAGCCCATTTAACTTCACTCTACTCTACTTTTTGCCTATCCAAACAGGCCCGGAAAAAAAAAAAAACTGAAGCCCAGATCCAATCCAGCTGCAGTCAAACCGATTCAATCTAATTTGGATTCAGACACGGGTTACATATGTTTGGGTTCCAATCGGGTACAGATCAGCTTTAGCAGCATCCAATCCCAGTTGGGCTTGAGCTGGGCCATTACTGCACCTGACCGGTCCCTGCTGTACCCAAGATGGTGTTAAAGACCTCACTGTGGTAAACAGGGAAATTTCCCAGAGGTCCCAATGGATCTACGGCCCAATTAATGTAACAGGGGCTGACAGGTACATGCATCTCTGTCCTGATCTGTGTGGTTCCCTACTGCAATTTAAGCCATTGGGTTCCACTGGAATTGGGAACCACATGACCCATATCAGCATTTAGATCTAGAGCCATGAGGCCATGGATCCTGTTCTGGAGTAAATGTAATGGAGTAAATACTTGCACAGAGTCATGAAAACCTCACCAAGTCACACATGAGGAACGTACATTTTTTCAGATGCCTTCACATGTCCCGGCCCTCTATGGATGGTTATTTGCCTACAAACAGATTAAGAAAAGGACACAGTGATCTGTGAGGATAAAATTGTCTCTTATAGTTGGTCCGAAAAGTTAACTTCGCCAATTTTTACTTTCAGTCTCAAGTTCGGGTAAAAGAAGAGGGTTGCATTCAGTAGGTTGATGGCCACCGTAAAATTTTACCACAATCCGAATATGATGATGAGTTGGTCCTAAAAGCTATTCAATTTTATTTCACACTCTGGGTTTTGGTATTTTAATTACATGTTTTACATGCATAAATTCAATTGCAGTGAAATTTTGATGAGTGTCAGATAAAGGGACAGTAATTTTGAATGGCTTAAATTTAAAAATTGGTCTTAAAAAATGAGTGGGGCTAATATGAGGCCTACTATCATGTTCTTACTCCAAGGGGTTTTCCAATGAGTGGCTATATGCCCTATGTGGGCTTTGCTTCGCCCTCACAAGTTCTTTATGGGTCCTTGGGCCTTGTGAGTCTGGCTCTAGACTTAGGCCCAAGTTGACACATATTCACATAATTGTTGGAAACCCTACCTTCATTGCTGGAGACAGTTTTCACTTCCTTTCACAAAAGTATACTTGTTTGCATTTATTTGCATATGTAAATGATTGAGGCCATTTTCATGTCCCTCTTGCAAACAATTTGCTCTCCACATTCATGCGAATAGGTCACCTGTTCAAAACCCCTCAACCACCTTTTATTTTTTAACTCTGGTCGGCTCCAAATTCTAATCCAAACTAGTCATCTTCTTTATTAAATTAATAAACTTAAAGACTTTAGTTTGATAGCTTAAACTTTATAGGTTTTGAGACTTTGTGAAAAACATCCAACAAATCCCAATCTATTAGATCTGGTTTTTTGCACTTCATGGACTCCTAATTCATGGTTTAAACCATTCAATATTCTCATATTAATGGTAAACATCAGGACATTCAATTTTAAATTTGTATAGATTTTGAGAAATTCATGAAAACTCTCCAAAAAATCAAAAAACATTTAAATTGTTGGATGTACTCTCACGTAAAAATGGTAATTTTGACGCACATGATAATGTGCTTCACAATTACATTTACTTGGGTAATATTTAAATATGTAAAATCCAATTTTCTATCTCTTGCCCGGAAGGTAAAAGACCATAAAGCTTGCAACAAGTACTTCAATTTTAGACATAAAGCTGGCAACAAGTACTTCAACTTAGTAAATTGATGGAGTTGCATGTGAGACATTTTCAACAGCACAAAATTTAATCATTTGAGCCTTTTTTTTTTTTTTTGTTCACTGTTCTCTTCTCTCTCTCTATTTATATATATATATCAATTCACCATGGGAAGCCTTTTTTTTATTTTTAAATGTTTTTCCAGAATTTTTAAGGCTGAAAATGGATCCAAATCGAGATTTGAGCTAACCCGACTCAACTCAACTATGACTGAGTAAGACTAAGAGGGCCAAATTCAACTTTTCAAACCCTGGTCAAAAGTGATATCCCAAGAAAATTGTGAAAGGCCTTTTTGGATCATTCCTTAAGTTTGATAGACTGTAATTCAATTGCATTCGAACTTCTCATTTTGAAGTCATTTCATTGAGGGAGAAAAGAACTTATTAGAGTTTGTTTTCCTCTAATAAATTTCTAAATTATCTTTACAAAACAAAAACAATTAAGAACTCACTAAACCCAAAGTTGGATAGAAGACCTCAAAATGTAACTTTCTACTACTTTTTGGTTTTTTGTTTTGCTCTTAACCAAGAACAATCACCCATTAAAGTGCAGTGTGCTTTAAAAAATCCAATAAAAATTGTGAGTCCACCCTTAAAATTCACATGAAAAAAATCCTCGATTTGCCTCTACAGACCAAACTATCTATTAAGGTCTGCACCCACTAAACCAAAAGCTCATGTAACAAAGAAAAAGATAAAAAAGAAGAGAGGCCTGACCTAATTACAGCTGGGTGAAAGTTGAGCACATATCATGCTGTACACTGTTTCTCATCAGTAAATATGCTCTTTCTAGCAAGAAAAAGAAGTGTGAAGCACATATAGAACTGTTTAAAAAATGTACGGGGATTCTCTCACAACAGAGTGGAGGAGGAATCAGGATCCTCCTGGATATATTGCAGGTTAAAAGCAGGGCATTAGTGTGGGTACATCAGTATCTGGAAAGGGAATGTCTTGGCTTTTTCTGTAGTGAAAATAGACCTTGGAACCTCCTTCCTTCCAGGCTTCCACATAAAAAGGCCTAGGTGTTTTTTGTGTAGTAGAAGTGCACACGTTCCTGGCTAAAATCTGTGATTATGTGTAGTAAGCACAAGCCAAAGTGAGCATGCCCTTTAACAACTTTCATGATTAAAGGAGATTTTCACATGAACCGTTGCTGCTTTACAACAAATTATAATCCTTAGTAGTAGTCAACAGGCTTAAATAAGACTTCTCCTTCTATAGAAAGGCTAATATAAACTTTATCCAATAAACTTGGATTGTTAAAACTTTCGGGGTAGAAACAGCCGTTCTACACGGCCCGACTTTTTGGGCCTGAAACAGCCGTTCTACACGGCCCGACTTTTTGGGCCTGAATGGCAGCCCGATCCCCCATTCAGGCCCAAAGAGTCGGGCTGTTTAGACCTTTTGGAGTAGAAAAACTTTGACAGGACCCACATTGTGTATGGGTCGGTCTCGGGTTAGAAAATCCCGACGCTAAGTTAAATGGGTTAAACAAAAGGTTGACCTAACTAACCTGCCTCCTTCATGCACTAATTTATCCTAACACCTGCTTAAATTGGAGAAATACATGGTCAAAGTGATTTATTTGCATTAAATGGGTTGGTATGGACCGGACTTGTTTCAGTTGGCCTATATATGTCGGCTGCGAGTGGAAGGTTTTGAGACCCTTTTAATAAGCAGGTTGGACATAACTCAGCCCGAGGTTGCCTTGGGCCTGAATCTGGCCCATATGGCCCACATTGAGGTCTGTCTAGTGGGCTAGACATGCATCATTCTTTAAAACATGTCATATAAACTTTTTTATGTTTTATTCAGTTGAATTGGGCTCATTGTAAACCTTGAATGAATCCATATAGTAAGTTACTATTGGACTTTATAAGGCCGGACCCAAATCTAACTTGGACTCCTTTGTTGTAAATGGACTCAGGCCCAAACTAAGTTAGGCCTGGCTCAAACCTGGCCCACTAGTAGCTTTAGGTGAGAGCCTTGACCTCCCGTCTCAACCTGACATATTTCAAAGAATAATGTTACATGGACAACCCCATAGACCACTTTATGGATAAACTCCATAATTCAAGGGTCACATCATCTAAAATATTAGATGATATGATCCTTGAACCATGAAGTTTGTCCATAGTGTAATCTATGAAAGTTTGCCATGTAAACTTTTTGTATTTCGAACCCACCAACCCATCTGCCACATCTGATTAGATGGGTGCAATAAAGGCAGTTTTGGATCCTTTTTACAGTAACCACTTTTCCTCATCCAATGCAAGCAAAGCTGTCCACAAAAGCTGAGTATGGGTAACGTTTTGAACATGTGTGTTTGGGTTCCCATGGTGGACTACCTTTTGCAACATGGACCTTTTTCCAATTGGTAGGTGGAAAAAGGCACCGGCACAGCATGAATCCATGATGGATGGATAGAACGGTGGTTTGAACTTTGAAATGAGAGTCTCAAAATATGTTCTTTGAAATTTAAGGCTTCCCATAAAATAATAGTATGATTAAAGAAATATTTCTGTTTTTGGGTAAATAAGAAATGTTTTCTGTGAATTCAACGATTCCCATATACTCTTAAATATGATATTTTATAGAGAGATTAGATTTTAGAAATAGTGCAGCAGCTCTTAGAGGATCTCTTTGGTACTGAATATTTCATTTTTTTCCTTTTTTATTGATAACCTAGCCGAGGGGTTTCCGACCTAGGTATCAATTCCTAGTTATTTAGGTGAGAGTTGGGGTTTCCGACCAACTAGACCCCTTGTTCTCCCAAGACGGCCAAGTTGATAATGTTTGTAGTTGAAGCACTAATCAACGTCAATATTTCACTTAAGCAGGGGCAGGACCAAAATATTTACAGTGGGGGTCCCTATGTAAAAATGTAAAACTTTTGGGGGCCGATATATATGCTAAAAATCACTAAATTTTCTCCAACAAAAAGTGTCTATCTGAAATTTCTAAGGGGGTCATGGCCACTCCCAGCCCTCCTCTAGTTCCGGCCCTACGCGTAAGAGGGATAAGTCATTTGCAAAGAGTTGGTATTGGGCCAACCTAATTCCCTAGCCAATTGCATGTTCACAAACCCTATCTCTAATGAAACTAAATACATATTCAACCTAGATGCAGTTTGCCTTCTTCCTAAATACCTTTATATTTTTCTATATGCTTTTAGATGTACTTAAATCTTTTTTATTTTTACAATATATGTCACTTGCTTTTCTGATAAGTTTTATCACTCCTAAAATACATAGGTTTGTAAACGGGTCGGTTCCGGTCCGGGTCCAAGGTGGAACCGAAACCGAAACCGCTTTCTAAGAAAGGGAACCGGAACCGGAACTGATAATATTAATAAAAATCAGAACCGGAACCGTTTGTGAGGCGGGTTCGGTTCCAGTTCCGGGTTTGGACTAATACTTGTATTTTTCTTTTTAAAAAAATTATGCTTTTTCCACATTTCAATTGGATCACGTACCTGTAAACACTAATGTGACCTTTTGTCTATCAATATCAGGCATTTTTAACCAAAAACTCAGAAATCACATTCAAACTGGCAATGAGATGTAGAAAAGTAGAAAACTCTAATGTAGAAAAGTAAAAAGGATTCTTTTCTCACATACTAAAGTTACCTTATTTTAGTGTATATTGGGTCGGGTCCTGGATCCACGGGTTTGAGCCACTATGGATCCGGAACCGAACCCGTTTAGGTATTGGTTCTAAAAAAAGGATCTGGAACCGGAACCATTTTCTTATCGGGACCAAAATAAAGACCCAAACCCGGATCCCAACGGGTCGGAACCTCCGGGTAATAAAAAAATCAAGGACCCATTTATAACCCTAGATGCGGCGTTGAAATCTCACGGCACCATAGATTCCAATGAAAATAAAATTTTGACCCTTCATCAGAAATTATTTTCTACAGAAACAAAAAGACAAACAACTATTTCTACGTACAAAAAACACTTACACTAGGTAGTAACAATTAAAAATAGCAAAAAAGTAAAGGCCTTTTCTTATTGTCATTGTAGAAGAGTCTTCAATATTGCACGGCCATGTCCTTGAGGTAAAGCACCAAAGACAGACCCTTGGTAATATCCATGCAAGGCAGGTAACTTACAACTGGCTGGTGTACTTTCTTTTAATGATATCATTACTTGTGAAAAACATTGTCTTTCTTTGTCTTCTTCTTTTCTTATTTTTTTTCCTTCAATATCTGTTAAGTGGTTGATTTTTGTCTTCTTTTAAAATACTTTCAAAGTTTTAATATAATTTCCTAAACTTCAAAGAAGTTGCAGGCTACCCCTTTGGATACAATGAATCCCCAAAAATATTTTTTCATGGAAAGATATGAGCAACCATATTTTAATTTTCAACCAAGAACACAGAACTTCCCACCACAGTCCAAACAGGGCCTTTATGGCATGGTCCCTTTGAGAAGAGACTTTAAAGTTTAAAGAGCATGATTGGAGACAAGACAATCAAAGGGAGAGCTGCTCCTTGTGCCCACTGCCCACAGATAACAGAGACAAGTTAACCTACTACACTAATATAATGTGCATGATCAGATGTGATGGGTGGGCCACACAGGTGGGATGGGTTTCTGCTGTTTCAATTAAATGATCATTATTCTGTTGACATGGAAATCTCTTAATCTCCCCACGTTTGCATTGTTCCTTTTCTGCACCGCCTTTTGACGGTCGACAGGACAAGATGACATGTTAAGCTTTTCAATTTCCAGATGCTCTGCTGTCACAAATCAGAGGCCTTCTTCGAAAGAATGAGCAGATCTTCCCTAGATACAATCAACTTTGCGTTTGAATATTTGCACGGCAGACTCCAATGTGCGTTTGTCACTGGGTTCTTGATCGATCTTAGATATGATACATCTTCACACATCACTAATTAAGGCTTGTTTTCTCTTTATTTTATATTCATAATAATATTATAAATACGACAAATTAAAAGAGACTTATTTGACATGATTTGGACATAATCGGTGCATATCATACCAACAACAGCATCGTTGAGAAACTTTTCAATATAATTTGATGGCCCACTACTAAGAATAAGGAATAGACTAAGGGCATACATGAAAGTGATAAAGAAAGCTAGATTAAGAGAAGTACATTGTATTTAAGATCTGGGTGAAAGAGAACCTAAAATGGCAAAATGGAATTTGTGTAACTTACGTTTATATAATTGGGATAAGGCTTTGATGATGATAAAAGATGATTTTTACAGTGATATATCTTATTTTTAAAAAAGAAAATGAGTGTGTTTCAGTGCTGATTACATCAAACATCACTCTATTGGAATCAGCTATAATTCCACTTAAACTAAAGAGTAGAATATCGATTGTGATTCAAACAAAAAACAACCCCATGCAGGTTAGATTAGGTGTAAGTTTCCAACAGCACCATACCGATATTAAAAATGGCATTAAGCTCAACAATTTAGATGGTGATTGCTCAAGAAGAAACCTGATGAGACGATCTTAATTACCATTGATCTTGTTTCTTGCACTGTAAAATTAAAGTAATCATCTACTCTTTCCTATCATAAATTTGGACACCAATTGGATGATGAGGATTTTTCTTTTCTTTTTTCAGTTCCTTGGGCTGGAGTGTGGATGGACAGTCTTTTAACATTGAATGCTGTTATATTGGTGCTAAACTCACGATGCAAAGGACTTTTCTATTTGCGCGTGTGCATTTGTCCAGCTTCCAAAAAGGAGTCAAAGACATACACGATTGTATGCTTTCACATATCATGGTAGCAGAAGGCAAAATGCCATTTGGCTTCCGTGTTGGTTTGTGCTACTGATGCATCGAATGGAGCAAGCAGGTTTGATAATTCTGTAAGTTGTTGTGTTAATATAAATCAGCAGCAAAGATCACAAATTAAGATGATCTGGTTAAGCATCTCTCTGGTAAGTTTCTTTAAAAACACAGCAACGGGGTTGACTGATCTTGATTTGTTTCTCGAACCATTGCATGTTTTGACAAGTAGATGATCAAGTCATACATAAATTAGCCAACCATATAGTTTGGTTAAAGCTCCGATGATGACAACGATTATATATTGATAATGGAGATTGAGTAATGCTTTACTATAAATTGTTTGTGGGTCTATCTTGATGCATATAAATTAGTGCAGTAGGAAAGATTGGAAGGTCTCATTGTGGTTTAATAAATGAGTGCAGTATGGACGCCCAAATATACACTTAAAAATCTTTAAAATTTAGAGTTGCTAATCAAATTATTACATATCAATGGTGCCCATATGAAAGCCTCCACCAATCCATTTAGAATATTCACCTCTAATCCATTAGTCATGTATCTTGGTGGAAGCATTATTTTTATCCTTCACTCCACTCCTCTACTCCTTTTTTAGGCCCCATTTGTTTAGAGGTTTTTTTTAAAAAAAAAACAAAATCATATATATTAGGAATTCCTGACAATAATGTCAATTGCGATCCTTTAGCATTTGAGATTTCTTTTCTGAATAGTGGCTATTATTTTATTTTTTTGCTAATGGATGTTTCCAACCCTTTGAGAAGGATTATTCCCTTCGGGCCCAGAGAGAAGTGGACTTAACCTTCGATTCCTCCTAAAGAGGGGAGAACGGGGGTCGATAGAACGGGGGTCGATAGCAAGACCTCTAACTCTGGAAGAGGGAGGAATCATGGTCATGACCACTCGGCCAACCACTTGGGGTTGAATAGTGGCTATTAGAAGATTAGCTAAGTAAAATGTCATTTTTTAGCTGTAAAACTCTATAAATTGTAGTCTTCAAAATGCTATTATGTAGTTAAGCATTTGCAAAACGAGTTGGCCCCTCCACCCAATAAGAATTCTTAGAATTCTAGCAAAAAAACGAGCCATTCGGACGGTATGGATAAGAGAAAATGACCCAAAGTAATGCATACCTTGTATCATAATTACTAAATTGTTCTCATTGAACATGTCCAACTTGCTTCATTTTCTTGCATTTACACCAAAACATTCATACAAATACAACAAAATGTTGCAAAATAGGCTATTCACACATTCAATTTCCACTCCTTTCCATGTATAATTGCAACTATAATCTGAATACACCAGATCATTTCCTCCTTTATTTTAAGCCAATTGGACACCATAAACTAATTGCATTCTAAATAAAGTCACATTTGTCTTTAATTACTTACATGCATATGGAAGGATTATATTATAATAAGATGTCTTAGTCTGTTAGTTAAGTAGAACCACATGTGGGCCACATGGATTTTTATTTTAATATTTGCATGGCTTCTCATGGGGATTCTGTCATGGATCACTGGGCCATCAACTATCCTCTTGATTCCCGACCACTGCTTAATCAACAGATTTTGCATTTGATTGCTTTTATATTATAGTTGAATGAATGAGGTCTGCTTCTGTCTATCCTCTTCCCTTTACAATGAGGTAGTCATAGAGAGCCGTAGAATGTACAGTAAGATGCTTAGAAAAAGACAAGGGTTTCTTTTCTTCTCAAGGAAAAAGCTTCAACAACCCTAAAGACCAGTAGAAGTCACCAACACCCCTGGCCCAGGACCAATTGCCGACGTAGACCAGATCTAGGAGCCCATTGTCCAACCAAAGGCAGATTTCATTGGGGATGTGAAAAAAAGCCTGGTCTATTTTGGACCGAAATGCGGGACCCGATTAAGCTTGTTAAACCCAAACCACGGACCCAATGACCGACGGGTTTAGATAACTAGGCAGCAAATTTTGAACCCAATTGTCAATTGGGCTAGACCCTCCACGAACCCAATGATCGATGGGTTTTCGAAAACTAGACAGCAAAATTTGAGCCCAATTATCAATCGGGCCATTATAGAGATCATAACAGAATTTTATGGATTGGGCCTTTTGGATAATCGGGCAAATGGGAAGCTTTTATCCCCAGCACAATTGTTTTGGTCATAAGATTAGTATAGAGCCAAGCCCAATTGCATATAAGGCTTTGAATGTATATGGATGTCATGGAACCAGTGGGACCTTAACCCAGACCCAAAACCCAATGGGTCTATACTTGAGGCTGAATCCAGACTGGATTATCATCAATTAAACCCAAAAAGAAGGCTCATGTGGGTGGGCCCCTTTGGGCATTTGGATACTTGGGAGAAAATGCGCAGACTTGAACCAAAGTGTACATGTGTCCTGTTTAGGCTAGCATCAGCAGTTGATGAACGGACAGGATCGAGTGCACGTGTGCTGCATTGGAACTTGTACTGATGAGATTCTCAAGAATTTCCACGAGAGTGTCTTTGGCATTTTATCTGAGAGGAGCTGAGGCCCATCATTCCATGTTGTTGTTAGGACCAAGTTGAGAGCAAGACAGTAAGAGACACATGAAAAATTCTTCTCCTGTATGGGTAAAAGAAATGAGAACAGTCGACAGAAAGGTGAAAGAAAGATTTCAAAGCAAACCCAAGAACTGTCCAAAGATCATTGAATATGAATATGGGTAAGAGACAGCAAACCTGCAATTCCTTTTATGCAGTGGACCCATGCACTCACCTCACTGGAGTCCCATAAAAGCCACACCTCTTGATTTCATACATCATTTATTTCTCATCTCACTAACATTTTTTTTTTCTCCTACACCCAAACTCCTCTGCTATGGAAGAGGCAAACTTCATAGAACATGAGGCCAATTGCACAACTTCCTCTTCCTCTTCCTCTTCCTCTTCTGCTTCTACTGATCTTTTGGGCCTCGGCCCGAATTTGAAGATTTCGAGCGAGTCCAAAAAGAGAAGTGCCCACAAGCAATTGAATGAAACAAATTGCAATGGGACCGCGCACCAGCACCAGCACCAGCAGCAGCAGCAGCAGCAGCAGCAGCAAAATAAAAGTGGCAATGCAGGCAAGCATCCAATGTACCGGGGTGTGCGAATGCGCAACTGGGGCAAATGGGTGTCTGAGATCCGAGAGCCAAGGAAGAAGTCGAGAATTTGGCTTGGGACATTCCCAACGGCGGAGATGGCGGCCCGAGCCCATGATGTAGCGGCGCTGGCCATCAAAGGCAAAAGTGCTTACCTCAATTTTCCTGAACTAGCTAAAAATTTGCCACGCCCTGCCTCCACCTCCCCTAAAGACATCCGAGCTGCCGCAGCCAAAGCTGCGGCCACTTTGTTCAATGAACCGACGAGCAAGAAAGGAGAGCAGAGCCAATTTGAGCTGCCATTGTCACACTCTCCACCACAGGAATCTTCATCTTCAGCATCTACATCTGCTGAAGATGATTATGATGCGCTTTTCGACCTGCCTGACCTTATCCACATTGCGACCGACTTCAACAGCTCCGCGGACTACTTCTACTGCTCTTCACCTTGGCTGCAGGACACCGGATTCCGGCTCGAGGATCCCTTCTTGTGGGACTCCTGCTATCTCATATAGCACAAAAGTGTACATTTGAGGAACTTAAATTCACTTGCCTTTAGCGAGAAGAGAAGGAAAATTGGAGACTCCCAATTGAGGAAGCTCAAGTCTCTCTCACTCTCCATCAACTTGAAGGCAAATTCTTCATCTATGTTTAAACTTTTTTCTTTCCTCCTTTTTTCCTATTTTGGCATTAGTTTTGAAGGATTGAACATGGTTTGGCTAACATGAGTGCTTCTAGGGGGGTAGGGGGGATATAGCTTGACCTTCTCCCTTTTTTACATTAATATATAAGAAAGAGAAATGATCCCATGCTGATCATTTCCCATGGGAAATCTCCATAATCCACATTATGTAATGCAAGTTTGGGTTTTGATTGGTAGAGTTTGTTTTGGGTATTAGTGATTTTTCTTTTAAAAATAGTGTAAGATGATCTTCTTCCTACTTTTGGAGAGCTTTAGTGATATGGTGATTGATTGAATTGATGATGACATGAACACTCACTGATTATTGTTGAAAGAGTATTTTAAATGTAATGCATTGCAAAGCCAATCAAATCAAATAGAGAAGGATCTGGGTTTACTAGATTTTTCCTGTATACCACCTTTTCTACCATGATTAAATATAATAAGATCTCTCCATGGGTGGAAATTGACATGGACGCCCTACATGGAGACAAGACAATATCACTGTCATCTTGATATGAATTAGATCCTCCTCCTTATCTTCTCTAAGAGGTAGCTCTTAGTAAACACTAAACAGGTAAACCACACTTTCGATTGAACCAATGGAGAGCCACTAAGAGATAAGTGGCATATGACCCAACCATCACTATTATTGACCCACTTCATGCTGTAGTTTTTGCCATGGGTCTAATCACTAGTTACCATATGAGATCAAAGTCAAACATTGTGAACACAAGCATACAGAAGTCCATAATTGGTGGCTGAATTGCAAGGGAGACATCACTCCAACAGGCCTAGAAGAGCCCAAAAATTATTCATGTGATCCAAAGCCTAACAATTGTTTTCGAGGGGTGTTTGAGAGTAAGTGGATAGGGGGAAAAAGGTTTTTCCAAGTCACTGTAATCTAGACTGAGAAAAGGAAAAGACCTCACATGTGATGGATTAGTATCTCCAATCTATGTGAAGTCTGAGTTGTGGTTCATTCATTATAAATTGCATGGGTTGATGTCATAATCAAAAAGAGAATAAATTACTTCAAAAATCACAATCTCAAACCCCTTTTATCTCGTTTGGTTGGAGAATTTAAGGAATAAATTGTAGATTTTCAAGTGGAAATAAAGTATTTATAATGTCGATATCATATCATATTCTGATGGATTCCAGCAAATGGATAAAATCCTAAGACACTTTAGGAATCTCATTAAAATTGTGTGAATTAATTTCAGAGTTCCCATCAAGCTTCCAAACACATATTTTAAGGGTCTGTTTGTGCAAACACCGTTTCAGCGGAAAGGGGGTTCCGACAAGCCCAGTGCCTTTTTTTTTCTTGTTCGGTGCAGCGAAGAAAACATAAAATTTTCCGCTATTTCACTCCATGTTTCATCTAGAGAGGAGAGCCGGTTTTTCTATCTACACACGTCGGAAACCAGAGTCATAGAAGAGGAAACCTACGATTATGCACAAACACACCATGAGGAGAGGAATTTCTCTTACCCTATTCTTTGCTGTGGAATCTAAAATTACCCAACATCTACCTTTTCCTTCTTAAATGATTTGGCCTAAGCTGTCATGTCAATCTATTTTTTCTTTATCTTTAATCTTTTGAATTCAAGAAAAATTCAAGAGTAGGATATATTAGTTCTTAAGGGTTTCATAAATGTTTTAGGTGTAAACAAACACGAAAAAAAAAAATATATATATATATATATATAAACTTGTGGGGGTAATCTCAGCATATTACCTCCATTCTAAGATCCGAGATCAACGTGGAGGTTAGCTAGGGTAGTTGAGCAAATTTATGACTCTGGTGAACGGTTTTCCCCTTGTTGGATTTTTGCATTGAAGAAGGCAAACATGAGGGGAGTCTTTACCAAAAACAAAAAATGTACTGAGAGTAAGTACTCATTTTATAGACAACAGTACTTAGTATCCTTATTCCTCCACCATGAAATGAAATGACTTCTGTACCAACATCTGCTTCTGATGTTTTTCCCCTTTTTCTATTATTTACATCAACTTCCATAACTTCAGTAATAGGAACACCAGCAGAAATTATTAAGCAAGATAAAAATCCCAACTGACATAAACACACATAAATTGTTTCTATATTCTAAATTGTCTCAATATCACCTTAATTTCTCTGTGGGTGGCAATCTCCTGAGCAATATCATGCATGAATTTCATGGGGCAAGAGCCCAGGAGCGTGCAGGGGATGGCAAGGTTTATGATTTGATAAGAGGCTCATCAGATCTGGATCTAAGATGATGGAAATATAAGGCCTACCAAATTGAAGGTTAATTGAAAAAAATTGGGTGCAAGTCTGGATTTTTTTTTTTTTTTTTTTGCTTTAAGGATAATTGTATTGAAAGAAAAGAGAACCCAGAAGCTGGATTGAGTGTCAAATTTGATATGGTGGCAACTAAGGAGGGGTGGGATTGATGCGGGCCCTGTGCGTCGCAAAAAGATATTCAATCAGGAAATTCATTTATTTCAATCTTGGAGGTGAGTTCATATGTGCAACCTCTAATAAGAACTTCATGATATGCCTTATAAGTTTGGCCAGTATCTATTTGAAAGTTTCCATTTCTTAACTGCTGCAATTTCTACTCCTACTATTAGTTTACAACACATTCTTTGTTGCTACTGCAGGGCATCAAGTGCAAGGAGACTTTATTCATTGGTGTCAATTTAGGTGGCTTCTCAACTTTTGTCTATTCTCCAAGTGTAGGGACACAAAATTCACGTTGCTAGAGATCCTAGGACGTGGGACATTTCACTAGAAAATTTGAGTGAGTTTTGCACCCTGTCATTGGCTATTAAATCAAATTAGCTACCAAGTAGGAATTGACTAAGCACCACGTTAATCATGTGTAGCAACAATCTATATTTGTACTGTGGTTCTAATCAACTTTAAATTATCAAGCACTTAGATGATAGTGAAAAGACTGAAAAAAAAAAGTGATGTTTTTTTCAAAGGGGTTTGATAGAAAAGATTAGGCACTAGGCACAAACCAAAGCATCAATTCCAGCCTAGGGTAAGGGTACGTCTAAATATAAGGCAGCCTACCCTTTCTTTCAGGTTTGGAAGTTGTCATGCTTTTGAGTTTTGTCCAATTTATAAGATACTTTGTATGCTTTTGATAATGGCACTTCTTTCATTTTTTATGCAACTTTGGGCCCCAAATGTAAGAAGCTTTCATCTTACAGTACACAGGAAAGTAGAAGCAATCTAATCTTGTTCTAAGGTTTTGGAATCCAAGGGCCTTTTTAAGGACACAACTTTTTTATGAACTTACCAAAAAAATCCCCCACCACAAAAAAAAATATATAAAAAAAAAATAAATAAATAAAAGAAAAATAAAAATAAAAAAAATAACACAGGACCTAAGTGTGATCACATGTGGGTGGGGCCCAAGTAATAGATAATACCTCATCTCTTATGAAAATGATTTAATTTGATTTAATTATTAAATGAGTAGTGGTACTGTAAGGAAGGTCTTTATAGCTTACTGTAAGGACTCCTAGGAACCATTAGATCAATAAAAAGAAAAAGGCTTGATGGTCATTTCAATTGGATGGAAGGGGCTTGACGGTCATTTCAAGTAGGGGGAAGGGCTTCATGGTCATCTCAAGTTTGGATTATGAGAGAGAGAGAGAGAGTCCATACCTTGCTGTAGGAACCATCCTTACAGGACCATTACTCTTATTAAGTTTTTTTTATTATGTTTAGACCCTGTGATCTCTGTCCATCCTAGCCCTTGAATTGTGAAAAGTGAAATAGGGGCAGTTCATTTCAAGTAGTTGATCTTCAATCTACACATCAATGGCTTGATGCTAGCTGATACACAATTCATCTTTCATATATGAGGTGAACAAACATGAGAATCAATTCAATGGTGAATATTACTCTCCTAAAACACAATTGAGGATATTTTGTTGAATTGATTTATCTCACTTCAACTTAATTAAGAACACAAAAATCAATTCAATGGTGAATATTACTCTAATGAATTTGGTTTTAAGATTCTTTTCACTGACAAAAGCAGAAGACTGATAAGTAATGAGTTTAGCCATCAAAGGTAGACATCATTTGTCCACAATGGAAATACCAACACCATAAATATTTCCATCTTTTCAAACTTTCCACCATTCCTTAAAAAAAAAGTAAAAAAAAAAAATTTCTTATCCAACTTTTCTTTGATTTTTCAAAATCTGTTTCTTGAAAGTTAACCAACCTATCAAACTTGCCTTATTTGCTAAGTCTTTACTTCCATTATTTATCAATTTGGACAAAGATTCTAGACATGATAAGCGTCCGAGCCGTACATTTGGCATATGTGGTGTTTTATCAGATGAATGGGCCATGGGACACACTACTCCCCCTTTGTATGATTCCATGGATTTCTTTATATTTGGAAGAACAAAAAGAATCCAAGGTTAAGCCGGTTGTGCTGGTGGGTCATATGTTTTATGACAGACAGCACATCTGTACGGATTGACGATGCTAACCAATGGGCCCAGCCATCCAGTAGGCCCAGCACTGATTGATGGATCCTAAACCTCCCAAAAATCAGACTATGTTTCCTTTTTAAAGCACACCATTTGGTGGGCCATAGCCCATAGGCCCATTTATCATTTTTTTTACCATCTGACTGTCAATAGGATGATGGAGTTCAAATTCAGTCCATACTTTCGACTTTCAAGTTGGGTTTGGGCTGAGATGCCCAACCAGATTAATGAACAGGTTGGTTTTGGGTTGTGACTTGTGAGTGTACAAGTTAGCGCAGTGGTCAACACGGACGTGGACCTGACCCTTAGTTTTTATGGGTGCAACTTTCACCAGCCCTAGCCTGAGCCTGTGTAAACATTTGGATTGGGTTTGTGCATATTCAAGCGTAGGTTGTTCCTTTGATTGGGTTGGGATCAGGTCTTGCAATTAGGGTTTCATCCATGCTCCAACTTGGACCATATACCCACATGAAAAAAAATTTTCTCTTGCACATAGGCTCTCATTGGGACTATCCCGAAAGGCAGGACCCTTGAGTTTCACGGGAACTCATGACCAGCACCATCTAAATGGACTGCAAAGTGCAAGAGCATAAGAGAAAATATCCCCCATATGAAATTTGATGCAGAGTTTGGGTTAGGACTCCAGCCTGGCTCATGTGAGCTGCACATGCACCCCTAGGGCCCAAGATGATTTTGCTGATTTTTGCATATCCTACCAAAAGATATGTTATGCAGGTAAATCCTGCCTAGCACTTGAGGTGTGGTGTGGAACCAACCTTTCCACCCAACCAGACATACTTGTTTAGAATGCATCTCATCTATTGAATTTTTTTTTAACCAATATCATCAGAATTTTTTTTAACCAGAAAAATGGATGGTAGAAATAGAAATTGCTCTTTAGTTTGCTATTCCTTTTCTTTTTCTGATAAAAGGGATAAT
Source organism: Litsea cubeba (assembly GCA_012931725.1). Lineage (NCBI taxonomy): Eukaryota > Viridiplantae > Streptophyta > Magnoliopsida > Laurales > Lauraceae > Litsea > Litsea cubeba. The sequence goes on along the minus strand of CM022946.1, from coordinate 2,570,403 downwards.
TCATTATAGGAAAACACAAACACACAACACCACTGCTGGATAGTTATCAGCCCAATCTATGGCAATGTCATACAATAGAACAAACTTCCCTACCACATGGGCAGCACAGTTCAAAGTTCTAGGAATATGGCTAAATGTAGCTTCTTAAAATGAGCATGCCACATTCAAGATTTCCAAAATCTGAGAGCCAATGGACCAGTCCTTCATTCCATTGAAACAACTTACCACCTTAAAAGCATATAGGAAAACTGGATCTTGGAGAATCCTTATCCCAGGCTTTGGTTATTGCCCCCCCCCCCCCCCCCCCCCCCCCCAAACCCCAAACCCAAAAAAAAAAAAAAAAAAAAAGCTTCTGCTTTGGCTTCCTTAGATGTACACAGCCAATTTTACTGACTGTTCTATGGCCTAACAAGAATGAGTAAATAGTTCAATAAAACTGATTTTTAGTCGATACCTAATTTAAAGGGTTTTCATTCTTTAATGGAAAGGGATAAGGCCCACAATCATGCTGGTTTCACCTTTTCAAGGGTCTTAACATTGGCATAATTTTTAGCTCACAGAAACCTACATTCAACAAACACTGGCCTACATCTATAATTCCTTTTGAATCCTATCATTTGCTTTATGTATTACAGGCAAATTGCTCTTTCATTGGAAAATGGCCATTTAAATAATATGTCCTCCCCCACTTGTGTAGCTGCTTTAGACCAACAAACCAAACTGTAAATGGGGGATCTCCAGATTTCCTCAATGCAACAAGAACCAAGGTCCGTTTGTATTATTGATCTGGTGAGCCATCAAGAGGATGGGCCACACTGTCTGGAATTGTGTTGGTTAGACAATTCTAACTGCTGCTTGTGAAAAAAGAAAAAACAACTGCTTGTGAAATACTGCTGAAAATTTTGATAAGCAGCAAGCACTGCTAGCATTTGTCAATAATTTGTCATGTCACTATCAACCTACAAACATCTCCCAAACAATTGCTTCACAAAAGTCAAGAAAACCCAGTTTGGAACTGGGTCATGGCCATTTTCCATGAAAAAGATTAGAAAAGAGATTGAGTTTAGTATGGGAAAATATGAAATGATGATTCCTGTGCTCACAACTAAGAGGCAGTGTTAAAAAGTCCCTTGTAGATTGAAGAGTAAATAAAGGCCTGATGAAAGCAACATAAAGGGGGTGGGCCTCCCTCCCATGTCCAATCTCTTTCTTCCTTCAAATTATTGTATTTTTCATGTTTAGCTTTCCATTCAAAAGGAAGCTTGTTAGTGGTTCATACCCACTGGAACATTGGCTTTTACATGAAAATTGGGGCTTTATTCAATCAATAATGTCAATGAAAATGACTGATCAATGCTGATGTTACACAGATATCCCCTTATCCAATTAATCCCAGGATGAAATTGAGTCTTTACACTGAGGTGAACTATATATCACTGTAGGATTGAGTTTCATAAAATTGTTTTACTTAGAAACTATTGAACTTTAAGGCCTCTAAATCAATAGTTGTGATTATCTGATTGAGATAAAAAAAATATTCTGAAATCATATCTATAATGAGACCTTTCCATCACTATCCTCTTGCGAGTGGCACGTATCCACATGGGGCTTAGATCTCTCAGGTAATTCATGAGATGTACCTCTCATTCAATTCAATTAGATTTCTACTAAGAGGTACCTCTCACTGCATGATGAGAGGTTAAAAATAAAAAACCCAAGCCCCTTGTGGGACCCACCTGAGAATGTATGCTAATCATGGTAGAGTAGTGTGATGGAAAGGTCTCATTTTGGATATGATTTTGGACAAAAATCTCGAAAGAACATCATAATCATTGGTTTATGGGCCATGAAGTTAACTGTTTCTTAACCTACATTTCTTTTAATGAAATTCAATACAGCGATGACTGATGAGTATACTTCATTTGTCAAATTAGGAGGTGATTGTTGAGTGTGAAGGGGTATGATTGATCATGAGAGGTCCTATCTAGTGGTAAAAAAAAAGTTCTCTCACACCATCTGTGAAAGGTACCTCTTAACCCAATGTAACCCATATAAATTCAAATTCGCTCCCTATGAATTGGAATGTGCTCTTCTCTAACAATCACTCATGAAAATGATATACATTGTTGGATTGAAACAACATAAACGATATGATTAACTCCATCCTCTAATCAATGCCATCCGCACTGTTTCAATCAATTGGTGAATACCACTTTCATAGTGATATTTAGGCATCTTCAATTACTGGGAAGGAATTTATACAATGATTTGGGTTGAGGTAATTGAACCCTATTGGGCTATAAACCAAAAGATCACTCAGAGAGACTCCAGATTCATTACTTGATTCACTGGATAATTTATCTTATATCATTTAAATATTATCTTTTTTATTTTTTAAAATTTTTTTTATAGATGCATATATCTAATCATATTAAAAAAAATCTCTATTCATCAACTTTTCCACAGAGAATAATTGTGACTTTTACTGTGTTGCCTTTTCAATTCATTTATAAAAATAGAGTCAAGTTAAAGTAGGTATGGTTCTGCTAGTTTTAGGTTGAACCATATCCTTACAAAAGTAGAAACATCAACATCTATAGAACCTTTACTCCTCCTTTTCTTTTACTGTTACCACAGAAATTAGGATTCCTTTTACTTCACTTTGGTCTAATCAAGCATCAAAATATGAAAGTTAGTAAAGATTGCAACAAAAAGAAAAATTTATTTATAAAAATAGAGTCAAGTAGTTATGGTTCTGTTAGTTTCAGGTTGAACCATATCCTTACAAAAGTAGAAACATAAATATCTATAGAACCTTTACTCCTTTTCTTTTAATGTTACCACAGAAACTAGGATTACTTTTACTTCACTTTGGTCTAATCTGTTACCACAGAAACTAGGATTACTTTTACTTCACTTTGGTCTAATCAAGCATTAAAATATGTAAGTTAGAAGATTGAAAAAAAAAAAAATTTCCATTGCCGGGATTTGAACCCGGGTCGTCTGGGTGAAAGCCAGATATCCTAACCGGACTAGACGACAATGGATTGTTGATAGATGCTACATATTTATTGTACTATATTATGATAACGATACTTCTCTGTCTCACTTATCCAAAGCTCTTCATCATTGAGAAAATTGGTGCTAACTTGATTTTGTTGCCAGTATATATGTGATTTTTCTTCTAAATACAAGTCCCTAACACTAATATGAGAAATTCTAATAATAACCAAAAAATAATAATAATAATACAGAAGTGGGTCGAATTTTTAGGGTTTTGTGTGGGGGCATCAACTGTAGAAAAAAAAAATGTTCTGGACAATATGTATAAGTATTAGTGTGAACTGAAAATGGGATCAAAGACATAAAAAATATATATATAAAGTTCAAAATATTGGAGATTTTCATTAGTAACTTAGGTAGATGGGCATATCGGCCCACTAATTGTCATATAGGTCTTGTATCATTGTATGATTATAAAATAATAGTATAATCTATTTGTCCATCATAATGCTTATGTTGCTAAGCCATATTAATTTAGAAACGAATAAAATGCTATTGGTAAAACAGTTTCATCAAGATTTCATTGCCATTCTGTATGTCTAAATTTAAATAAACAATTCACACATGGCAAGGGATAGATGTATAATTATAAATCATTTTATAGAGATTTTAGATATATCAAGCATGGTGAGAGTAGGAATAGAAGTATTTCCCTTGTTTTGGACAGCCCATTGAGTAGTAGTACATAAGCATAGCTCTACATTGTTACTTGTTGTCATTCAACATCTCCTAACTGTGTTAGCCCATAAGAAGCCATATTGGGCTTGTATCAGCCAATTCACCTATTTCTCAACTCATATGAGCTGATAATGATGTCAAGCAATGGTTTTTTTTTTATTTCTATTGATCAAATCGGCCATGGCCGATATAGCCGATACAATATGTAAAAGAATTATTGGGTACCCAACTCAACCTGAGCTAAGTTCAGGCCCATATGTTTGGATTTCATATGTTTGGGCTTACAACTTTACATACTTTCACTATGGATCAGGCTTAGGTTGATCCAATATGCGACCCAACCTAGATAGATGATCAATTATACAGCTGCCTGGATGGCAAAGCCAAAGCCAAGCCCAGCCTGGATTATATGTGGGTCTGAGTCTTATTCCCAGCCCTGAGCGCTCGGCATAAGGCCCAGGATGATCTGATGTCTGACCTGGTGTAAAAAACTAAAATAAAATACATGATAACGATAATAATAGTAACTTTAATAATTCTCAAAAGAAGAAAAGACAAGGAAGATAAACCAGAGTTTCATTGAAATTAATGAAGTGGTGACTATTTTCTTCAATGGAGATTTTGAGAAGTTGATATAACCCTCACACAAAGGAGGAACAAGAGGAAGGTGTCTTTCCCAAGTGGTCAGAGGCATCAATACTCACCTAACTGCCTAGGGTTCAAATCCTAAACATGCCACCTTCCCTCGTCCAAAAGGCTCTCTCACTCAATCACCTCACCCGAGGTCTACTACCTTCACCGAGGGCGGGGTCCCAGCCCCTATATAGCTGGGTACCAATTCCACCCAGGCTTCAAAATCTAGTCCCCACCCAGAAATATCCAGCTCAAAATCAGCTTTAATGTGGGTCAGGCATACAAGCTCGGTGCCAAAATTGAACTCTAGACCCGCCCAACTTGAACAACCTCGCATCTCACTCGTATGCCACTTCTCACATGTGAAGGCTTCCTCTTCCCATGTGTATGGGCACTCTGAGATCCCAGCTCCCTTGGCTCGAGTAACCAAAAAATAGAGAGTACTACTTTCATAGAAATTAGAATTCCATCCAAGCTCAAGTTTGAGCTCATTTATAAATGAGCAGAGCCCAACCTCGGACTCGGGATCAGCTTGTCTTTCTCGTACATACATTTTATGCAGATTCACGAGTTGAGTTGTGAGCTAATATCAAATGTTAATCAAGATTCAAGCCGGGTTGAGGAAAACAAGCCCTAATTGATTCATGATCAAATTTATCTGACCTCAACTGAGCCAATTAAAGTGGTAAAACCATTGATGCAATGTAGAAAAGGGGATTTCTTAGAGAAGGGGGGAAAAAAAGGAACAAAGAACAGGTTTCTAGCATTTTCTGCATTTCATCCATCTTCTACACCTTTTCTACTCAGCTCATTCAAAGGTAGCCCTGTGGAGAAAACTGTCCAAGTGCCGATTTGCACCAACCAAACAACCTAAGGGGCTCATTAAAGACGACAATTAGGAATCCTTTGTCGTGGAGAAACAAATAGAACTTGAGATCTAGAATCCCTTTTGGTGTTTCACCACTTTCTCCGGTTTGGATTTTATTTGCGAAAAACAAGCAGTAGAAAATCATCTAGAAAACTAGTGTAATAATTCCAATTAACTTCAATTAAGAAAAGACATCCATCCCAGCCCACCACTTGAGGAGAAAACAACTTGTACCAACTTTTCAGAAAGCACATCCCCCCCCCCCCCCCCCCCCCCCCCCCCCCCCCCCCCCCCCCCCCCCCCCCCCCCCCCCCCCCCCCCCCCCCCCCCCCCCCCCCCCCCCCCCCCCCCCCCACCCCCCCCCCCCCCCCCCCCCCCCCCCCCGGCAAGAAATCACAACAGGAGAAAAGTGTTTCTCTCAAGAAAAGTTTTTTTCACGCTTCCAATCCAAATGGAACCAGGGGTCGGCAGAAAAAATGAAAAACACTCAAAAGTCCCGTGGAGAACATTCACCAGAGAAACCTTTTTCACGCTTCCAATCCAAATGGAACCAGGGGTCGGTAGAAAAAATGAGAAACACTCAAAAGTCCCGTGGAGCACATTCACCAGAGCAACCCCACACACAGTTTGATCATTCACCAATGCACTGCCTCATTCAAACGCCATGCCATTAGAAACAGAATTCACAGACCTAAAAACAATCAATTGGCATTGGTGCATGTAAACAGAATGCACCAAGCAGTTGAATTGAAGAACCCAAGTTTTTACAGGAATCACAGGGAACCTCATGCCCAGAAAAAATCTACAACCATTAACCTGGAGGCAACAATACAACGCAATCTGCTGACGCCTGGGAAAGTAGAGACAACTTTCCACCAATTCTCTTGTCATAACATTTATACATTACTCTAGTGATACATAGATGTCCTCCTGACGACTCCATCTCCAACGCCCAACTCAGGGTTCTCTTCTGCATATAGCCACTGAGAGTTTTTTCTCAATCATATATAGACGTTTTTGACGTCATTAGGCCCAAAACTTGCAGAACATATGGGACATCGCCGTTGGCGGCTTTCAAGAGTTTTTTGGACGCAGGTACCACAGAACAGATGGTAGCATTTGGTAATTACAACCTGAGGTGCAAGGGTAGAGATCAGACAGGAAGAGGAAAAGCATAAAAGTATCATAATATAGAATATCTGCTTCATTTTAGGGGCAACCCATCTGCCACTAAAAGGCCCATGCACTCATGCAACCGTTCATTAAAATAATGGTTTAGAAAACCAGAAGTAGGCCCCCATATACAGCTTGTAGGGGCCTATGCTGCCTAGATACAACATGGATACACGCCATGGATATGACAGGGACATGGATTATACACATTAAGTGTTGATGTGGTAAGACCCAATAAGTTGCCTATTTTGAAGTACCTGGGTCCCATAGGTATGGACAAGTAGAAGGAATTATATCATAGAAAACTGTACCTTTACTCTGTAAGTAGACTTGAGTATCAAATTTAAATACACCCAACAAGTAATAGTAAATGACCATTCTAAGGACAAGAAAAAATTAGTAAATGATGTACTAGAGATTGTTCTTTACCTCCTTCTGTCTGTCACGACATATCCTACACTTCAGTATGTCCTTGTATTCCGCAATCTCTTCTTGAAGCTTCTCCAACAGTGATGACCCCTCCGCATGTGCACTAAGATACGTAGCTTTCCTCGCTACAACATCTAGGTCCTCTTCTATTCTCTTCTTATTAAACCTAACAAATGTAGCAGCACGTTAAGCAATTCACAGCTTCAATTGAGGAACAATCACACCAACAGAAAGCAGCTCACAGATACCTCTCACTCTCTAGTTCTGTCTTAAGCTCAGCAACATCCAGTCGGCTTTGCTCAACTTTGGATTGTGATTCGACCAGTGACTCACGTAGCTGTAGAGATTCTCTGTGTACATCCAACAGTCGCTTTTTGGTATGATCCAAAGCAGCAGAGGCCTGGCACCCATCCTCTGCAAGCTTCCCAACCTGCTCTGAGCAGATTCTCACCTGCAAAGGAAGTAACTTAAGACGCAAATGTTCAAGAAACTGATTGATTTGGTATTTATTAACTAAGAATTATGAATCTACCTGTTCCTCGATTCGTAAAGCTCTCTCACCATACAGATCCAAAGATGCATTGGCTTGCTGCATCTCCTTTTCCATTGCTTGTTTCTCCAACCAGAGAGTCTCCTGCAGTTGTCTTGCTCTCAAACTCTCTAAAACAAGCTGCAAAAGAAGGGAATGATCAAGATAAATGCAAAATTTTAAAAGATTACGGTGAGCAACAGATAACGAGCACAAAGGTTTCTACTATTATCATTGACCCAAATAAAACGGAAAAATAATAATAATAAGAAAAAATTCAAATGCACAAACAAATACATACAATGTATGCATATATGTACGGGTACATTATACAACTTCATGCAACAAAACTTTGAAATTTGGGTAAGGTGATGATGCAAATGGCCTGTTTCAGATTGAGAAACATGAAATTGTGAAGGCCTTGATGTTCGTGGAGGCTTGTGATCGAGCACATGGACCCATGTGAGATCAGTCGATTTATAAAAGAACCCAACCTGCCAAAGGAATTGTTGAAAAATACACCAATCCGGGGCAGTTTAGTTATTCCAGAACATAACAGGGGGTATGCTGCAATTAATGAGAACCCATGAAGAAAACAGAGGAAAAAGGGCAGCATTCGTTATCTCTTTGGAGCATGATTTGGTGAACCATACCAGGTCCAAATCTTAGTAGCATGAAGCGGGGGTGGGAGAGGGAGAGGGAGAGGGAGAGGGAGCGGATGATCACAGAAGTGTGGGAGCGCCGTCGGGAGCGTTCAGGAAAAATTATGAGTATTTTTATGTTTTTTTAATATAGTTAAATGTCAAACAGAAAATATCATTCTACCACTTAAATTGCAAAACATCAAAAATTTTATAATTTTTATATGTGATTCTAGCTGTTCTCTGTATCTTAGTTGCACGAAGGGGGGCGGGAGCGGTATCAGTGCTGGTAGATTATAGGAGCTCCTCTTTCGGGACGGGAAGCGTTTAGGAATAAATTATACATGAAAATATGTAATACAAGTAAACATTATTATGCGTCATTCATATCAATTGCAAAGATTGTCATAGTGACTAAGTAATATTATGGTTATATTAAGTAATTGAGCAAATTTAAGTTGATATTTTTCTAATGTCTTATCATTGCTTAATTTTTTCTTACTTAGTATCTTCTATATTTGTTTCTTTTGGGATTTATATGCCTAAGAGTTTCTATCTTAGTTGGGAGCGGGTTCCTTTCTCAATGGGAGCGAGGTTCCTAGGATGGGAGCGCAGGAGCGAGGTTCCGAGGTGGGAGCGCCACCCATATAGGAGTTTCCTGCAACAAGGTCCAAATCACCCATGAATTGAACCAACAGGGTCGCCCAAGAGCCCTCTTCAATTTTGTTGAGATGGATTCATCTGCAGGTGGGGCCATGTAGGGCCCTTGATCAATTTTGTGGAATCGGTCAGGAATGACCAAGTTATAGGCGATCTGCTGGATTCTTCATTTTTATTTCAAATTAGATGCTAATTTCTTTCCTTTGATATCAATAGTTGGTATAAGTGACTAGGGGAAAAGCTTTGGGGATTTGATTGCTTAAAATCTGAGTTTTGGGGATTTTACGCATGTAATGGTTTGACTGTCCCATCCCAGACAGAGTCACAGTGAAGCAACTTTTTAGTTTCTTTTCGGTGTGTAGTTTTAGTAACTTGATGTGCTACTAGTTTTATTTAGGAAATCTGAGTGTATAAGGATTTTTAGAAATCTACAATTAGAGATTTTTGGGGCTTTATATGTTTTGTATAGTCGACTGGTTTGAGTAGTGTATTGTTGACTGATAATTGTTATTCAATAAAGGTTCTGCAGTTAACCTTTAATATTTTCTGTGTTCTCTTAACATCTTTCTTTGAAATCTGAGCGTGCGACTGAGATCCATGCAAATAGGGTTAACCATCCAACTCTAGCCATGGCAGAATTCCAGTAACTGTATAACAGTCCCTGTTAAATTGGCTTTGCAGTCTGACTGTTTGTGTGCTGTCATCGGATTCTTTGTGGAACCGTGACTGCATCAGGTGACCATGTCTTAGATTTATTGCCACAGATTTTGTAAGGTGATGGAGTACAAAATTTCTTTTCATCTTTTCTTTCCTTCCCCGCGATTCTACAAGCAGGGATTTGGGAATTTCTAGTAATTGTCCTCCTAAGATTTGCAACCAACGAGAGTCTCAGCCAAAAGTATGAAATGGGTCATCAAAAGACAAGACCAGGTGAGAGGGGAACCAAAATTAGAATGTGAGGCCAACCAGCACCTCAAATGGCGTACGAGGCAGTCAAGTGCCTGGGGCGACACGCCAGGAGCCACACAGACAGGCTGGCAAGCAGCTGTTTTGAATGGGGAACTTCAAAAACCACTTGCTACTGCCTTGCTACCACCAATCTCAGCTCAAACCTTATAAATAAGGGTGGTGAGCACATCCAAAGCATCCTATGACATCCGAGCATCCTCAAGAACACCCTATAGGTTTTAAAGCATTCAAGAGAAATAAAGGCCGTCCCAGAGAGCACTCATAGCGAAGATCTTCATTCTGAGTTTCTGAAGAAACTTCTCGCCTCTTTAACTTGAGTTGTAAAACGAACACTTGAGATCTGTTCTATTGTAAAAGGAACATCCAAAACATGAATTCTGAGAAATGGAGAAACAGAATTCATGTAGATGACCCCAAAATATAATTGGAAGCAGGCTTTGATGATGATGGTGATGATGATGATGATGATGATATAATGGTTGGCTGGAAATACACAAGTAGGGGTTAGTTGGAAATGACAGTTTTTATATTTCAATCAGTCAGCAAAACAGCTACACGGAACAGGTATACCTTGGGAATTAACTGTATTGCTTCTCTCTCTTCTCTGTGTAATAGCTCTTTACCCAGAAAATGAAGAATAGAAGAAGAAGAAGATAATAATAATAATAATAATAATAATAATAATAATAATAATAATGAAAAAATAGTTAGGTCACCCAACCGACCTCCCTCCCCTCTGCCCCTCCCTCCTTCCCAAGCAGATTTTATTGACTACTAGAGCTGGAATTCATATGCAGGAAAAAGAGAAAAATACTAAGAAATCAAAGGAATGCATAATAAATTACCTTAATATTGCAGTCATCTCTTTCTGTTATTTGTTGCAACAAATGCCGATTTTGAGTCTGCATATCCTCATATGCTTGCCCAATCGTCTGCGGGGGGAACAGAAGTAAGAATTTGGTTAGTTAGAGTTTCCAGATTCAAATATTCCTACAGAAAAGACAAAAATCAAACCTCAATTTCAGACAAATAGGCTTCGCCTTCCTCATGTTTAGATTTCAGAACCTCAGACTGGCTTGATATATCCCTGGAAAAGAAAGACTGAACTTAAGTGATTGTTTATACAAAGTTTTTACATCGAAGGACCAACATTTTAAGCAGCATATTCTCTTACGAATACTTATATTCATTTCCCTTTTTTTTTGGAAAGGTATTTGAATTTATTAAATGGTGGTGGTGTGGGTGGAAATGGGTCCAATGACACGGGAAGAGTAGCCTCAAGGCCACAACCAGAGTACACCCCAACACCAATTCACATGCATCAGCACCCCATCCCCAACCTATCCTGGAATAGGGAGTACATTAATAAAATTTGCAACAAAAACAGAAGCCCCAAATCCATTGTCATTATGCAATAAATTACTTCGAATCAGCAAGAGGAGAAAATATCCAATAAGCAAAGCATACAGCGCAATACAACCATTAAATATACAACACTCGCAAAGTTGCAACTTGCAAGACCTGGGTTCAACAAGGATACAAGGCATAAGAACAAGAAGAAAGGATGTCATTGCCTTAAAACAAACTTTTAGAGCGGTTTTGGAATTTCATTTAGGGCCTGATTGTTCATGTAATTGAATACCTAGGATTGTATTTCTCTAAATGATTAAAAATCAAGAACCAAAGGTAACAAACAAAAATGACCATCACAATATTGCATAACTTCTTCATTAATGGAAATTGAATCAGGGCAAGATGGGGAAAGAAAACCCAGCCATCACCCTAGTATTCAATACCTAGGAAAGTCAAGGCCCTATCTACATCTCCACATCATATTCCTCACTCCTCACCTCTTTAATAATCCTTCGGTGGAGCTCATTTCACCATGAATTTCTATGTATTCAATTCCTTTGCCTTTTATGCAAACAAAAGGCCTTCAGGATTCCTTTTTGGGGACATCCATCGAGCATGGATTCCAAACACACGATGTCAGCTTTTTCCATGGAGGGCAGAATCCTCGTTCTGACCCCTCCACTTGGAAATGAGAACTCCACTCATAAAAACGTAAAGTGCACATTAGCAAGATTCCTCTGCTTTTCCGCTTGCTTGCAGCACTCCAAATGGCAGATGAAAAATTATGTTTTTCCATTTCCACAGCATAAACGAACAAACAACATTTTAAATGGTAACAAACAAGCCCTTAGTAATGTAGAAGTGCCAGTAAACTTTTTATCTTCAAGAATCTCATAAGTTTATTAAACTACCAATGCTGTGCGCGCTCTCAAACACAGACCACAAAACCAAGTTGCATAAAATATTAGTTAATCTTGCACAAAATAGGTTCATCAACAAAAGGTAGAATAAGTATAAAGAAGTTAACCTGACAGAAGTTTCCAATTTCTGCCTCAGGTCAGCAAACTCAGCTTCAGCAGTGGCTAGCTTTTGTTGAGATACGGCTTCAGCTTCATTTGCTGCTTTAACACGCAACTCCAAGTTGTGCTCATCAAGAGAAGATTTAAGACTTTGAACATGAGCCCATGCTTTGTATTCCAAGTCCCTGGACTCAATCACATCCCTGAAGTTGAAAAGGAAATGTCTTGAGCAAAAAGGCACAGCCAAATCTTGCACTAGCCTAGGCTAAATTTCCTAACAAATACTCGAGTACTTAGGAATGTGTTGAAGTAGTAAAGCTGAATTCAACAATTAAAGCTCAATAAGCTAACAAAAATGGTTAAGGAAAAAAAAAAAAAAACAAAGATTCATCATCATCGTCAAAGCCATATATATCATCCATTTGGTGTTTGCATTGTTAGTTCAAATAAAAATGAAAAAGGGAAAAGAAAAAGAAAAAAGATTACTGATCTGAAATCACTTTTACAATTCTATATGCAGTGACCTTTCAGCTCATTCGACCTTACTGCTTAAGTATAAATTACCAACCTAAGATGCATTATTATGCTTTACGAAACCATTGACCATAATTGCGTTCACCATCTATGCCAGTATTATTTGTTACAGTTAATTATACTTTTTTTGGCAAATCCATTTTCTTTTCCTTCTTTCAGTCCTTAATTGAAGTGCATACATGGTCCTCAAGCCAATTTTCAAGAAGGGGCCAAAATTCATTGGAGAACCATGCCTAGAACCTGAGTGGAACATATGAAAAGGAAACACAAGAATGTAAATGTCTAAGTAATACTGATCACAAATAAATAAATAAAAAAGGCCAGTGACAAAAACTAACTAGTTATTCATTGAGGATCATTGGCCAAAGAATTACAGGGAACAACATTTTTCTAATTTAAATAGACAGGGAAGAGAATTTATCTTCTTTTTTCCTTCGTTTTTTTCTGTGTTTTTTTTTTTTTTTTTGGTAAACCTGAAACCTTGTGGTTGCAACAATGAGAACCTTTCAAATGTGCTACAGGCCCTTCTCAATGGGGGGAAGTGGTTAATGGACTAATGCAATTCAAGAAGGATAGATTGTACGAGACGACGAATACTTGTATAAACGCCTTGAGAAATCCAAGCCCATAGGATTTGGTAACACTGTGAATTGTCAACGATGGTTAAGGCAAAAATTATCCTACAACTTTTGTGGCCAGCGAGTGAGGGTTCGAATATAGAAAATAGCTCATAGTGAAATTGCTTTCAACGGGCCAACCATAGGTAGAGGCAGTTTCGAAGAATATATTTTCTTGGGCGCTGGCAAATGCTATATTAACATGGAGATTTGTTTCAACAGTGAATCAACCTGAAGAGATGGCACTGTGCAGATGTTCATGGGGCATACTCATGAAAAGAAATGGAGGCAAGTGCTTCTAATGAAGGAATAAATCGAAAACATCATGGCAGGAATCTAATTGCATAATTGTTTTCCATCCCGTGTTGTCACAGGCACACCTAGACTAGCCATAGGTGACGTGACTGCAACATACTTTTATTAGGCACACAACTGGTCATACCCAGACCAAGAAAATTGGGTATGGGCCCATATTATATACCCTTTTTCAGTTGAGATTAAGGTTCGGGTTTAAGGATAAAGTGATCGAGGAGGGAGAATGAAATTTTGAGGGAAAAACTACAACGATGTGGAATCAAATGGCTAACTATATTAGGAAGGCTGCTAAAGAGGTGATTGAAGAGTCGAAAGGTACGAGATACGATAATAAGGAAATCTGGTGGTGGAGTGTAGAGCTTCAAGAAGTTGTTAGAGAGAAAAGACGTTACAAAGTTTGGCAGGGGAATAGGAATATAGAAAACTATGAGACGTATAAGTAGGCAAAGAAAGAAGCTAAGAAAGTTCTAAATGACGCAAAGTATATAACAATGATGACCTATATAATAGGTTGGGAACAAGAGGAGAGAGGGATATTTTTAAGCTTGCAAAAATAAGGAAAAGGAAAAGTAGGGACTTAGACCATGTCAAATGTATTAAAAGCAATGACCAAAAGGTTCTGCTGAAGGACAATGATATCAAAGAAAGGCGGAGGGAATATTTTAGCAAACTTTTAAATGGAGACTATGTAGGAGACATAAGAACAAGAGATGATACTTTGTTAGCAGAACATAATTTTTTCCACAAAATTAGGGTAGTGAAAGTGAGGAAAGCATTGAAACAAAAGAAGACAAGAAAGGCTACGTGTCCAGAAAGGCTACTTGTCCAGAAGACAGGAAAATGTACCAACTACCATGGGATTAAACTTATGAGTCGTACTATGAAGCTTTGGGAGAGAGTAATGAAGTAAAGATTTAGGCAGAAGAACAAGAAATCTGAAAATCAATTTACTTATATGTCAGGGAGGTCAACTATGGAACCTATCTTCTCGCTTAAGCAATTAATGGAAAAATATCGAGCGAAGAAGAAAAATCTGCATATGGTCTTCATCGATCTAGAAAAAGCTTATGACAGGGTACCTAGAGATTCCATTTGGTGAGTTTTAAATATAAAAATGCTGTAAGAGGTTATTTTGAAAATATTAAAAATATGTATGAAGAAGCAGTAACGAGTGTGAGAACTACTTGTGAAGAGACAAGTGAGTTCCCAGTGACCATAAGTTTGCATCAGGTGTCAGCCCCATAGTTACCTGATTCGCAATTCGACTAGTTTGGGTTCCAATTCGCAGTTCGCAATTCGACAATTACTCAAATTCGAAAATTCGATGGGTGGGGTAGGTTCAGTTAGTTCGGTTTTAAATTCGCTCAATTCGCAGTTCGATGAATTAGCTAGGCTAATTCGAATATATAATTTGATGTAGTTTGATATGATTTGTATGTCTATTCAATATATGCATAAATACTTTTTTAGATATTAGATACTTTAATACGTAAATAACTAATGGCATTTCACAACAACTATGAGCAACTAAATGTTTGATTCGCAATTCGACTTCGATAAGTTTTTGGCTTCCACCGCATTTAATTCACATAAATTTTTATGCAATATAATATTTACATATATATTTTATGAGTGGCTAATCTTTTGGTGGGCCCTTCACATAAAAGAGGAAGACACATTTTATTGGATTTAGAGATTGATAGGCTATGGTACAGAGCACCTCTACTTTAGTCAAGTCAAGGGAGAGGCATGGAAAAGGAAAGGAGGTACAATGCATTACTTCATTTATTACCCACCATCCACTTTAGTCAATTCAACAGAGAGGCAGGATAAAGAAAGATAGTACAGTGCATGGAAAGAAAGAAAATAACCAAAGGACAGAGTAAGAGACCAATGGGTACTGTTCTCCCATATAGGGACGACTAAAGCATATTAAATGCTCTTTACCTTTCTTTCATGTATGAATGGTTAGGAGTCTTCCTCTCTTTTTCAACTCAACGAACTACTTCGAACTCGAACAATTCAAAAATGCCGAATTGACCGGATCGAACAGCGGATCGATCGGATCGAACAGCGGATCGATCGATTCGAACTATACGAAATTCGAGAGCATCTCTACCGAATTAGGTGACTATGGTCAGCCCTAAGCCCATATCTTCTTTGCATTGATCATGGATGAGTTAACTGCTCATATTCAAGAGAAGATATCTTGGTGTATGTTGTTTGCAGACAATATAGTGTTGGTGGATGAATCAAGATATGGTGTGAATGCAAAACTAGAGAAATGGCGAGAGGCTTTCGAATCCAAAGGTTTTAAAATAAGTCGAACAAAGAATATATAAATTGCAACTTCAATGGGCATATACACGGAGCTGAAACTATTATAAGAATTGAAGCCAGGAGATACCACAAAGAAATTCTTTCTATTACCATGGCTCGATAATTAGTAACAATAGGGAGATTGATGAAGATATCGAACATGCGATAAAAGCGGGATGGTTGAAGTGAGACTTGCTTCTGGAGTGCTTTATGACCACGAATGCCAACAAGATTGAATGGAAAATTTTACAAGATTGTTATTAGACCAGCTATGACCTATGGAGCAAAATGTTGGCCAATTAAGAAGCAACATATGTACAAAATGGATGTAGCAGAGATGAGAATGTTGAGGTGGATGTGTGGTAAAACTAGGAAAGATAAAATTAGAAATGAGTGATTTCAAGAGCACAGGGATACCATCAATAGGGAATAAAATTAAAGAAACCCGTTTGAGATGGTTTGGGCATATCCAATGCAGGCCGGCAACGGCGTTGGTAAGGAAAAGTTTAGTTGTGCAGGTTGATGACCCACCAAGGGGAAGGGGTACACCGAAAAACACGTGGTTGAAGCAAGTAAAAATAGACATGAAGAAGTACAACTTATATGAGGATTTGGCTCAGGATAGATCATAATGGAGAAACAGAATTCATGTAACTGACCCCAACATAGTTAGGAGAAGGCTTTGATGATGATAATGATGGTGATGGTGGTGGTGTTCAAGTTCGGGTCTAGTGATAGAAGCCAAATAAACTTGAGTCCAGTTTCAGTTCTATAGGGTTAATACTTGTGGACCCGAATAACCAAATGAAACAAAAATATTTATATTTTGAAGATATTTTGAGATTAAATCTAACGGGGAGATTAGATAAGACTACAATTGTGCCCAGTGCCCAATCATTGGGGCATAGTGAACAAGGATAAAAATATCG
The DNA here is from genome assembly GCA_012931725.1 of Litsea cubeba. Classification (NCBI taxonomy): domain Eukaryota; kingdom Viridiplantae; phylum Streptophyta; class Magnoliopsida; order Laurales; family Lauraceae; genus Litsea; species Litsea cubeba. Next base: position 2,553,674 of record CM022946.1, on the reverse strand, counting down.
GTAGCGGCGGCCGTATCAGCCCGCCGCCAAACCGATACGAAGCGGGCGATACGTAGCGTATCGGGGATACGTATCGGCGTAGCGGTGCGATTTGAAAAAATCGCCCAAAAAATCTGAAAAAATTCCAAAAAATTCAGAAAATTGTAAAATGAAAGAATATGTGGTTCTTTTGCAAAAGTAAGTAAGAAAAGAGGGTGTATCGGTGCCCTCAATATATGAAGTCATGTTCGCTGTATAAATAGAAAATAATAGTAATGATTAGTTTTTTCACATGTATTCATGTTTCTTAGTCATAGTAATTTAGAAAGTAATAGAAAACTCATAAATAAATAAATAAAACATGAAATAAAGGCATAAGACTTTAGGTCATTACTCATTAGTCATTATTGAACAATTGAACATTAAACAATCAAATATCAATACTTCAACATTCAAGGTTCAAATTCAATCAAGTAAATGAACTATGAAGTGATCAACAATCAACACCAATTTAGAAATGACAGAGTAGAGAGTTAATGAAGGAAATAGGAATACCTTAGTCACCACCACAATGAGGGTTCTTTATAAAACAATTTAATTAAGACCAGTTTGAAATCTAGTAGCAATAGGTAACTATATCTGAACTACTATTCCATTCCAAACATAATTAAATAAGTGTAATATCATATCTAGCAAGTTATGATAATTATAGACATCCAAGCACAAAAAAGGAAAGACAACCAGCAAAAGAGTCCTAACTATCATGGTCAAGTAGGATCCTTTCGTCTTCTTGATTGCCACTTCTTTAATACATGCGCTTCGTGAAGGGGGCCCGGGGGTGTCCCTCGGCGGTGGTCGAGCTGTGAAAGAGAGAGGTGGGTGAAAAGTAAAAAAAAATGCAAATGGGTCGGCGCCCCCCCACCCCCCGCTCCATATCGGCCGATACGGAGCGATACCCGATTTTTTCAAAAAATCGTATCGGCCCCAGCCGAAGCATATCGGCCGATATTTTTATCCTTGATAGTGAACATAAAGGGGGGTACACAGATTAATGGTGCACTCAACTAGGCCCCATAGAGCTGGACTAAACTTGCCACCCACCAATAGAAGTTTTCCTCGTAGTAATATAGTTTTCACTTGTTAACAGAGTTTTCATTAGTAGCAAAGCAAGGTTAATAAATATTTTTATGTTTTAACAGAGTTTTCACTTGTTTACTCTCTCTATCTTAGAGGGAATGAAGGAATCTAATGAAGTAAAGCTGGTAGCAATTTTGCAAGGCTTCAATAATTTTTAGATAAAGATTCTCAACCAAGTTGATTACTGAAGATGATTCGAAGATTGCTATTTGCTCATTTAACAGAAATGGGACGAACTGAGGAAGACTTTCATCCTGAGGAAAATATGGGCCTTATGTGAGAAAATGGAAGTGGTGTTTAGCATGTTCTCGCAGAGAAGATAATCAGGAGGCTGATTTATTGCAAAACAAGGAATAGGATGTGACTCAATATCATCTGAAGTGTTTATTAGCATGTGACAATGTGAGGAGTGGATTATCTGGTGCCCAAATACAGATATGGATACGGACATGGATACCAGGATCAAGGATACAACTCTTAACACTTTTGGAAATGGAAATCAAGGACACAGATATGAGATCGTCTGTCCTATTTATTTTTTTTTAAATATTTCTAAATTAGTGAAAATGTTTTTTGTTTAAATTCCCTTCTAACATTATTTACAATGAGAAGTAAGAAAACTGATAGAAGTATATGAAGTAATCAACTTAGTATAGTAGAATATCCTCCACTTGTACCGATGCAGTATCAAATACCAATACGAGTCTCATATCCGTTTTGACTGGGACAAGTTGGGCACGTACAAGTAGTATCCGGATATCATAATAGCAATCTGTATGGGCTTTGATGCAGTTCGATCCCTATCCAAGATAGGGACCCGCAACCGCAAGCCTTGACGGACCCAACTGATGGGGTCCACATGTGCCTTACATTACTTAATTTTCTAGATTAGTAATATTACTTAGTTGCTTGCTTTCTAATTTTACTGTTAACTAGAATTAGTAGCTTTCCTCATTAGCAGACATTATGCTCTATATAAACAGAAGAGCCCTAATGTAATTTTCATGCTTATTATCAATTAATCCAAGTTATCTTTGTGAGTTATCTCTCGTGTGTTATGGTTTGTGCTGTGCCTTAGGGCTAGAATCCATCTTGGATTCGATCAATCCCTCGGGAGATTGATCTATCAATCTCTGGCTGCGTCAATTTGGTATCAGAGCCGAAGATCGATCGCTGGGGAGACGTCTGTCCTTCCCGGAATTCCCTCTTTGTCCCCTCTCTCTCTCTACATCCCACCATCGTCATCCGCCTCTCTCAACACATCCCAAACCCACCAAACCTTCCCACATTCCAAAAAAACCGACCCCTGAGGCCCTCCAAAAATCCAGTCACCGAAACCCACCACCATCCCCACTGTCACGCTTCCACCCCTGCCAAACGTCCCACCACTCACCCAAATCCCGAAACCCTAATTCCCTAACCACTAACAAAATCCCCAAACCAAACCCTAAACCATACAAACCCCCAGTCATCTATTCCATCACACCCGCCCTTCCACGGCCTGCACCATACATAAAATCTAAATCCACCCCACAGCTCTTCAGCCGAACCCAATTTCTCAAGCCGAATACCCCCAGACCGAAACCCTAGAATCCCGAAACCCTAATTCTCCCTGAACCCAATTTCCCCAAATTGAGAACCCCAGACCCACTGTCCAGACCCAACATCCCCGCTACCACAGTTCACCCCTCTGCCTTCCTTTTCCAACCTCGTCAAACAACCCATCCCAGAGAAAAAAAAAAAAAAAGAGTCGCAGAAGAAGAGAAAGAAGAGAAGGCGAGTTGCGTTGAGGGCATACCTTGCACCATCGATCGTTTTCATCTCCGTCTCGCTGTTCAGCATCACGGCACCACTGCCGAACGAAGCAGCCATCGTCTCCAGGAAAATCGCCCTACCCTCTTCATTTTCTTCTTCTCCAAATCGGAACAGGTAAATCCCTCCCCTTATTTCCCTTCTTCCTTTCAGCACACATCCCAAAGCAGCAAAAGTCTTCTCTCCCACGTGTGTAACACTTGCCTGACTTAGGCAATTGGGCCTGACCAGCAGTCTGGGCTTGATCTGAGTCCGACCTAATCCAGCCCACTAGCATTAAAAAAAAAAAAAAGGTGCAGAATTTTTGGTCTGCATCCATGGCTACTCGCACCGGGCAAAATTTTCGTGGCAGACTCTCTGACATTCAGCGCGATGATTGCATTAGAGATTTATATGAACGGGTCGACGCCTTACAACTCACTGTCAATGAACTTACTAAGGCTCCTTCAAACCCTCATGGCGAATCTTCCAGCACTTCTGGTTCACACTCTCACCAATAGGAAAATATTCCCCGAGAATCAATCCAAGAATTCTTTCAACGTCTCTTTGCAGACCGAGCCGCTGACAATTTTCCACCCGGCCCGCGCCAAGATGATCTCTCGTAGAAAATCAAATTAGAGGTTGCTGATTTTTCTGGTCAAGGTGATGCTCGCGCCCTTCTTGATTGGCTTACTTCAATTGAGGATTATTTCACTTGGTATCACATTGAGGATCCTCAACGAGTTGCTTTTGTCAAGATGAAGTTAAAGGGTCCTGCTCGAATTTGGTGGAAAAATATTGATGACCACAATGTGCAAATGGGTCGCCCTCCTATTACACGTTGGGAAATTATGAAAGAACGACTGGAAGATAAGTTCTTGCCTTCTGACTACATTGATTCATTTAATAGCGAGCTTATCAATCTTCAGCAAGGTTCTATGACCATAGATGAATACACTCATAAGTTCCATGAGCTTTGTATTCGGTGCAAGTCTAATGAATATGATCGCTTGATGGTCACCCGTTATCGAGAAAGATTACCTCCAGATATACAGGATAAATTGGCTGTTTTTGACTTCGCCACTGTTGATGCAATTTCTAGCAAGGCACGACGCGTTGAGCAAACGCTGCGTCAGCACACTGGGCGACGTTTCGGTAACCAAGCCGGGGAGCCCTACAAAAAAGGTCCCGATTCTACTTTCAATCGGACTCCACAGCAAGGGTTCCGACCACCTTCAAACCAACCACAGAACCAACTCCAAAGGCAGCCACAAGCTTCACCGCAGGGTCCACAGAATCCTCAGCTCATTCAAAAGTGGACACCAAATCAGAATAATGCTAGAGGCACTGGGATAACCGCTAAGCGCGACATTGTCTGTCATTCTTGCAAAAATCGAGGTCATTATGCTAGAGAATGTCCTCACAGGAATCTGCATTGTGATGGTGAACCTTATGACGACGAACAGTATGATGAGGAAATCGAAATGGAGAAACCTGATGCACAACTTCCAACAGAACCAGAGTCTGCACTTGAGGTCTACACAGCTGATGATGACAGCCCTTTACTTTTCCTTCACCGCCGCCTATTGGTTGCAGATGGTATTGAAGAAGACGATGAAAACCAAGCTCCTATTTTCCGAACAAGAGTCACTTGTAAAGGACGAGCTTGCAATGCCATCATTGATGGTGGAAGTGCTATGAGCGTCATATCCAAAGATGCAGTTGATAAACTTCAGTTGCCAACTATAAAGCACCCGAGACCTTATAGAGTTGCATGGGTAAATGATTATTCAATTCCCGTCAACCGCCAGTGCATTGTTCCCTTGAAGATGGGCTCGTATGAAGATAATGTCAAATGTGATGTTATTCCAATGAATGTGGCCCACATTTTATTTGGCAGACCTTGGCTGAGGCGCTTGAAAGTCGTCACTGATCATTCGGATAACACCTACACTTTCAAATGGAATGGACGCCGAATTCAATTGAAGCCCATGGAAACTCCATTCTCTGTAAAGCAATCTACTCATACTGCCTCTCCTCACATCCTCACCATGCGCAAATTTGAAGTTGAAAGTCAAGAGCAAGGTGTGATGTATGCTTTGGTTACCAGACAGGTGACCAAATCAAGTACAACCTCCACCCCATCCCCTCCCCAAGAGGTACAACCATTGCTCAATGAATTTTCTGATTTAATTCATGATGAGCTTCCCAATGAATTGCCACCAATGGGAGACATCCAGCATGCAATAGATTTAACTCCTGGAGCATCTCTCCCTAATCTTCGTGCTTATCGGATGAGTCCTTCCGAACATGCTGAACTCAAGAAACAAGTTGATGATCTATTGCTACGGGGATATATTCGGGAAAGCCTAAGTCCATGTGCCGTACCCGCTCTCCTCACACCAAAGAAGGATGGAAGCTGGCGCATGTGCGTGGATAGTCGTGCCATCAATAAAATCACTGTAAAGTATCGCTTTCCTATTCCTAGACTTGATGATATGCTTGATCTGATGACTAGTGCTTCTGTTTTTTCTAAAATTGATCTCCGCAGTGGTTATCATCAAATTAGAATTAGGCCAGGTGATGAATGGAAGACAGCCTTTAAAACTAAAGACGGTCTTTATGAATGGCTTGTTATGCCTTTTGGTCTTTCTAATGCTCCTAGCACATTCATGCGTGTTATGAATCAATTGCTCAACCCGTTTATTGGAAAGTTCGTTGTTGTCTACTTCGATGATATCTTGATTTATAGTAAATCCAAACGGGAGCATCTTGATCACTTGAAGAGCATATTTGAACTTCTTCGCCGGGAACGCTTCTATGCTAATCTGAAGAAGTGTACTTTTACGAGCCATTCTGTGATTTTCCTTGGCTTTGTTGTCTCTTCTAAGGGTATCGCAATGGACCCATCCAAGATTCAAGCTATCCTCGATTGGCCTATTCCACAAACTCTCACTGAAGTTCGTAGTTTTCACGGACTTGCTACTTTCTATAAAAGGTTCATTCGAGATTTCAGCAGTATTATGGCTCCAATAACTAATTGTATGAAACAGGGTGAATTTAAATGGACAAGTGCAGCAACTAAAGCATTTGGCGAAATCAAGAGCATGATCACGGAGGCCCCTGTCCTTCGCCTTCCAGATTTTAACAAAGTCTTTGAAGTTGCTTGTGATGCTTCTCAGATTGGCATTGGCGGAGTTCTTAGCCAAGAAGGTCACCCGATTGCATTTTTTAGCGAAAAGCTCTCCGATGCCAAACGCCGATATTCTATTTATGATCTCGAATTCTACGCCGTTGTGCAAGCATTGCGGCATTGGCGTCATTACTTGGTTGGCAACGACTTTGTCTTATATTCCGATCACGAGGCATTGAAGCATATACAGTCCCAACAACATGTTAGTGATCGTCGAATTAAATGGAGCTCTTTCCTTCAACAATACACATTCAGTCTCCGTCATAAAGCTGGCAAAAAAAATATGGTAGCTGATGCTTTGAGTCGTCGGAAACATCTCCTCACTACTATGGCAGTCACTGTTACAGGTTTTGACCAAATAAAGTACGAATATCCAAATGACAAGGATTTCGGTATCATCTATGCGGATTTTCTTAACGGCAACAAGGATAAGCACCCTCATTACAGCCTACATGATGGATTCTTCTTCCGAGGTAACAAACTTTGCCTCCCTGCTACTTCTATTCGAGAACATGTTGTTCGTGAATTACATTCTGGAGGTTGTAGTGGTCATTTGGGACGTGACAAGACGCTCGCTCTCGTGGGTGATCGTTTCTATTGGCCGCGCATGCGGGTTCATGTTATCAGCCTATGTGAGAGATGTCGCACCTGTCAATTGGCTAAAAGAAACAAGAAAAATACAGGTTTATATCAGCCATTGCCTATTCCTAATGCACCATGGGAAAATATCAGTATGGATTTTGTGTTAGGACTTCCAAAGACTGTACGGCGAGTTGATTCTATCTTTGTTGTTGTTGATCGTTTTTCTAAAATGGCACATTTCATTCCATGTAACACAACATCTGATGCTTATAAGGTCGCTCAACTGTTCTTCAAAGAGGTTGTCCGTCTTCATGGCCTCCCCAAAACAATCGTTTCAGATCGTGACACTAAATTTATGAGTTACTTTTGGAAGACTTTGTGGATGACAGCAAAAACAAAGCTTCACTTCTCTACTGCTTATCATCCGCAGACTGATGGCCAAACTGAAGTTGTTAATAGAAGCCTTGGCCAATTGTTACGATGCCTTGTACGTGATCATATTACTACATGGGATCAAATTCTACCTATGGCTGAATTTGCTTACAACAATTCAGTTAATCGGTCCACCGGCATCTCACCATTTGAAGCAGTCACAGGTGTTCGACCGCGCTTGCCTATTGATCTTGTCCCTTTACCTGTTGAAGCACGCCCTTGTGCTAAAGCTGATAACTTCATCACACACATGCAACAGATACATGATGAAGTTCGACGACATATTGCAGCCAGCAATGACAGTTACAAGGCTCATACTGACAAACGTCGTCGTTTTTTGGAGTTTTCTGAAGGCGACATGGTTATGGTCCGTATTCATCCGGAAAGGTTACCCCCAGGTGCAAACAAGAAATTACATCCGCGGAATACCGGTCCATTCAAAGTGATAAAGAAGCTTAGTTCGAATGCATATACTCTCGAGTTACCTTCTGATATTGGTATCAGCCCTACATTCAATGTTGCTGATCTCACTCTTTATCGTGGGCATGATAATGAAGATGATTCTGACGAGCAACTAATTACGTTACCGGCTGCTCCGCCACCGCCTGATAATATCATTGATGTTCTTGATGATCAAATTGTTTCTACTCGTCACGGCGGCTTTCAAAAATTCCTTGTTCGTTGGCAAAACAGGCCCGTCTCCGATGCTACCTGGATTACTGCTACAGACTTCTAGCGTCTGAATCCAGATCTTTATGAGCGCTATCAAGCGATTAACTCGCCGGAGTCGAGTTCTTTCAAGACGGGGAGAGTTGATGCAGTTCGATCCCGATCCAAGATAGGGACCCGCAACCGCAAGCCTTGACGGACCCAACTGATGGGGTCCACATGTGCCTTACATTACTTAATTTTCTAGATTAGTAATATTACTTAGTTGCTTGCTTTCTAATTTTATTGTTAATTAGAATTAGTAGCTTTCCTCATTAGCAGACATTATGCTCTATATAAACAGAAGAGCCCTAATGTAATTTTCATGCTTATTATCAATTAATCCAAGTTATCTTTGTGAGTTATCTCTCGTGTGTTATGGTTTGTGCTGTGCCTTAGGGCTAGAATCCATCTTGGATTCGATCAATCCCTCGAGAGATTGATCTATCAATCTCTGGCTGCGTCAGGCTTCATTGACATGTAGCAGGCATCGGTATATCTCGTATACTGCTGCTATAGTAGTGTCATGTATTTATCCTTTTATCTTTAACTAAACTCTGTTGTCAGATTTAAAATATATCTTGTTAATTCAGGCCACCCCTCAAAAGAGAGGCCCTCTTCATAAGATTCTTATGCACATTGGTCAAAGATTGACATGGATGGTAACTCTTGATTTAGGCAAGTTCGGTCCTTGGGCTTTTCCTAAGTTTGAGGGTCAGCTCAACAATGAAAGAGAACTATGTTAGGTTTGTGATTACACTCAAGCTCTGGGCTACATATGAGCCAACATTTTAGGCATATACAATGAGCCCAGGCTCAAGTATTTTGACAAACAGCTAAATAGTTTCGACCTGGACCTACATCTACCGAAAGGACCAATATCATATGACCCAACTCGAGTCTCGACCAACAAGTTCTCCACAAATAGGTTCAATATTTCACTACTAGGCTGGCCTGAGCCTGGCTTAAACCTTGTGCTGGATCAGGGCCTATATATTAGGCCCGATGACTAAGTAGTAAATAGCCTAGGCATTGTTTAATTGGCGTCAAGGCCCCTGTGCAACTGATGAAAATCAAAATCTGAGTTCAGGTCCAAAACTTGAGTCGCTCCAAGTTGATTGCACAAGCAACATTTTACCAATATCTGCACTATTCAGATGGTGTAAAGATTTATACGAGTAACCCCTTTCCTAACACTAGAGAAATAAAAACCTTATGGCAACTCAGCAATACATCGTCACATCCTCATTATCTTCTATGTCATGTGATCAGGGCCGGCTTAAGCACGAGGCAATAAAAGCCCTTGCTTTAGGCCCCCAAAAAATTTAGGCCCCAAATTTTCTCAACTTCCAAAAAAAAATCAATGAAGTCAATTTGTTTCTCCCAAAAAAGAAGGCCTCATAACATGATCCCAAAAAATAAGGCCCCATAAAACAGACACCTTTTCACATTCCAAAAAAAAACCATCAAACTCCTTCTTCACCGTTTTTACCTTTTCACATTCCAAAAACACCATTAAAATTCTTCACCGTTGAGAAAAGTTGTAGCCATTAAAAACAAAAAACAAAAAAACAAAAAAAAAAAAACCTTGCAATTACAACAAGTAACAAATCCCTTTTGAATTCTAAAATTCTTCCTATTGGTTTTTTTTTTTTCCTACATCTGCTTGCAATCAAAAGAGGACAATCTCCTCTGTGTTCTCATTGGATCCCTTCAATTCAAGGGGTTTTTTTTTATCCAAACTCCATTCTCCCTGCACTCCTTCCTAGTTGCACTTCTTCCTAGTTGTCTTCATCCCGAATGTTCCTTGAAACATGGTAGTTTTTCTAATATTGATAGTTTAGATTTATTTACAGAATTAAAAGTTTTAAAAGAGATTTTACAAACAGAAGAAAACACTCCAATTGACATGCTTAATTATATAAAAAGACTAGATTCTTTTCCAAATGCTTACATTACTTACAGAATATTATTGACAATACCTGTAACTGTTGCTTTTGCAGAAAGAAGTTTTTCAAAATAAAAATTGATAAAACCCTACCTATGATCAACAATGTCACGAGAAAGATTAAGTGGATTAGCCATAATATCAATTGAAAAGGATATGTTAGCAAAACTTGAATATAAAAACTTAATTAGTAATTTTGCATCACAAAAAGCGAGAAAAATATATTTTAAATAAAATATTTACAATAATATTAAAAAATAGAAAAGGCCTTATTTAGAATTGTCGCTTTACGCCTCAAATTGTCTCGAGCCGGCCTTGCATGTGATATAGATGGGGTACTGCTATGTGCATGCAAACCCCACACATACAGAGTCCAATACTCACTGCACTTAGGGTTCTCTTAGATTCTCTGTACATATAATACTCAAAAAACGATAAAATAAGATCTCACCTCAAGGAAATAGAAACTGATCTTGAAGATATTCAAGCCACGCCCGCACAAATTAGGTCCCAGCATCCACATTTGACTGATCTAACCTCAAATTATTTATTTATTTTTATAACAGAGGGTGTCCCAGCCCTTTGGGCCAGACTAATCCCTACGGACGCAGGGGGAGCCGGGTAAATCCCCTGTGGCCCTAGTGTGGTAGTGCAGTTTCGAACCCTCAAGTCAACCTCTAGGAGCAAACCGTGGTCCTAAGCCAACTGAGCTATCCCTCAGGGTTATCTAACCTCAATGATCTTCAAATAACATAGAGAGAAATGCCACATCCCCATGTGAAAGTGGAAGACACCAACAATCTCTTCTATAATTGTTGGACTTAATTGCAGTGGAAGTATGACAACCTATGGTAAGCAAGACCGTGCTATGGAATGCGAGACCGCACAACAAGAGTCCACGATTCCAACCTTGCACAAATACTTTGTTCCACAGAAACGTGAGATTGAATAGGATCCCACGGAGACCCGAGAACATTTATTTTTTTTAATTCTCTAAACATAATCACCCACGTGGTAACTCCTACAACTAAGCTTTTAAAATGCAATAGAAGACTACTTGCTAATCTAATCAACTTTCTAATGAAGAGTTCTCATCACAACTAATCAAAGAAAAAAATTAAATAAATTCCAAAGAAAGGACTTGTCATTAGCCTTGGACATTCTTTACCAACAGTGACCGTGAGAGCCCCTTTCTTTTGCCTTGAATTACAATGGGCCCAGCTGAACTGGGCCTGGATCTGAATCTTGATCTGGCATATTTTGCTTAGTTCCAATTCTGAGCCTAAATCTAGGTCCTGGCTGACTCGACCTAGAGCCCTTCGGGCCTGCATCAGCAACCCCTGGGGTTGGTGAATCAAACTAAGTTGAGATTACATCCATAAGTATAGGAGTAAAACCATTCAAAAGCTCTGGCCCAGATCCTCTCTTTTTCTTTAAACTTTCTCCAGGTCCTTTAATTGACAGTTCACTACCTGATTGCTGGACCACCGTCATACCAACAGTTTACATTTACAGCCATGGGACATTTAAAATGTCCCAACTAAAGCAAGTTTCAAATGGCGGAATCAAAATAGAGGCCATGGGATAGACGCTTAGGATATGACTCATGTTAACCTCAATATCAACCACATGCAGCGAAAAGTTGGAGAGAATCAGAGAAGTTTTGACCCATATTCTTTTTCATTTGTAACATGATTTGAACCCACACCCTCAAGGTTACAATAGTGAGCACCTTTTGCTGTGCCATGGGCTTTTTTCAAAAAATTTCTGAAAGGCAAAAGGAAGTTAAGGGAAAGTACTCACTTGGAATCTGTGGATTCACGTCTATACATTTCTTGAATCAGCTTTAGTTCCTGCTCACTCTCCTTCAAATCACAAACCTGTATTAAAAAAGACAAATCTTCAAATTTCTCTTGTAGCCTGGAAAGGGAATGGATCCAAATAAATTGTTGGAAGTTCAGTGTCATAAACATAATCACGAAACCCATTCTTGTGATTTCTATAACTTAAGATAAAATCAAGAGATTTTTCAATTTTGAGTATTTCTCAGGATACTCTTAATAAAATCTTACTGATAAAAATACTATTCCTATACTAGAGATAAATAAGAAAATAAAGTTAAATAGTATGACAAAAAGTGCAAGGAATATATAAATTTAAAAAATACAAACACAAAGACAGAAAAGCACTTCATCAGATAGAAAATCAGCGAAGTACACATTTACCCCATATGCCAGGTCCAGAGATCAGCCACCCGACATATCCAAGAAAGCTCTATCAAGGAATTAGATGGATAGTATTCTGGACAACAAAAGCATTATTTTTTTTTTCCTCTTTTGTAAGCCGTAACAGAACATTAAATTTATATTGGAAAAGAAAAGGAGCCACAGGGTTTACGAAACCAAAAAAAGGCATGGGCATAAGAGCATTATACGTTGCACCAAATACAATTAAATAAGGGAAGCCTCAAAATCATGACTCCTATAAAGCCCCTATTTTGCTAGCATCCGCCAATCCATTTGTAGACCAGCTGATATGAGAAAAGCGACATCAGAAGAAGACAGAATTGATCAAATCTCATTGAAGTAGAATTGAACTTTCCACAATCTCATCTCGGTAGAGTTCATTTATGAACTGGCATTAAAAGAGTCACTCGCTAGAATCAAATCCTCAGTTAATGCTCTATAGTAAATATGAAGAACTTCTAAAATGGCCAAAACCTCAACTTCATTTGAATCTCTCACCCCCACATGCCTCGAGTTCATGAATAAGCCATCTCCTTCGCAATACCAAAGAACACCTCCTAAACCTGTTGGAATCAGCTTACCCCACACTGCCCTATCCACATTGAATTTCAAAGAACCATGCGAGAAGCTACCTTTTTTTTTTAACCTTGGACAAACCACTTTTCAAACAAGCACCCAATCCCAAATAATGTCATCTAGATTCACATATGAGAATTTCCTTTTTCGAGCCAATCTTAGGACGACCAAGTTAGATCATCAACCTGAGAAGAAACGCCCTTGAAAATTCTATTGTTTCTTCTTTTCTTTTCTTTTCTTTTTCCTTTTTTTGAAAGGTATTCTATTGTTTCTTTCTTTCCAAATAGACCAAAGAACTGCAAAGGGAATCAATCACCCACAACCAACATGAAACACTACACAACTTCAAGAAATGATTCCAAACATGCAAAGCAAACTCACAATGAAGGAGAAGATGGTTAATTGTCTCTTCCTATCTTCCACAAAGTGTGCAAGTGTTAGCAATATTCTCTGAATATAAACCACTCCTCTGAATATTGTTGTCGTATAGATCTTGCCTGCCACCACCAACTAGCAACAAGCAAAACCACACCACAAGATTGCCCCAGGAGCCTGAGAGAAGGAAGGCTCTGCCAAAGCCAGTTTAGAAAGACCTGGAAGAGAAATTTTCAGAAGTTGAGAGTGCTTCCAAATGCAGATGTCCTTTTCATCCCTGTATATAAAAGTGCTAGAAAAAAAAAATGCATCTTTCATGCTAATGCAGAGCTCTCCTGAACGATACTACCCAAGACACACCATTACCAACCGGAACATAACACACTTTAACCGATGAGTTCTTTTAGAGACTATCCTAAACAATCTACAAAAATAACCACCTAGAGACCCTATCCCAATGAATCATCAACCTAAAACCGAACAGACCCACCTTCCCCAACTCTGAAACCCACCCCCTTCTTGTTGAACACATCCACCCTTCAATTTGACACATCTCCCACACTACCTATTACACACCAAAGACCTGACCCTCAATACCTGGGGACTATTCTGGGAACCCAATCCCACTCATCCTCACCATATTCGAATAAAATAACCCGCCTCTGCAAAGCTTCTTTTTCCTCCCAAAATTGCCACCAACACCTTGCCAACAAAGCCTAATTTTTCAACCAAAGGTAACCAATCCCCAAACCACCCGCATACCTTGGTTTCATCACCTCACTCCACTTCATAAGATGTATCTTCTTCCTCCCATAGGAAATTACTTCTCAAATGGTCCAACCTATCAAGCAGAACCTTCGGCATCCGAAAGAGGAACATGTAATCAATCAGTAAATTAGATATAGTGTAACCTTAAATAATGTGATGCTTCCCCCTATGGAAGATATTGTCTTTTCCACATGGATAACTTCTCTATCACAAGATACCACAAAGACTCCGATCTCGGAATAGCCCCAACCAGCAAGCCTAAATACAGCATAGGGAACTTACCCACCATCAACCAAACAAGAAGTCAAAGTCCGCACCATCTCCTCAGATCACAAACCTACTCCCATCACCTTACTTTTCACTAGGTGATAATCTTCAATCAGGAAGCCAACTGGATACATCTCAAAACACTACTGGTATTCGCCACCTCCTACCTACTAGCTGAGCAAAATAACATGGTGTCATATGCAAAGTGTAAATGAGTCACTACCACTCCATTACGGCCCAGTAGAAAACAATCAATAAGCCCAATCTCCTTAGCCTTCACCAGCATTGAGCCCAAGGCTTCTGCAGCTGAAGTGAATAAGAAAGGTGATAAGGTCACCATGTCTTAACCCTCTAGAATCTTTAAAAATCCACGTTGGAGAAACTTTCACCAAAACCGTAAAGGATGCAGAGTAAATGCACTGTCTAATCCTCTCCAGTCTCCAAGTATGATATCAATATGCCTCAGCTTAAGATGGTGTGTTAGAACATCATAATACTTACCATCTTAGCTTTTTACCCCACCTCTAGCCTAAGGGTGATTATTGTAATTATGTCCTAAACAAAACCCCCCTCCCCTAATACTCTTGTCTGTGATGACGCCCATCGTTCTAACTATGGTGGACAGAAGTTCTTAAGACATAGCTGGTGAAAAAATTGTAAGATTTTCAATTAAAAAAGAAAAGAAAAGACAGCATCACTGGACCAGCACAGATTGAGTTGTAACCCGAACTCAACTAGTGCGGATTGAGAGCCGATACCTACTCGTGCCCAAACAAGGACCTTCCTCTTGGGGCTTGGATTCAAACAAGTAAGTACTACCACCAAGTTGACTCTACCAACAAAGTACCATTTTCAACAAAATTTTACCCCATGGTTGCAGCAGACTACGACTGCACTAATCATGAATTCTACTATTACCTTGAAGGCACAGGGTTGCACTTGATCTAGCTTTGCACTTGATCTAGCTTCTATTTTCTGAACGATGATTCGGCCTAACAATTTTATGATCATAAATAGGCAGCTATCCTCTCAAGATTTTCTCAGCAATCATTAACCTACGCCTTGTGGGGTTCGCATGCCACCACCTCTAACCCAACTTTTACAATCAGGTCCCAAGTAGGCCCAATGGAGTCGATCCCCAGTGGAGTCGTTGCCTATCTCTCTATTTTTTATTTTCAAAAAAAAAAAAGTTTCAAGATTTTCTCAGCAATCATTAAGCTAAGCCTTATGGGGTTCGCATGCCACCACCTCTAACCCAACTTTTACAATCAGGTCCCAAGGAGGCCCAATGGAGTCGATCCCCAGTGGAGTCGTTGGCTATTTCTCTATTTTTTTTATTTTCAAAAAAAAAAAAAAGGTCCCAAGTAAACCCCATTCTTCCTCAAAGGTAGTGGTAATGTGGTATAACTGCTTTCTCCTTGCATTTTACCTCACCAATTCCTGCCACTTTGATACCCAAGCTCGGAAAAAAATGCAATGAAAAATAGAACTACTAACGCTCTAAAAATCTGGAACATTTCTTGATTTGTGCATCATCCTGCCACGGGGCCATGCTATAATCTACTCTGTTGTCGTTCCAACTTTCCATCCCTAACTTTCTTCATTTTTTCTTAAAGGTCAAAGAACAGCTGATCACATCAAAAGAAGATGCTTCTCCAATTTATAGCATCGGACCGTCGGTAGCTTACATCAGCAACTTTGGCATGTGGAGTCCAGAACTAAGGAAACGTTATAGCAAAATAAACTGTTTTTTAAAGGTAAGCACAATAAATTGTTATCCATACTAACATTCCGTGCAAAATTTATTTGGCTTAAGTTTGACATTTAAAATTATTTAGGGTGCAATGTCAGCAGAATTATCATACACAACAGGCGTATGTCCTAGATTCCATTGCCATGTTTCCGTCTTTTCATCTAACAAAAATGAAGAAAATAAATCATATCTAGATGGAGACAAAAAAGGAAGCAAATAAACCATAGAAGACACATTTTCAGAGTGCTTCCATCCAACAAAAAAGGAAGCAAATGATCATATCTAGATGCAGATACATACAACTGAAATGAGCTACACAATTATCTCAAAAAAGGGCTTAAGTCTAAAAATCATGGCAGAAGGTCAGCATACCACAGCCTTCAATTTCTGTATTTCAGCTACTTGGTCTGCAGATCTCCTGGATAAACTTTGCAACTCAGTAGCCTGTATTGAGATTACATCATTAGCCTTCAAAAAACGAAACTAAAACATGAATGTTAACCCACATAAGCATGCGCAAATGAATAAGTGACACTCACCTTCCTCTCAAGAATTCTAGACAAAGACTGAACTTCAGCCCGCAAAGAATGGACTTCAGAAGCAGCCTCTTTGTATTGACTCAGTTGGTTCTGCATAAGATGCATATTTTTTGGAAGTGATGAAAGCAAAGCTTTGAACTCGGCGATGATCTCTTTCCTACCTGAAATGCACAAGCATGTTCCCAAGAGATATTACTGATTGAAAAAATAAAAAATAAAAAAAATCCAAATTGACTTCAAATGGAAGCAACAAGGGAAAAAGAGAAGTTTGCAAACTAATTATAGAATAAATAACATGCCTCAGATATATATACCTGGTTCCCTTGACACTTCTTCTAGCCTAGTTTCAAAATTATTTTTTTCATCAACTCGTCTCTGAATCTCTTTCTCCAGCTCAGCTATTCGAGTGTTGGCAAATTCAGAGGCTCCTTGGTGAATTTCAGCTAAATCAATTTTCATAAGAGCTTCTTTTTCCCACCAGAAAAAGTTGTCCTTCTCAACCTATTTAAGATTTTATTAACAACATGAGTGACAAGAGAAATTAAACGCATCAGCTTAGAATGCATCACAGGCATCTACAAATAGCTACCAACCAGTTACCACCTGTTGTTTCTCCCACAATAACTGGTACTGATCTAACTCTGCTTTTGACTTTTCAATTTGATCATTGAGCAAGAGGTAAGCTTCCGATGAAGAGATGTGTTTCACATCTTTCAAAGTGTTCTGTCAAACAGCATTCCCATTAAAGTGACAAGGAATAAGAAGAACTGAGAATATGTTAGGGGAATTGACAAAAGAAAAGACAACTATGAAACACGTCAATACTGAAATATCACAAATCAATGGTTTGAAGCACTGACCTGAAGCACTGCTAACCGCTTCAAAATATGTATTCTTTCTTCATGCAAATTCCTAAGTTTTAGAAGTCTATTTGATGCAGAATCCTGTTCAAGGACTCAAAACAACATATACAGTTTGTCAGCTGCTGTATCAGGATCTATGAACATTCCTATTAAGTAAAGAAGAAAACACTGACAAATTACCAACAACTCCTTCAGTGCTAACTCCATATCTTGCAAGTCTTTCTGCTTATCTCTGGCCTTATCGCCTGCAACATGTTTACTTCCAAAATTTAGGATCGGGAAAGAACCTCCTTGTGCCGCATCTCTTTGTGCCTTAAGGGTTTCCAGTTTGCGATTGCTTTCATCTAACTCTGCGATAGTGCTCTCCAATTCCCCTTCAGGAATCACCAAAGAAGTTGCAATCAAACTTCTATAAAGCATAGGGTTTTGTAACTTACAAGTAGAGAAAAAGAATCTTTATGGTCATAAGTAGACAGAGTAGTTTAATGTGGATTCATTAAAGTTGATAAACAAGTAAATTTTGCCAGACATCAAAGATGCTACCTGCCAAATGTTTAAGCTCAGCTTTATTCTTTGCATAAGTGTCTCGATGACTCTGTACCTCATTCGCCAATGATTTGTGCTTCAAATGAAGGTCACTAAGTGCCACTCGTAAATTCTTAACCTCCATCCCTAAGTCATTAGTTGTCTTCTCCATTTCTCTGCAGGACTCTATATGAAGCAGAATAAAATAGAGAAAAGGCTCAAGAACAAGTTCAAAAAAGGACAATGTCCTACACTAAAATTAAATAAAAAACTTATGACGCATGGCTTTCACACTTACCATCTGGTGGGAGTGTCCCCAGAAGTGAAGCAACTACTCCATCATTTACAGACCACATGTCATTAATGGCAACCACTATATTTCGTAAGATGTTTTTGGTTGTTGTACATGATATTCGGGTATCTTCTTCAATTGCAGTAGGGATCCCATTTGCAGAGCAACTGTCGGTGGCACCAGTTTCCAGGAGTCTGCATAAAAATGTATCATCCGGAGGACAAGATGGACCATCTGGAATGAGGAATTGAAATCATTTCTATAAGGATGGGTTTTGGCACAATATTCAACAGCCAGAACATCAGGTTCATCCAAGTGAAAAGTTTGTGATGCATATATATCCCACCCTATCATAATATGGTATTTCCCTGGCAGAGATAATCATTTAATCAATAATCTACAGCATACTACATTAACCACTATCATATGTTCAAAAATCTAAACCCCCCATGTCAGACTTAAGTAAAGCAATTGCCTTCTGAACTATCTCAGAACCATAAAGCAATAAACAAATATAACTGGAATCAAATCCCAGTTGCAGTGTCTGAACTCTGAAGCAGTCATCGACAAGAGTTAAAACTTGGTATGTGATGACAACAGTATAATGATAGCAAGGAGGCTGAATTTGACTCAACCAAATCCATTTTTGAAACATCATATCAACAGAACCGGAAAGATGCTCACAAACAACAGCCATATTTCAATCTCTCACTGTTTGTGCTGCTGAATATAATCTGTAGCTTTTTTACATGCAATTTATAGGTAATTTTCACCCCCTTTGGTACCATACAATCAATAAGCACAAAAGTAGTAGTTAAGCCTGTTTTTAATCAAGTAGAAGGATGCCAAATTACCAGTAGAATGGAGGTATTGGAGTGGGGAATGTGTAAGGAAAAAAAATTGGCTCTCTTAGCAGAATAGCGGAGTATTGGAGTGGAGATGGAGGCACTTCAAAGTAATTGCATCAAAATATGAGATAAGTCATGGGGACAGAGGGGGGAAGCATTAGTGCGATAGAAGGTGTGGAAGGAGATCTTGAAATTGATGAATGAGACAAATAAACTGAGATAATATTTTGTGTAAAACTTTAGATTTTAATCAGTCGTGGAAGCCACACTCCAGATATGTCATTGGGGATAAAGCTCTGGCTTGTCACTATCATAAATTACACATGATCTCTAATTTCAGAGAGATTCTAATTGAAGTGTGTGAAGGATATAAGAGGGGAATAAGTCTCAGAATATTACATTCAAAATATCATTCAAAAAAAATATATTACGTTTAAAACAAACCTACTTGGTCATATATCCAGTCTTTGATTTCACTAGCAGATATTCTAAACCTAGCAGCTAAAAGAGGAGATGAAATGAGAAATTAGGCACTGTTATCAAGCCCATAGCATAGTTGGAAGGTGCACATTGGAGCAGGCATGAGGTTACAGGTTCAAGTGATACTATAAAAAAAAATGTTCTCAAGAATTTTAATTCTTCAAAAGAAAAAGAATTTGGACACCTAATTTTGTTGGAGTCATTCAAGCAACAGCTTCCCAGCCTCCTTAACGAACGCCCTCAATGAATTTAAGAGGAAAAAGAATAAGAACATATTCATAGGAAAGTAATCACTGGTAAAAGTGGCAGTGGCTAGAATCAAGTCTAGCCATTTAATTGGCGCTTCAAAGCTGAGTTTTGTGGCACTTCTTCCCTCGACTTGGAAAGGGAGTGGGAAGTGGCAATTACCATGTTGGCAATGCAACAAAAGAGAACCATTTGTCATGTTGAGTGTTGACCATTTGATTGATTAGTGGAAGTTTAACACTAATAGTGGTACCTAAGGTAAATCTAAGCAATCTGCGGAAGAATCTTGAATGATAAGGGAGAGCTAGCACTAGCCTTTTCAGGTCATATTCGCATGGGAGACTAAATGGATGGAGATCTGGCCTTTAGAGAAG
Source organism: Litsea cubeba (assembly GCA_012931725.1). Classification (NCBI taxonomy): domain Eukaryota; kingdom Viridiplantae; phylum Streptophyta; class Magnoliopsida; order Laurales; family Lauraceae; genus Litsea; species Litsea cubeba. Next base: position 2,533,752 of record CM022946.1, on the reverse strand, counting down.
CAATGAAATGATTCAGAAACTTATGTTCAATCTCCTTCCTAATAGAGGGTAACTCCTTTTTAACACTTTCGCATGGTCAGAAGGGAAGTCAAAAACCTTGAATATTTTCATTTGAGGCGAAGAAGATTAGGAATATGCTATCAATTGCTAATGTGTCCTAACACATATTGCTGAGAGCATAGTGAGATAGATGTCTTAACCAAATCGGATGCCCTTAGACAAGATTTTGAGGTGGAAAATGGAATGTCATTGCAGCAAGGTTTAATGTTATGTCATCCATAATCTTATGGAGATATTTATTTTATGAACAATTTTGCAATGTTTAGTATTTTTAAATAATAAATGCAATAGATGTTATCTTCCAAAAAGAATAATAATAATAAACTCCTCCAGTTCATCCAGAAACAAACTAAATTAAATAAATTATGTGGCACTCAGCTAGGCTCCATCAATGGGATCTTTGGGAGGGCCATTAGTACCTTAAAGAGTCAACGGATGGATGACAGTCTCACTAAAAAGACATGTTGGTCAAAATCAAATAGGCAAAGAGATGCCCCCACACATTCATCTGCACATGCCAACTTCACACACAGCCCACATGCTTCTCATCAGGTGGGCCGCATGTTGGCTGTAACAGATAAAAAGGTAAGGTTTGCAATCAATACTGAATGGTGATTTAGTGAACCCTTCTTTTGGAAGTTCATTTTTCCCTCAAAACCAGCGGTAAGAATTGTCCAAACAACCTGATATTTCAACAACACTACATCCATGCAAAACACACCTTATGAGTGGTTGAAAATTCACCCCCATGCCTTGTTCAAATGTTCAGTTAATTGTAGAATTACATTCTTGATATAAAAAAGGTGTAGACTTAGGATTCATGTATTAGCCGGTAAATCTTACCTTCCAAATGTTCAGAATGATTTGCATCGCATACCCCATTTACAGAGCCCCTTGTGCATATAGAAAGTGATTCCAAGTCATCCACCAGCTGTAAACAAAGGACCCACCCACTTAAGCTTCCATAAACCAAGGCATAGAATAGATGCTGATTGAAAAGAGGGGGATAAGATCTGCAACAAGAAGGATACCTGTCCCCAACACTTGTTGACCACTATTAAGGTATCATCATAATTCTGCTGTTTTTCTTTCAACTGATGGAATTTATTTTCAAGGGCAAAACATTCAGCCTTCTGTGCTTCTACTTGCTGAACCAGTTTTTGATTTTGATATTGCAGCACAGCAGCATCGAGCTGTAACAGAGGAAAATAGGATTACCTGTGAACACTAAATTACAATTCTTCCCAGATAGGTGTATATATATAGCAGGTAAATACATTCGCAAAGCAGATTCACAGAGCTTATAAGCTAAAAGCACATAACGCCAATCTTCTTAGTAATTCAACTAGACTTGGGTTGAATTGGCAAAGAGCTCGCAGCCAATTACAGGTTGATTAAAAAGATCTAAGCAATGACTTGTATGGCAGCTTTTCTATTAGAAGATACAAGGCCTTTGCCAAAATATGAATACAGCGAATTACCTTGCTCCCTACAACAATTACTCATAATACATCCCATAAATATATGAAATATGTAATATTTAAGCACGCACCAGACCGTGGCAACAAAACAACACACATCTTGCAAATATACATTTTCAGAACAAAATCTCTAGTTCACAATAGAATTAGACATTTTAGCAAACAAAGGATTGACAAAAGGACAAACTGAGAATAATTTTGTTCAAATTATCTGGCATGGATGGATATACGGAATCAAACCTAACATCACTGCAAGATATGCGCATAAATAGGTATGCAGTACAAAGACGCGTTGGAAGGGGTTTCTACAATGAAAGAGGCTCTGATTGACAATCATTAAACCACAGTCGCAGTAAAAACGAAGAGATTACTGAGGAAAAATCTCTCCTTTATAACAAAAACAAAAAAAATCAACAAAGTTCCACAGCATACCAATAAGAAAACACATTAATATTGCGAAAACAAACACAAAAAGGACGAACTAGTACAAAAAAATTCCAAATTCCTAATAAATTCAGATCAGCAAAATGCTAAAAACCGCACGAATCATTCAATCAATCAACGCAGATGAATACGAGTATATAACTTCCTAATAACAAGAAAGATAGGACCAATTACGACCAAAAACAATACAGAAATTAAAGAAAAACAGTTCCCAGCATCAAAAACGAATAAAAATCGAACCTTTTTATCCTCAGAAGGCGGAGCGAAGTGGTGTTTCTTTCCAGCGGTAGCCGTTGGAGATATCGAAGTGAAGTGGCGCCGCTTCCGGTCCGATTCGCCGGTGCTACCCATGGCGAAACGGAAACCCTAGCTAACTGATCCGCTCATATCAGGGCACGAACCGGAATCCCAATTGTAGATTTTAGGGAAAAGGATTGTGGTAGAAAAGACGAGATTTTTGAACCGTAGAGACTTAGAGAGCCCTCCGGAACCCTAAATTGAGAGATTTCCGGAACAAATTTTGAGATTGAATTAGGGTTTCTGCAGCGGGGATCGATTCTCCTTCACTTGAAACCCTAATTCTTCAGTTGCAGAGAAGGAAAAGAGGGAAAAGGGGTTTCGGAGAAGAGAAGGTAAAGGCGAGAGTCGAAGTTGTTCGAGAGAGAGAGAGAGAGAGGAGTCTTCGTTGCATGCAGTCGTTGCGCAGAGAGAGAGAGAGAGAGAGAGCAGAAAGTAGAAAAATCTGTGTATCTATAAACGAGTGGGGAATTTCTATAGAAGAGTGAGGGTAATCTCGTCATTTTATCCGGGTGCGTCGAGTCACTCACTCGGGTGCTCGGCGAGTCTGGATCGCGGCGCAGCCGCGTAGGAAACACAGAAATCCTAGGGATCCTTCTTTTCTTTTTGCTGAATGTGCCTTGTACACTGTAGAGCGATCATGTTAAAAATATAAATACATTTATAATTGGAATGTGTGTGTATTTTTTTTTTCTTTTTAAAAATCTTTCAAATTACTTTTTTCTTCTAGTGAAGGTTGGGTTCCTGAGACATGTATTTAGTCCCATGTGTGTTAGGGTAGGACATATTTGTGCAGCCATTTTTCTCAAATTATTGCCGAATTTTGTGTAGAGAACAAGTTGAGCATTATTTGATGTGGGTTATTTTGGTAGAAGAATCGGCTGAGATTTTTTTCAATGGATGTGGTTTCATATTGATTTGTACGTCTTCATTCGGCAAAATTACTAGGGTAAGGAAGTAAATTGAGAAAGTTTTTTTTTTTTCCGAGGTAGGCATACCTAGGGAGGGTGTACGTAAGGTCTTTGAAGTTTGAACCAACAAGATTAATCTCTTGTGTGTTGCTCGCTAAACTCACACAAATACACACTAGGCGAATATGAGGCACTTTCGACAAAAATACGTGGGGAGCAAACCAATGTGATATGTCACTAGACCAACTCCTAGGTGGGTAAATAAATTGGGAAAGTGGAGCTAGAGTTTTGATTTTGGATTCCTCTTCAATAACTTATTTGTGCATGTACCACAAAGGAAGAAAATTGCATTTTACGCTTCCGCAACACCATAATTCTATCCCTTAGTTAAGAATCCTAATTTGTCTCTGGCATAAAAAACGAATGACTATTTTTCCCTTTTCTTCACAAAAAAAATTACATTGCACTGAATGCAAAAAGCATTTTTCAGTATAGAAACCCTATCTTCCATGAAATTGTGAGTTGCACAAATGCGTCCTAAATCTATAACTTTTCTTAAGATATTGTCTAGAAGATTTTTTTTTAAATAAACTAATACATAAAAGGTAAAAGTAATGAGTAGGGATTTTTACCAAAAAATTATGTAGAAATCCAATAATGGTAGAGATTTAATTTTGAGCTTTTTATATATACCCCCTAAGGTTTGTAAGATTTGCAAATAGGCCCCTGAGATTTTAGTATTTACAAATAAGCCCCTGTATTTTTATTTTAATACCTTTCATGTCCCCAAAATCAATAGTCTTCCCACCACCATAGGTTTTTAGTGTAAAATGACACTTTTGTCCATCATTTTTATCCTTATATGCATAATTTCAAAAGCTTAGACTCATTTTTTTTTTATAAAGCATGTAACATTAAAAATTGCACTTAGTGGGAGAAAACAACCCTACATAAATTCATTTTTTTATCATTACAGGGCTCATTTATTTGAGTCCAAATGGATTATAACGACAATCAACACCTGTACTTATAATCGGTTGTGATTTTTATCCAATCCATAAATGACCCACCATTGAATTGATGAAAGTTCTAAAATACACAATTTTGCTTCCTGTGTAGGGGTGTAAAAGAAATATTGGGGGGATGGGCAAATATAAAAAAATAATTTTTAGAATTTACGAGGGGGTAGTGTTTGGCTCTATATAAAAGAAATATTGGGGAAGAGGCAAATGTTATAAATATATACTAATTTTTAGAATTTGAGGGGGAATGGGGGATTTTACACTTTTCTCACATATGGGTGGGGGCTTCAATCTCAAGCCCTTGTACCTGGGTCTACCCCCGGTCATGTGTAAGAGAGAGTTATTGAGAAAAATCATTGGGACTTGAGAAAAAATAATGATATTTTTATAAAGAATAATATACTCATTTTGTTTAATGGATATGTAAGGGCAAAGTTGTCATTTATGTAAAAATCCAAGACAAATTTCGAATGGTGGCTGCTCATTCTTGTTAGGAATATTGATTTTGGGAGACATGAAAGGTATTAAAAGGACAAGGCAGGGTCTATTTACAAATACTAAAACCTCAAGCGCCTATTTACAAATCCTACAAACCTTAGGGGGTATATACAAAAAGCTGTTTAATTTTTTGCCACGATGTATATACTTCAATCCACTTGTAGTTTGTAAATCTTCAATCCAAGAATAACATGTCTGGCCCACATTTATACTTCAATGCCTTGCGTGGCAAGCTTCACAAGTTTGAGAATCACAGGTAGTTGCTGCGCTCCCATATCCAGTAAGAGCTCGATTTCTGGCATGGTGGGTTACTGTTTCCTCTCCTAGCCACTGGGACACCTAAAAAAAAAAAGGAAAAATTTTCACAAGTTCGATTCATAGTTATACTGTAATACACCTTGTGCTATAGTTTCCATTTTGCATAGATGTCCCTAATTTTCTGCCATCTATTTTATTTTCATAGTCTCCATATGTCCCTTTACTCTCCCAAGCCCACCTTGCCCACCCACCGTCACTAGACTTCTACTCCAAAACATGCTTGCAACTCGAGTAGCTCGTCGCCTCTGCCAGTGATGCCTTACCACCTGCAACCATCAGCCTATTCTTCCATGACTGTTTCTTCAGAGTACCCATTCATTATAACCCATTTTTTTCCATTCATTCTTGAGTGTGCTTTTATAGAAGAATGGTGTGCATTTTTGCAGGACCAGTGAGCATTGGGTAAAATCAGTATTGAGTATGGAGGTTCTAGTGCATTGGGTTCGGTTGCTTTAAAACCAATACATGCTTTTAGTGGTGACTGTTTTCTTTCCTCCGGTAAGGGAGCCCTCGGGTGAGGTAGGGGAATCCTCGGGTGAGGTAGCACAGTCTTGGATGAAAGAAAGATACATGTTCATATTTGAACTCTGCAAATAAGAGTTGACACCTCTTACCACTAGGGTAAGAGGAAGCCGATCTTAGCGGTGATTTATTAGCAACTTTGTCAAATGAGATTTACAAACAGAGTTGCATATGACAAAAAATGTTGGGTATTTGATTCTGCTGTTATTTGGTTCTTGAATATCTAAATCTGAACGTTGATCTTTGGATTTGATAAATAAGGAAGAGAAGGAAGGTAAAAAAATAAAGAAGAAGAAGAAAATGGAAGTTTAGTGGCTATAAAAGGGTGAAGTTAAGGTTTTCCTATAAAGAGAAGAACATATAATTAGAAGAGAACACACGGGTCACTTGCGACCTATAAGAGAATTCTTTCATTTCATACCCCATGGACTTGGGCAAAAATCTAATTTCTATTAATAATCTATAGTTATTGAGTTTCTACATAGTTTTTTGAGGATTTTACCTGAAAAATCCTTTAAGACTTGTCAATAGTCAAAAGCACCATGAACATCTTATAATGACCACAGTAGTCTCAAAAGCCTAATTTGGTTTTTCTTTTCTTTTCTTCTCTGAGCAGGGATATCCCTACTCCTTTCCCTTAAACAAAATCCAAAACCCAAAAATCCATCCTCTCCCATATCAGATCGAGGAAGGAAATAAGAACCTAACCCTAACCCTAAAACGAAGAAGATGCAGATCTTCTAGAACAGGAGCTTTTTCCACATTCAGATTCTTATATTTTCGAAATATGGGTTTTAAGGATTGAATCTAGAGTTCCCAACTGGAATTTGGGGTTTTTCTTATTACAAAGTAAAAGGGTTTTCTGGGATCTGCAAGGATTAAAAAGTTATTGTGCTTGGATTCATCATTTTGAGGGGAGATTTGGGTCTTTTTCATCTGGGTTCAGATTAGAACTTCTACAGTTCCAGAAATCAGATTCCAGAATGTGAGGAAGAAGAAGACAGTGCACGCCCAAATTAGTGATGTGAACAGGGATATCCCTGCTTTTGTTAGTGCTGTGAGCGGGGATATCCCCGCCCACCAGAGTACTGTGTGTGCTGTCTCTCAAAGACTGGTTTCAGTTGGGACGGGGATATCCCCGCCCAAATTAGTGCTGTGAACAGGGATATCCCTGCCTCTGTTAGTGCTGTGAGCGGGGATATCCCCGCCCACCAGAGTATTGTCTCTTTCAAGGTGGTTTCAGTTGGGACGGGGAGCTTGACCTTTTTCTTCTTGTGCTTGATCTTCTTGGGCTTGGTGTAGGTCTTCTTCTTCCTCTTCTTGGCCATGCAGCCACGGAGGCAGAGGACGAGGTGGAGGGTGCTCTCTTTCTGGATGTTGTAGTCGGCGAGGGTCCGGCCATCCTCGAGCTGTTTTCCGGCGAAGATCAGGCGCTGCTGGTCCGGGGGAATGCCCACCTTGTTCTGAATCTTGGATTTCACATTGTCGATGGTGTCAGAGGATTCGACTTCTAGGGTTATAGTTTTGCCTGTTAGGGTTTTGACGAAGATCTGCATCATCTTCATTTTAGGGTTAGGGTTCAGTTCTTCTTTCCTTCTTCAATCTGATATGGGAGAAGATGAATTTTTGGGTTTTGGGTTTTGTTTAAGGGAAATGAGCAGGGATATCCCCGCTCAGCGCTAAAAGTTAAAAAAAATACCCAACGGGGCCTTTGGGACTATTGTGGTCTTTATGAGAAATTGATAGTGCTTTTGGCTTTTAACAAGTCTTGAAGGATTTTTTAGGTAAAATCCTCTAGTTTTTTTAATAAAAAAATCCCTAATAAATAAATATAAGAATACTTTAAAAATCTTTATATGATAATTGGAGACAAGTTTTAACATTATTCAGTGTAATCTTATATTTTTATCATTTTATCGCTTTATTTTTTACAAAGATTTGCAAAACACAGTTAGAGGAATTTACAAAGTTAACAAATATCCATTGCAGCACTACTAGCTAATAGAATACAGTCAATGGATGACTTGAAGGAAAAAAAAAAAAAAGAGGAGAAAACCACTAATAAGAGAGGCCTTGAGCTTCATCTACCATATGCTCTTGGATAATAAGCAAAAGATATGATCAGATCACATGAGCATAAAAAGGTTTTTCACTATTGAAAGTTATAAAAAAAAATAATGATAAAGCTAAAGAAGGTTTCCCTTAAAATTTTGGAAGCTAAACCAAAATTAAAATGGTCATAAAAGCCAAGGTGGATGGCAAACCCCTCCCCCCAACCGGATGACGACAGGCGAACATGCACAAGATTTACTATGGCAAAACTTTCATTTTTTGAATTCCAACCTCACACAAACCAAGCCCTAAATTTAAAAAACAGAAATGCAAAAATCTACAAATATATATAAAGGGCTCAAGGATTTCTAACATTTATGAGCTTTTGGGTTCTTTCATCAATAAAAAAAAGATCAAAACAATAGGCAGTGAGAAAAATCTAGATGTGGTTTATCTCACTCCTTGCAGACATTAAAAATGGCTTGATGAGTTTAATATTTAGGGGTTTGAATGTATATTTAAAACAGAAATCTTGGAAGAGGAAGAGATTTGAATAATTACCTAAGTATCCCCTTACTATCATGTTGGATGACTTAAAAGAAGGGAAAAGAAAAAAAAACCAAAGAGGTTCCACATCATCTATGCTTTTTGAAAGTCCGGGATCCTTACCCTAGAGGGAGGGTGAATAGGGTGAGCTACACTTTAATGACTAATTATGACCAATTTTAAATTCTTTAAAACAACTAGTCACATGTGATTATTAAACAAACAATATGCGGAAGCTTAAATAACAATCACCACATTGCAATCACCATAACACCATCATTTATAGTGGTTCGGCCTCAATGCCTACATCTACTACCGGCTTGTGATCCAACACCCCACCGGATTTCCACTATTTATGTTTTTCCAAAACGCTAAGCAATAACCTCAACACTATGCTTTCCAAGGCTAAGCAATAACCTTACAATGTTGTTTTTCAAGGCTTAACAACAACCTATCAATATGCCTTTTTAGGCTAAGCAATAACCTTTACACTATGCTTTTCTTAGGCTAAGCAATAACCTTTACAAGAAATGATTTCTCAAATAAGTGTCTACACAAACACTTTAAGAGATTACAATTTAAGCTCAATAAAATTGTCTCTAAATAGGCGGATATGAAAATGTAAAATCAACTCACACAACACACTATAAAATGCTAAGGTGAATGCTCATGATGTGTGTGTTTGAAAACTTCGATCAAGTTTACAAAGTAAGCCCAATGCATATATGCTCAAAGCATTTAAAAGTTCAAGGCACATAAAAGATTTGATTGAAGTGAAATGCAAATCACATGTACAAATACTAACTTGTTGATGATTTAAAAATCAAAGGCTCACAAGTTGTATGAAACTATTTAATTCTAAATATGTGATGCATGTGCATTTGTTGTTTTCAAAACAAACTATTTTAACTAATGTTCAGATCATTGAAAACAACAAAGAGGATTCAACCAAGTAAAAGAAATATGCTCTTAAAAGAAATCAAAGATTTTAGCTAAGCATAATTAATAAAGTTTTTAAAACAAAACTTGGTTTCAATCAAAGTGAAAAATCCAATCTAACTTAAATCAAAGATAGAATGAAAGAGATGGATTCAACACATCATAGTTAGCATGCTAAAATATATTTACCAATAATGTAAACAAAGCATGAGACATATGATTTAGAAAACTAAAACTTACTTAGAGATTTAACTTCATAATTCCAAGATTTAGCTTTCCTAATGACCCCCTTGATCTCTTTTTGTTCATCCCCTTTTTTTTTCTCTCCAAACTCCTCAAAGAGTGCTTAGAAGTTGTAAAATGTTCGACAACTTTTCTCATAGAATGAACTCATATTTATACTCAAAAAGTGAGTACAAACGTGTCCTTGGTCGACCCCATACAAGCCCCGGTCGACCTCATACAAACGGTCACAAATATGACCATTGGAGAGCCAACGGCTCTCTCCCCGGTCGACCTGCAGTGTGCCAAGTCGACCTGGTCCATGGGCAGGTCGACCTAGTACACTGTAGGTCGACCCGGGACCAAAATTCCCATTTTAGCATATTTCAAAGTGATTTTTTAGGGAATTCTTTTGGGCCAAAAAATCAAGCTTGGAAAACATGATTTAAATCATCCAAAGAGGTTTTAAAAACATGAAACATAAAAATCCAAAAATGATTTGAAACTTTAAAACAAATGGCTTGTTTGATTTATAAAACTCTTTTTCAAATTGAATGCATCCAAGATTAAAATCAAAACATGCATGAACTATAAGTTTTGAAAGTCCTAAAAACTATACATGTAAAAATCAAGATTTCAATATTCAAAATCAATGCATGTGTGAAAATTCAAATGATGATTAAAATGTTAATGCATCCATCAAATTGCAAAATACAAAATCTCTAACACTTTTGCTTAGGGGTATTTATTTGCATATAATATATAGGAAGTCACAGTCAAATGAGCCCTACAAAAGGATTATTAAAGAGGTGAGAGAGAGGGTATAAGGGAGTAGTATTATCCTACAAGCAGCAACATATACAACCAAGCTCCATGGGGGCCACTTGGGCCCACCTTTGATTTGTGTAAGCCCTTTCACACTCTCATCCAACCATGCTCTACCACCAGGGAACTTCACTCTCATTAAACCTTTATCCACCATTGGTTTAATCTCAAAGAAACTTATGGTTAAAAGACCACTAAATATCAAGGCTATTATATAAAGGGCTAGGATGATCTGACATGGTTAATTTTTATGTTAACCCTTATCCATAAGAATACCTTTTCATGCATCTGCACCCATTAAAAAAGGTATTTAAGTGGACCCAAGAGCTAGAGTTTATATAAAAATTATGCAATTTGCTTGTAGGAGAAAATTGCCCATCTTACCCAGGTATAAGGTAGTGGTAAGTAGGATCTTTACTTTTTCATGATTTGAATTACTAGAATGATGGTATGTATTCATATTTCGCCTCTCCTTTGATTATATCATTTTTAGAAATTTACCTTTGATTTTTCATTTTATAACCATCTATGGAAATACAAAGCCTTAAGTTTGAACCATGGTATAAAATCTCAGCCGATACCGGTTCATATCAGCCGGTACCGAGCCGATATCTCACTGAGATATCGGTCTCGGCGAGATGGACCCAAAAATCGCCAAAATCTCGGGCGATCTCGGCCGAGATGAACTTCATCTCGGCTTTACCTCAAAATATCGGCCGAGATCATTTAAAAAACCCAAACCCTAATTATTTGTTTTGCCTTTTTCCCCATCTTCATCTTCTTCCCCTCTCCTCTTATCTCCATACTCCTTAGAGCAGCAGCCAACATTCACACATCCGGCATCCCTCTTACATATTTTCTTTAAGAAAATATTATTTAAGGTAAGAGAAATATTTCAACTTAAAATACTTTATTATGTATTTATGTGTTTTTTCTTTTTTCTTTTTAGATGAAGCATAGAAATCATGAGAATGTCACTTGTGTTGTGTTCTTCACTTAAAACTATGTTAGATCTACATACTTTCATGCTAGATCTACTCATACACATGATTTTGAAATTTCTTTTCAATTTTTTTATTTTTAGATTTTTTATTATTTGAATAAAAATATATCTTTTTTTTTAAATTTCATCATAAATATGTTTTTTTACTGATTCATGATCATTGTATGGTATGTAAATGATTGATCTACATACTTTTATGCTAGATCTATATATTTAGGATTTTGAAAATAATTTTATTAAATCTTTATTTTTTCTAAAAATAACTGTTGTTACTTGTTAGAGTATTTATAATACCAAAGGCTTATTAATAGTGTGTAGATGATAGATCTACATCTACTCATAGTCATAAACATGATTTAGATTTTTATTTTAATTATTTTATTTTTAGATTTTCTAATATTTGAATTATAATATATCATTTTTTGGGGATTTCATCATAAATATGTTCTTTTAATGATTCATAATCATTGTGTGGTGTGTAAATGATTAATCTACATACTTTTATGATAGATAGCCTAGATCTATATATTTAGGATTTTGAAAATGATTAAATCTTTATTTTTTCTAAAAATAATTGTTGTTACTTGTTAGAATATGTATGATACCAAAGGCTTATTAATTATGTGTAGATGATAGATCTACATCTACTCATAGTCATAAACATGATTTAGATTTTTATTTTAATTATTTTATTTTCAGATTTTCTAATATTTGAATTATAATATATCAATTTTTGGGAGTTTCATCATAAATATGTTCTTTTAATGATTCACGATCATTGTGTAGCATGTAAATGATTGATTTACATACTTTTATGCTAGATCTATATATTTAGGACTTTGAAAATGATTTTATTAAATCTTTATTTTTTTCTAAAAATAATTATTCAAGTGTATTTAATATTTATGATACTTTAATTACCAAAGGCTTAGGACTTTGAAAATGATTTTATTAAATCTATAATTGTTGTTAGAGTATTCCTATTATATGAATTTCTTATTTTATAAGAACAATGGTGCGTGACATAGATCCGGCATGGAGCCACAGTGAAGCAGTAGGAAATAAAAGTAAAGTAAAATGTAATTATTGTGGAAATGTTCTCAATGGGGGGATTACCCGATTGAAACAACATTTGGCACATGTATCAGGACAGGTGATAAAATTTCCGAAAGTGCCACCAAATGTGAGAGCTGAAATGCAGGGGCTCCTTAATGCAACTGTACAAAAAAAAGTAGTACAAAAAAGAAGAAGAATTGAGGAACTTGATGCATGCAGATAAGAGGTATTTGTTTCCTCTGATGATAAAGATGAAGACCTGGAAATGAGAAGGGATAGGGGATAAAGTGTAAGGTCACTTCAGGATGATGAAGAGAGGAGAAGAGTGCAATATGAAGCAACCGCTAGAGGTAGCCAATATGAGCAATGTGGGCCATCCGGATCGGGGGGGAGCGAGTTTGCGTCGGGCATTTAGTCAAAAACAACAGCGTCAAGATCCATACATTGAGGAGGTTGAAAGACCTCCTACACATGCACCTCGTAGGCCAGATGTGGTGTGGCCAACTGACCATTTGCTTATAGAAAACCTACATCAAAGCAATCAAGCATCATAAAAGCACTAAAGGGCAAGTTTGGTAAAGCAAGAGAAAATCTAGTGAGAGCTACTGGGAAGTTTTTTTTTGGATGGAGGCATTGCACCTAACAAGGCATCTTCTCCTTATTTCACCACCATGTTAGATGCAGTTGCAGAACATGGTCCAGGTATAAAGGCACCCACCCCTTATGAGATTGAGCATGTCCATGTTGAGAAAGAGTATGAGGAGTTGCAGGCTTGGGTGCAAACTTTCAAATGGGCATGGAAGGAAAGAGGTTGCACACTAATTTACGATGGGTGGACGACCATCATACATCGTCATCTCTAGAATTTTCTAGTTCACTCTTCTATGGGCACGGTGTTTATCAAATAAGTTGATGCAACTGATTACATTCAAGATGCAAAATATATTAATAGGTTATTGAATGAGGTGGTTGAAGAAATTGGGGCAGATTGTATAGTTCAGGTGGTTACCGACAATGCTGCAAACATGAAGGCTGCAGGAATGATGCTTATGAAACAAAGGCCAAGGATTCTCTGGTCTCCATGTGCAGCACATTGCTGGATTTAATGCTTGAAGATATTGCAAAAGGAAAAGTCATGAAGCAAGTGATTGGTAAAATAAAGAAGATCACCAATTTTTTTTATCAGTCATATAGACTCATTTCCATGATGAAAACACATATAGACAACCATGAACTACTGCGGCCTGTCATCACTAGATTTGCCACCCACTTTATTGCCATCGAAAGTGTTTACGAGTATAGAGAATGACTTCTCCAATTGATAAAATCACAGGAGTTCATGAATTCAAAATGGGGAAAGAGGCAAAGTCCCATTACAATAGAAGTATGTAAAACAATTGAGTCCAACAAATTTTGGCTTCATGTGAAGGGTGTTTTGAATGTTTTTGATCCCCTAATAAAGGTTCTTCGATTCGCTGATGGCGATGATAAGCCAACAATGGGCTTCTTACATGAGGCCATGGAGAGATCAAAGCTAGCTATTCAAGCAGATTGTAGATATTACAAAAAGTATTGGAAGATCATTGACGATCGATGGGGACGACAATTGAAACATGATTTACACATTGCTGGTAAGTGAATTGTTGTATTCAATTTGGCCTCACTATATTAATTTATCATTAACTAAAATTCATTGGTACTTTTACAGGATACTTCTTTAATCGATAATTTTCGGATGGACGTATATCTGATGAAATCCGTTTGGGATTAAAAAATGTAATTGAAAGACTGACAGAGAGTACAGATGAAGCACTTTGGGCTACTAATCAGGTAGGCTAATTAAGAGAAAAAGTATAACATTGTAATTTCTCCAATTTATTTTAATATGTTAATGTCTTCAGATTGACATATACAATGTACGTGCTGGAAGCTTTGGAACGACGACTGCGCGGAGAGCTATCAAACAGACAAATCATGGTATTGATTGTAAATTTGTAATGTCATCTCTATATTATTCAAGGAGTACTTCTTATTATTTTATTGACTATAATATCATTTCTATTTTTTTTTCAGCTGAATAGTGGTTGAATTATGGAGAGAGTACTCCTGCACCACTAAGGATAATTGCTATTAAAGTCCTTAGTCAAACCACATCGTCTTCCAATTGTGAAAGAAACTGGAGCACCTTCTCGTTTATCCACATAAGACCAAGAAATAGATTAACAATGCTGAAGTTAAATAAATTGGTCTACATCCACTACAACCTTAAGCTCCGGAGTAAAAATAGAAGGAGAAGACAATTTGAGGATCATTGTGATTATTTTTGTCCAATTAATTTGGACTATATCTTTTCAGAAGAGGATACTGTGTTAGGTCAATGGCTGGAGGAACAAGAAAAACCGGTGTTAGACCAAGACCCAGAGTTAGAGGGGTTGATGGAGGAATTGATTGGGGATAGGCCTGAGCCAGTGAGGGCCTCGGAAAGGATGGAAGAAATAAACTTGACAATGCAACAGGGGCGCGCGCCTGATACAAGTGAGCCAAGGGGAAAGGACGTGGACGAGGAGAGTGAGCAGGGCCGGCCCTGGCCAGGGGCTGGAAGTGCGATCGCTCCGGGCCCTTTTTTCAAGGTGGGGGGGCAAAAATTCCAGGTTTTCAACTTAAAACTGAAAAAAAAATTAAGGGGTTAAAACATAATTTTTTGTTAACTTGAAAGGTAAAACTAAAAACTAGAAACCCTAAACCATATCCCATCCCATTTTCGTTGACAGGAAGGAAGGAAGAACATAGGAAGGATCAAGGAAGAAGAAGAAGAAGAACATTTTCGTTGACAAGGAAGGAAGAACGACAGGAAGGAAGAAGAAGAAGAAGAAGAAGAAGAGAAGAAAAAGAAGGAGGAGGAGTACCTGATCTGATCTGGTCGTTCAAGTTTGGCCGTTTGCTCACTCAACCCAGCTGCTGCCAGCCTGCCAGGTACTGCTTCTCTCAACCCAGCTGCTCTGTTTTTTTTTTCTTATCCTTCTCCAAGCTTCTGCTGATCCTCTCTCTGCTTTTCGGTTCTAGCCTCCAGGGCTGCTTTTATTCACCAGGCACCAGGGCTGCTTTCTCAGTTTCTCTTTTTTTTCTGTTGTGGGCAGAGAAGATTTTGCCTCTTTGTGGTGCTCTGGTGCTTTGGACAAAGTGTTGTCTCAACTTATTTCTGTCTGGAGACTCTTGACGCACTTTCTTTTTATTTATTCCATTGAATCCCAACAACTTATTTGTTTTTCTTTTGACCAGTTTTGTTTTTTTTCCTTCGGTTCTTCCCTTTTGAGTTTTGACTGGTCTGGGTAATGGGTATGCTGGACTTTTAATATGGGTATTTTTTTCAACTACTGTATGCTGGTTTGGGTTTTTGGACTGGTCTGGGTTTTTGGACTGCTCTGGGGTTTGCTGGCTTCTTTTTGTTTTATATGAATTGTTGTCTGCTCTTGTAGATGGTGATGCTGCTGTTTTGCTTTTACCATTCATGATGTGTCTGCTTTTGTAGATGGTGATGCTGCTGTTTTGCTTTTATCATTCATGATGCAAAGAGATTTCAAGTAGGTTGATGTTATTTTCTTTGGCTATTGAGGATGCAAAGAAATTTTTATTTTGCTGGTTGCTGAAGATGCAAGGGGATTTCAAGTAGGATGGGTATGTTTGCTTTGGCTATTGAGGATGCAAAGAAATATTTGTTTTGTTGGTTGCTTATTGATATATGAAAAAGAACTATTGAATTGTTACAACTTACAAGTATTTATCTTGTTTATACATTATAGCCTTCTATTTTGAATGTTTATATATTGAAGTTTGAATTTATATGCTTTGAATGTTAAATTTTTAGTTAATTTTGACAAATTAGATATTGGTTGAAAAATGAATAAGGCCATCACTAAATTTATATATAGAGAGGCCTAATTTTTACTCTTGCCCTGGGCCCTGAAAAATTTAGAACCGGCCCTGCTACCAACCTATCAGTGAATGAGGCTAGCCATTTTTGTTCTGTGCATTGAGAAGATTTCTATATGCTATTAGACTATTCTAGTGTTTATTTGTACCCAACAGTTTATATTAGGAGGGTTCGGCTGAGGAAAGTTCTTTTAATTATTAATATCTTCCCTTCAATTGAACAAAAAAAAAAGAGGAAAAAAAGAATATTAATGAGAAGTTTCTAACAAGAATAAATATATAATTAAAAAAAGAGGAAGAAGAAGAATCCAATATTTCAATGGCATGCACTGCCTTTCAAAACCCCTTGGCTGGAATTTGGTTGCTGCGAGCATTTTCCGACACGCACAATTCAACATTAAATCATTTTTTTTGGGATTCAAACTCACAACCTATTTAGCTTTAATATTATATTAAACTTTCTATGCTAACCAATCATACCAAAACATTGAGATTTTAGCAGAGGCTGTGAAAATACTTTTCAAAATGTAGAGATGGAAACAGGTCTCTCACATCTAATCTTTAAGTTACCCAACATCCGGATCTTCTAGGCGGTTTCACCATGGCCATGAAGGGTGAGAGCCCAATGATCCCACCTAGGGCTGGGATGGGTCACTCTTGATTGAGCTGTATTTAGATAAAGAATCCATCAATTTTTAGATCCAATGAAATTGTGATGATCAAGATATGGGCCATTGGGGTGTCACCCTCTCCCTTTGGGTGACATTGCCATGGGAAACAACATGTGATTGGAATATGATCGTTGTTGTTACTTGTTTATTTCTTTCCCTCTCTTTTGCTTTGGAGACAGAGGACACAAACAACAATATTTTTTCTGAAAGATACATGGACAACAATAAATAGATGAAGACAAAAGGAGGACTAGAAAATATAAGAGGATTTTACATAAAAAAAGGACCCTAGTTGGCCACTAACCGGAAGAGGTACCCATAGTATATATGTTACGGAACCGGTATTCCCTCCAGAAAATATATTTTTTTTGCTTATTTTCTATAAGCGGTGACGTCGTCACAGATTAATACAGCAATTTTCGCATTAAATTTATTGAAGCAACGACGACATCATATATTAAAGCAAATTGTATTTCACTAGCTTCTATGAAGCAACGACTCGTCAGATATTAAAGCACACTTTTCTTCCACTAGTTTCTGTGAAGCAATGCCGTCGTCAGATATTAAAGCACACTTTATTCCACTAGTTTCTGTGAAGCAACGACGTCGTCAGATATTAATTAAAGCACACTTTCTTCCACTAGCTTTTGTGAAACAACGACGTCGTCAGATATTAGAGCACATTTTCTTCCAAATTCTATCTTCTGTGAGGCAACGACGTCGTCACTGACCATTGCAATAAAAAAAATGATGTGTGTATTGGTTTTATGTGCGAGCACACTACAAGACATGGACATATAAGCTTCGTTTCTTGCCATAAAAGGGTAGTATCTAACACTTGCCATATAACAACGAATGACATCAGGAATCAGCTGGGCTCTTGCCGAATGGGAGCAAGGAAGAGCAATATGTCTAACACTTGTACTTGCTTTCATTTTCTCATTGCCAACAAGATCAATGGTTTTCTTCTCAGGTTTTAGAAACCTAGAAGCTATCTGCTTCACCCAGGATGGTAATGTGGCACTGAAGAGGAGTGTCTGGACATTGCTTACATCTTCAACCTTCCCAAGGATAAGTTCAGCATCTTCAACAAAATCCATCCTCAACATTTCATTAGCCTCATCAAGGACATGGAATTTCAATGACTTCAACTCAATAGTGTTCCTCTCTAGATGATCCTTTATACGCCCTGGGGTTCCAACAACTATATCAGCCCCTCTTTTCAATGCTATCTATTGAGAATGAAAACAAGCACCTCCATATAGACAAGCAGAAGACAACCCTAAGGCCCCACCATACAGCTGAAAGTCTGCATGTACCTGGGTTGCCAGCTCCCTTGTCGATAGAAGCACTAGGACACTTGGTGGCCTTCCATAACCCATCTTCCTTAATTCCTTGGCGTGACCGTTTGTTATAGACTCCAAAATGGGTAAGACAAACGCCATTGTTTTACCCTGACCTGTCCGCACACATCCGACCAAATTGCAACCCTTAAGAACAATCTCAAATGTCATAGCCTGAATCGGAAAAAGCGATATAATCCCTTTCGACTTCAATTTCTCCCTCAGAGGCTCCGAAATCCTGAAATTCGACACCGCGTTCGGATCCGCCTCATTTTTCATCCTCTCCATCAGTAGAGACCTCTCCATCCTCAAATGAGGAGTGAAGAGAGAGAGAGTTCTGCTGCTTCTCCTGCAAATGAGAGAAAGAGAGAGAGTTGCAGTCGCGGCATGTCAGTGATGGAGCATTGAACGAACCAGAGATTGTCGGAGAAGGCGAGGGAGCGGCAGCAGAGGCTGAGGTTGCAGAGGTTGCAGGGGAGGAGGGAGGTGGAGATGATGGACAGTACGTCGTCACTCGTTTCGAGGATGAATAAGAGGACAATGGGGAAGTGGGGTTTCGGGACACTTTTATGGGGTTGAATGGTGCAACGATGTCGTCACTTGTTTTGATCATTAAAAAAAAAACGGAAGTGGTCCCAAAGGATCACTTCCGTGCTATATTTACTAGTGGCCCATTTTTTGTTTAGTGGCCATCTTGAGTCCTTTTTTAGGTAAAATCCTCAAAATATCAAGAACTGTGGAGTTGAAAGACATGTTAATAAAACTGATACATATATTATACAATGAAATCCTCAAATTTAGTTGTCTGTCGAAACTTTGAATAACTATGATCAATGGGATTTTCAATGCATTATTTCATATGTGCATTGAGTTGATTGAAGTAAAAATTTTGTATTTCAGTTAGCACCAAAATATATATATATTGTATTTTGAAAATGGTCTTTAAATCAGAATTTGATATTTGGGTGGGTGGGTGGTCTTTAAATCAGAATTTGATATTGGTACACACACAACATTCATTATTCAAAGATTTACATATTCAAAATAGATGTAAATACAATAAGACTGATTTGAGTAAGTTATTATTATTTTCATGAAAACTTAATTTGCTTCTTCTTAGTCAGTATGTGTGATGAAATGCAAGTTCTTTTTTTAAAATATAGAAGGCCTTGTTTGTTTCATGTGATTGGGTTCAAACCATGGTTTAAAATCTCGGTCTCGGTCGCGGTATCGGCCTGGCCGAAAAACCGATATGATATCGGTATCGTCGCGGATATCGGTCCGTCGGGGTGTGATTTTTTTTTATCCAAATTTTTTTTAAAAATATCCAAAAAATCCAGAATATTAGAAAATACTGGAAAATAATATTTTTTCCATTAGTAACAACAATAAATCAAAATCTCGGTCACCTTAAGTTATGAGTCATGTATGTGTCGCTATTCGCTTTCTTCTCCAGTATTTTATATAATGCAACCATTATTGATGCTCGTGAGTCGTGATCAATTTATTAGTGTAAAATATAAGAAAATAAAGATAAAATATCAATCATCATTTAATACTAACTCAATTATCAAATAAGTTGTGAAATTCATGACCATGAAGATAACATATTAAAATCTGAAACATGATAGAGAGATAGATAAATCATAAAGCACTTGGGTATCAAAATGTTCATGGTTTACTTAAAATTAGAGGGGACTAGAGAGTAGAAACTAGAGAGATTGGTGAGTATGAGTGTATAACAGATTGACAGCCTAGTACCAAGTGGAGTGTCGCCCAGGCTCAATATCATCATCATCACCATCATTTCTTCGGTATTGGTTAAAAAGATATGCTTCATACTATTGCGCAGCACTACCATACCTATGACCATATTCAGATTGTTCTTGATAAGATGATGAACTATTTTAATCCCCTGTAGATTACTCTTGATAATTGTGCATAAATGGCATGAAATAGCTATGAGGGGCATATAAAGGTCGTTGGGGATCATGTGGTGGTGAGGGAAGCCTCCCTCGCTTAATTAATATCTGTTCGATAGACATTATCGGTGTTGGTGAAGGGGGTACCTAACTAGGGTCATATGAATAATTCATATGCTATCCATACATGGCACCTTGTTGGCCAACATAACCCCCATGATGACCATAAGTACCTTTCCCACTCCTTGCCCAGCGGCGTCACTACTACTCCCTGTCTGTCCAACATGTCTGACATAGCCACAGCCAGGATCTAACTCGGTAGCAGAAGGAAAATGCTCAACTGTCTCATAAGTGACAGGCTCATCATCTCTATAATGACCCTCATCCCCGGGAGAGTCAAGTGGAATTCCTACTGATGATGAAGAGGTAGAAATACTTGACTCACTCTCAGGGCCGGTTCTGAATTTTTCAGGGCCCAGGGTAAGAGTAAAAATTAGGCCTCTCTATATATAAATTTAGTGATGGCCTTATTCATTTTTCAACCAATATCTAATTTGTCAAAATTAACTAAAAATTTAACATTCAAAGCATATAAATTCAAACTTCAATATATAAACATTCAAAATAAAAGGCTATAATGTATAAACAAGATAAATACTTGTAAGTTGTAACAATTCAATAGTTCTTTTTCATATATCAATAAGCAACCAACAAAATAAAGATTTATTTGCATCCTCAATAGCCAAAGCAAACATACCCATCCTACTTGAAATCCCCTTGCATCTTCAGCAACCAGCAAAACAAAAATTTCTTTGCATCCTCAATAGCCAAAGAAAATAACATCAACCTACTTGAAATCTCTTTGCATCATGAATGATAAAAGCAAAACAGCAGCATCACCATCTACAAAAGCAGACACATCATGAATGGTAAAAGCAAAACAGCAGCATCACCATCTACAAGAGCAGACAACAATTCATATAAAAACAAAAAGAAGCCAGCAAACCCCATAGCAGTCCAAAAACCCAGACCAGTCCAAAAACCCAAACCAGCATACAGTAGTTGAAAAAAATACCCATATTAAAAGTCCAGCATACCCATTACCCAGACCAGTCAAAACTCAAAAGGGAAGAACCGAAGGAAAAAAAAACAAAACTGGTCAAAAGGAAAGAAAAACAAATAAGTTGTTGGGATTCAATGGAATAAATAAAAAGACAGTGCGTCCAGAGTCTCCAGACAGAAATAAGTTGAGACAACACTTTGTCCAAAGCACCAGAGCACCACAAAGAGGCAAAATCTTCTCTGCCCACAACAGAGAGAAAAGAGAAACTGAGAAAGCAGCCCTGGTGCCTAGTGAATAAAAGCAGCCCTGGAGGCTGGAACCGAAAAGCAGAGAGAGGATCAGCAGAAGCTTGGAGAAGGATAAGAAAAAAAAAAACAGAGCAGCTGGGTTGAGAGAAGCAGTACCTGGCAGGCTGGCAGCAGCTTGGTTGAGTGAGCAAACGGCCAAACTTGAACGACCAGATCAGATCAGGTACTCCTCCTCCTTCTTTTTCTTCTCTTCTTCTTCTTCTTCTTCTTCTTCTTCTTCTTCTTCCTTCCTTCCTTGTCAACGAAAATGTTCTTCTTCTTCTTCTTCCTTGATCCTTCCTGTGTTCTTCCTTCCTTCCTGTCAACGAAAATGGGATGGGATATGGCTTAGGGTTTCTAGTTTTTAGTTTTACCTTTCAAGTTAACAAAAAATTATGTTTTAACCCCTTAATTTTTTTATTTCAGTTTTAAGTTGAAAACTTGGAATTTTTGCCCCCCACTCCCCCCCTGAAAAAAGGGCCCGGGGCGATCGCACTTCCAGCCCCTGGCCAGGGCCGGCCCTGCTTGGTAGTGATTGATGAGGCATTTCCTTCCCCATAAAAACAGATAGGGATTCATCTCTGGTTCTAACTCTGTTGGTTTGGAATTGAGTAGCCTCGGACAGTTACAGAATGAAACATGTGTGAGTATTATATTCAAGTAACATAGAGAATGATGATGTAGGGCTAAGTCAACCAGCGGGTGCCAGGACCCTTCAACATCCATTTCTTTTCTTCAAGATCCATTTGAAGTAACAAATTTTTTCGCTATGTTGGGACGCTAGTTAAGCATTAAGGTGTGATACTTTAACTTGAGGTCCCAGGGGTGGATCTATCCTTGGGTGTTAGTGAAACTACAATGTCAATACCATTCAACCATGAGTGTGTTGGTATTATAAGGCATAAACTTATAGTTATAAAGTCTGTTTCTTACATTGAGATTTTCTGGATATGATATGACATCTTAACTCATATCAAATGGCCTTTTGGGAATCCAAAAAATTCAGCCCTTTTGTTTTTTTGTGGAATTTCTAGATGCTCAGTATAACGGAGCTTTCAGAAACTCCACCATGTGTGAGACTCTAAAAATTCTCTAGATAGAAATTCCGTAAATTCCACTAAAAAAACAGGCGCTGATAAATTCATTATCACTGTTTTTCATAATGGCCTCTATAATTTCATGTTTTTGCTAAATTCTCCCTTTGTTCTTAAGTTGCACAATCAACTGTTGGATTTTATTGATAATTCTCCCATCTAACTTTGCCAAAGTAAATGGAAAAAGATAACCGTGTAGTTGGGTAATGACTTCGAATTTGTCAATAGGTCTCCGCATGAACACAATTTGGGGCAAGTTGAGTCCACACAGCCTGACCCAATTGAAAGTCAAATTTGGGCTGGGCTTGTCCCATAGATGAAGCTTGGGCATAGCTTTGACACCCAGATGGAATTTAGGGAAGGTTTTGGGTTTGGGCTTTGAGTACCCAAATTTGAATTGGGTACTTGACTTATCTACAAATACATGTATTTGTTTTGTATAATATATACCACTTGTTAGAGACGTAGGAATCTCTCTCTCTCTCTCTCTCTCATTTCTTGGTAAAGGGAATGTAGGAATATGGTTAGATTGTTAGAAAGGCTCTCTCTCTCTCATTTCTTGGTAAAGGCAATGTAGGAATATGGTTAGATTGTTAGAAAGGCTCTCTCTCTCTCATTTCTTGGTAAAGGCAATGTAGGAATATGGTTAGATTGTTAAAAAGGATAAGTTTTAGTTTGAATGTTTGGATTTTTTAATCATCTCCTAAATTACTTTTGTATAGATTAAAGAGCTTCTATAAATAAAGTTAGGATCTTCTACCACAATAAAGTTTCAGTTCTCAATTACTCTTTGTATGAATTGAACAATTTTGGTGAAAATAGGTAGGGTGAATTACCTTAAAATTCACCAAATTATTGTGGTAGAATGAATCGTAACTTTATTTATAGAAGCTCTTTAATTTATACGAAAGTAATTTAAAAGAAGATAAAAAAAATCCAAACATTTACGCTAAAAAGATTATCCTTTCTAATCTATTCTCTAACATATTTGTAGGAGAGTTTATGAGCCGATCTGGGCCAAGCTAAGGCATGTCTAGGCCCAGCCCGACTTTAGAAACATAGTCACATAGCCTCTCCAAGCCGAAACCCGCCCATTTTGTAAATTGGGCCAGCATACAGGCTTTCAAGTAATTGTTAGGACAAACTATCATTCAATTATAACCATCCCTCATTCGAGCAGGGCCACCAAACTTTGGGCTTTCATCACTTAATCCAAGCTCAGCCCAATTATTAAACAGACCCAAATTATATCTATGGGCCCGGGATAAAGCAGGCTGGGCCAGATCCATCTTACCCCATGAGCACCACTAAATATTTCTAATATCTCTAACTGTATATACACTACTATTTAACAAAGTATAGGTATTTTCTTTATTTTATACCTTTTCAAAAGCAAACCAAACACAAAAACAACATGAGTCAACCGTTCTCAACCCAATTGCACTTTGGTAGGAAATTAAGAATTTGAGTTAAGCTTGGATGAGGTATGAACCAATTTTGTTCAAGTTGGGATTGAATTTGCCTTACCTACACACACAAGACAGAACCCAACCATGTGATACGTACAACATATGCCTAAGTCTTTGACTACACAAGAAGTCTTCAAGGCTTAGTTGGGCTCATTGTCAAATTAATCATGTATAAGATATTTAATAACATAGGTCACATGTTTTACATGATAGCCCTAACTTTTTTGTATGCAAATTTTTATTGTATGCCTACTTCTAAGGAGTCATGATCTTGGGCATGCAGTTTGGAAATAAACTCTACTGATTTATTTATAGGCCGGCCATCCTCCATAGGAAATTTGTTTGGAACTCACTTGTGTCCGAACTTCATCCCAAAATATAAAGTATGGACTATGTGAATGAATAGAAATGATTGGTTTTTATGGCATGTTTCACATATATATATTTTTAAAAGCTAAACAATATAGAGTGAAAATGTAGAGAGATTAAGAGGGATATTATCATCATCAAAGTCTTATCCCAACTATTTTGGGGTTAGCCTCCCGTTTACTAAACATGCACGACCAAATCTTTGCTTAGTTTGGGTTGTTTTCATGGGCAAAATGGTAAAAATAATACCAACTTTTCAAATCCGGAGAGCTTCTAAATGGACACCACTTTTTTTTCTTTCCACACTCTCTTTCTCTCTACACCAACCATTGAAGTTTGAAGTGTGGGGATTTCAAAATTTTCTTTGCACAACCCCCATGCTACATAAATTAACACCCCCACCCCAATACTAGCCACCATTGATCCCTCCGGCAGCACCGCCTGAGGGGGAGAGGGAGAGAGAGAGAGGGAGTGAGAGAGAGAGAGCGGGCGACGGAGGGTAGGGAGAGGGAAAAAGAAAGAGGGGGAGAGGGCATGGAGGCAGAGGGGGGTGGCAGGGGCAGGGAGAGGGAGAGAGAGATAGGGAGAATGGGAGAGATAGGGAGACATAGTAGTTTGAGGATTTTCCCAAGGGTATATTGGTAATAATTTTTTTAAATGGTGAAAATGAGGCTCTTTGGCGTAGGTTGATTGCTTCTAAGTATGGTGAGGATAAATGGGGGTGGTGGCCTAAGCTTGGGTCTAAGTATGATAGATCGGGCGTTTGGAGTGCTATTGCTTCTATTGGAGATGTGTCTAAAGCTAGGGGCAAAGCTTTGTTCAAAGGAGTGGGCTTCAAGGTGGGGAATGGTAGGGATGTTAGATTTTGGTTGGATGACTGACTGGGTGGGGGTGGGGTCCTTGTATGGGTTATTTTTTAGACTCTTTAGATTGTTGGCCAATAAGGAGTCATCTGTTAGTGATTGTTTTGAGGTGAGGAGTGGATGTAATGTGTGGGGTGTTCTGTTTAAGTGGGATCTTCGGTCTTTGAAGGAGGAATTATATGAAGAGTTATTGAGTTTTCTTGCTACCATGTTTTTTTGCAAGGATACTAGGATTCTAGGATTTGGAAGCCTTCCATTTTCGGGGAGTTCTTCGCCAAAGCTTTCTACTTAACTTTGGAAGGTAACCCCACCCACTTGACTCCTTCTCGACTCATGTATGGTTGGGATTGGTTCCTCCTAGGGTTGAAGTGTTTTGTTGGCTAGTGGTTGCATAAAAAGTGGCCACTGTTGATAATCTAAGAAAGAGAGGAATGACTTCTACCAATATTCTAGACACATGCACAATGTGTGGTAAGGAGAATGAGACGATTAATCTTTTTCTGCATTGTGAGGTGGCGGTCTAAGTTTGGAATGACTTTATTAGGAGGTGTGATATTGTTTGGTGTTGTCCGAAGAATATAGTGGAAGCGGCAAATGCTTGGCGTGGTGGGTGCTTCATTGGTTGTGGGCGTTTATTATGGAGAATGATTCCTTTTGTTATTTTATGGTCTATTTGGAAGGAAAGAAATGAGATGATATTTAGAGGCTCTTCATCTTCGGTGGTTGATTTGATAGATAAGGTTGCTTTTAGGATTGCGAAATGAGTTTCAATTCGGAAGGAGTTTATAAATATTAACTTGAATGATATTATCTATAACTGGGAAGCTTGTATGTGATGTCTCCCTTTTAAGGAGAGCAGATTTGTCCTTTGGTCTCCCCCTGGGTTTTAAAGTTCAATGTGGATTGAGCTTCTAGGGGTAAGCCAGGGCCGGCAGGAATTGGAGGCGTGTTGCGTAATTGTAAGGGTGAGGTGCTCCTTATGTTCTCTAAGAATGTAGGCATTTGTGACTCGAACGAAACTGATGTGTTAGCTATTTTGGAGGGTCTTAGGTTGTTTGCAAGGAGATATATTAGTGCTCTTGTGGTGGAAAGTGATTCCTCAAATGCTATTATTTGGGTATCCAACCAAAAAGATTTTCCTTGGAAATTTCAATTCCATTTTAATGAAATTAGGGATCTTTTGACCACTCTAAATGTCTTTTTTCGTCACGAGGTTAAATCAGCCAACTCGATCGCGGATGTACTTATTTTCTCTTTTTAATAGTTTTTGTTACCTTTTTATTTAAAAAAAAAAGCTCTTACAGAAAAGCCCTAGTCTTTTAAAGCAGTTCATCACCTATCAAGACATCTACTCTAAATGAAGAAAGATGGAGTGGAGAAGAGGGTAGTTAAGAAATTCAGAAATGTTTCATAGAAGAAAAGAATCTCGAGAGAAGACGAGAGCGTGTAGCATATTGGAAGGGACTTAGCACTCCAACAAGAAGGTTGCGAGTTCAAATCACATTATCATTATAAAGAAAAATATAAAAAAGTCATGAGAGAAAGATAGATTGCAGTATTATGAGACATGATTAGAAAAGGAGAGTGTATTACATGGTTGACAGATTGAAAGGGAAATATTAGTAGGATGACTGCATAAGAAATGCAGAAATTGAGCAATATATTCATGATCATACCATAGTCCTTTTGCATAGGACAAAAATACAGTATAAGATACGTTTCAGAGTATAGTTTGGATTAAGTAGTCAAAGAACAATTAAAATTTCAGGATAAAAAGAAAGAATGCCATGCTTGATGCAACAATGAAAGTAAAGTTTTCTACCAAAAAAAAAAAAAAAACAATGCAAGTAAGTTTTTATTTATTTATTTTTATTTGGGCACTTAGTTTAGGAGTGTTGGAAACCCAGTCCTCTAATGAGGAAAGTACACATTGGGTGAGGTAGGACAACCCTCGGATGAGGAAATGTGATTGTCCAAGTTTAAATCCTAAGTACTCAGATAAGAACTGCCTCCTCTTATCATTAGGGTAAAAGGCCGTTCCAAATTATACAAGTAAATTAAGGTATGACACCGTTTTCTATCAATAGTCTAGGACAACAATTTTCACACATACATTGCAAGTCTCAAATATATAGGGTTGATAGTATCTCTCTGTGCGGTCTGATAGTGATATATAGTTCATGAGACCTGGCTGCGAATGCCAGACCTATTGATCATTGGTTGATTGCAATCCCAAAGAGTTGTTATAGAAGACTACTTTAGTTAAGACCTGGGCAACTTCTCAGTTGATTGGTAGGAATTATAAGGATGAGTGAAAGTTCCCATTATACAATTAGGCCATCTATGATCAATTCAAGCTTTTCTGGTCACACCCCTTTAAATTGTCGTTGGTCAGTGTGACATTGATCCAACCATTATCTATCGTAAGGTTGACAGTTAAATCTTTGAGGCCCTAAAATAAACGGTTACGATGATATTTGATCAACTTCTAATCAACACCACTTCCAAAGGGGAAAAAAAGGGTGGGCCATAAGATGGCTATCAATTGAGTTGAGAAAAGAAACAAATGTAAAGAAAAAGAGAAGGGAAAAACTAAAATAAAAGGGAAACTAATGAAAATAATAGGCTGCCTAGACAATGCTTTTAAAAAGAGAACAGATAATAAAACATGAGAGAATTGTTCCAATAGAATATAATAAAGAAAAGGTTCAAACCTTTGGAGGGCTAAAAGCCTAAAACTATAGTCTATCATAAATTTAATTAGTTAATGTCACTGTCATGAATGATAGACTCATAGACATAGTAGGTACTTACAATTTGGACAAGGCTTAAGTTGAAAAAGACTTCTGATCCCATCCAAATGGGATTGGACAACAATGTGAATTGAACTTAGACCACATACAGGCAACCCAGAAATCTTCCACTAAATGGTAGATGTCATGAATCATGATTAGGGCTGCAGGCCGGGCTTGGGCCAGATCTGGGCCAATAAGGTTTGAAGTGCCTGAGTAAGACTCCGGGTCTGATGCAAACCCTAAATCTGAGGTTTGAGCCCATCCAATAAGAAATACTAGCACAATAACTTGCGCTAAGGACGGACATGACCTACGTGGCTAAGGTCCCCGCTCTAACTACTTTTGACATTTTTCTAATAAATAATTATATATTAGTAATGTGTGGGCAACAAAAGGTTATAAGTTCAAAATTTACAGTCTGCATTTTTAGCTTTTTACCAAGGATCATAAAAAAAAAGGTTAAAATAAAAAGAAATTTGGTCAAAACTGAATTCAAAACCCTTGGCTTTAATATATTATTAAGAAATATTAGAGACTTGACCCTATCGGTTACGGTTCGAGTTTAATTAAGGTCTAAGTTTGTTAAAAGATTTGCTTTAAGTTAGAGCTCCCGTTGACCATTAAAAAAATTTAAGCAAAAAGGATATTATATACAACATTATAAATGCATATGCTACTCATACACATAAATATACAAAGAAAATTTTTAACAAATGGCTATTTCTAGCCCTTTTTTTTCTTTAAGCCTGTGATGTGATGTGATGCGAAGTCACGTTCGCTCCCATATTGAATTGCCACTAGCATAAATTTGACAATCATGACTGAACAATTTGGAGGCCCTCAAAACCGTGAATCTCTTGATTAAGAGCTCTAATTGCAATGAATATTTGAACAACTTTCCATCTATTGAAGCGTATTTTGTATCATAATCGAAGCATATTGGATAGCTAATCCACAAACTTATCATGTGCACTAGTGGACTAATGGGGCTGAAAGTTCCCCGTCACCGTGTCCACTATTTTAGTTTCATAACTTTGCAAGTTGAGCTTAAAGGCATATTAGATTCAGAAAACTTGCAGAAAATTCGAGAAATTAATATGAGGAGAAGTTAAAACTCTAAAATTATTGTCTCCCTCCATCTCCAAATTTTCTTGGCATTAACAGATAATTGAAATTTGTAATTTTCTAGAATCTGGATGGCTTAAAGTGAGAATTCGGAGAATTTATATGAAACTCGTTTAACATCTTACAACAAGAAAAAAATATCACTTTAGAAATGGCCAAAACAAACTACTCCTATATTAGTCAAAACCACCCAATTCCTGAAATAAAGAGGGGCGGACCCCTGTTCTGTCCTCTCCTTGATCCTCCAAGGCCTAAAGAAAATAAATTCTTAAGCAGATTACACCCTCTCCAATTGAATAACTTCAAATCCACGGATATAGGATGATGACACAACCATGAAACCTGCAAGGCAGGCAAGCAATTTTTTAAACTTTCTGATGCCCAATGCAATATCTATATAAAGTGGGGGTAGTGTGCAGTTTTCTGCAGTGTAGTTTGAGCAATCAACTCCTTACAGGGAGGAGAAGAAAAACCAAAGTCTTGCTTGTTCTGCTTTCTTAAGTTCCATCCCCACAAGGCCAATCAATGGCATTGCCATCTTCCCCTAGTAGCTGTACTTTGCTACTCATGTTGGTGTTGGGTGCACTAGTTAGAGGCTCACATGGAGGTAGTATAGCCATCTACTGGGGCCAAAATGGCAATGAGGGGACCCTAGCTGATACATGCGCGTCGGGGAACTTTCGCTTTGTGAACTTGGCTTTCCTTTCAACTTTTGGTAATGGCCAGAAACCACAAATCAATCTGGCAGGCCACTGTGATCCATACTCCAATGGATGCACAGGACTTAGTGGTGACATAAGATCATGCCAGGAGCAAGGGGTGAAGGTTATTCTGTCCATTGGAGGAGGAGCCGGAAGCTACTACTTAGCGTCCGCCGATGATGCAAGAGAAGTCGCGGAGTATCTGTGGAACAATTTTCTTGGTGGGCAATCTTCATCACGCCCGTTGGGTGATGCAGTACTAGACGGTATAGATTTCGACATTGAAGGTGGGACTAGTGAGCACTGGGATGATCTTGCCAGAGATCTCTCAGCTTATAGCTCTAGGGGGAAGAAAGTGTACTTAACAGCAGCTCCTCAATGTCCATTTCCTGATGCTTGGGTGGGAGGAGCATTGAAAACGGGCCTATTCGACTATGTTTGGGTGCAATTCTACAACAATCCTCCATGCCAGTACTCATCTGGGGATGTGGCTAATTTGGAGGATGCATGGAAGCAATGGACTTCATCGATTCACGCCACAAAGATCTTCCTCGGGCTTCCAGCGGCCCCGGAGGCAGCTGGCAGCGGTTTCATCCCCACTGGGGACCTTACCTCCACAGTGCTTCCTTCGTTAAAGCACTCCAACAAATATGGAGGAGTGATGCTGTGGTCCAAGTACTATGATGATCAGACTGGCTATAGCTCTGCCATAAAAAATGATGTTTGATCTAAATATCGAAGCGTTTGTGGGTGAGTCTCTTGTTTCTGGTTGTGTTTATAGGCCAAGGGCCTTCAATGGGGAGAGCTCATGTCTTCTCATCTTGGTCTACCTACTATGTATTTTAATAGAGCCAATGTTATTATCCTTGTGTGTATTGTGACTAATGAAGTATGAATGAAACTCCTATTTCTTTTTCTTTTTTCTTTTTTTGTCTTTATGTATGTGTCCCTTTTAAAATTGAAAGCCCCAAAAGTCCATCATCTTTTCCCTGTTTTAGTGTTTTCTAGATGTGTCTAAAAAAAGAAATAAGTTTTGAACAGATCTAATCTAAGAATATGCTTCTCTAATGTAAGGATTCTGCTAGGCATGAAATTTTGCTCTCCACCCTCTCCCTCCCAATGGGACTTTCTTTTCCCCTGTCATGGAAAATCAGTTAAAGGATTATGCGTTTTCAGTGTGGAGAATTTCATGCCAGAAGCTGAAAAGTTGAGCAGTGCAATCTTTTAGATAATTACTGTAAATTATCTTTTCCTTAACCTTGCACATATCCATTATTTAAAACATCCTTAAAGGTTATTCATGTAATTGTGTATTGAGGACATTAATATATAAACGAGGCACTCTACCAAGAGGGTTGGCAGCTTTCATACCAATTCTAAAATTGTCAAAAAATAGTTAAGATGTACTAGACAAAGTCAGAGAGAGAGAGGGCATGGCCCTGCCCCTATAGTCCATCTAAAAAGCATTACACAACATTCTAAGAACAACCCAATTCATACACAGAAAAGTAAATGACTAAAACTAACCCAAATTCTTAAGTGTTCAGTGAAGCTTTGTAGCTGGCAATTCAAGCCATTTATTAGAAAGTGAAACTGACATGAGTCTTATTGGAGGTTACGCACAAGGATGCCTTCAAAAGTGATGCCAGGCCCAAATGCCAGAAGTAGCCCCCACTCCTCCCCACCATCTCTCTTCAATTCCTTCCTCATATAATCCATAACATAGAATATGGTATTGCTACTTGCATTCCCATAGTCCATCAATGCCTTCCTACTGCATTGCAGCTTCTCTTCTCTCAAGTCTAGCTTACTCTGTAGCCTGTTCAGTATTGCAGGGCCTCCAGGATGAACTGCCCAAAACAAGTCATTGACCTCATCCAGACCAGCCTTGTCCATGAGCATCTTGCAGAAGTCCTGGATGTGGTCTTCAATTTTCTGAGGGAGGTCCCTCCCTAGATTGAAATTTATGCCCTCCTCCGTGAGGCGACCGTCAATTATGTTATGGGTCCCTGGCAAGAACTGTTGGACCGCATAATTCAATTCCATGAATGGTGTTTCAGTATCGTTTTGTGGGTTGGCTCCTATGACAACAGCAGCGGCCCCATCGCCAAAGAGTGCAGCCCCCACGAGATCATAGGGGCGGGACTTGTTAGGCGGGCGATAACCAAGAATAGTAGTCTCAGATGTGGTGAGCAGGACCCGGCTTCCGGGGTTGTTCTCGGCGATGTCCTTGGCGACTCGAAGGCCAGTGACACCGCCGTAGCAGCCCAAGAAGTACAACATCACGCGACCCACATCACTCCTTAGACCAAGTTGGCTAGCCAAGTAAAGATCCCCTCCAGGAAGCCTTATTTCACTGGAGGACACATAGACCACATGGGTGATGTCTGTGGCTGGTCTTCCCCACTCCTTAATGCAGTTGAGGCTTGCTTCCAAAGCCATCTCCAGGACAGCATTGTTAGCTATGTCAAGCCTCTGCTTGATTGTGGGTGAACCCTCCCTTGTCAGCTCTGGGTACTTTTCTAATATTTCCTTAGACATGACTGTGTATCTGGTCTTCACAGTGGTGGTCTTGCCTAGTAAAACAAAACAGAGCATTAACCAGTCAAGTAATCGTAAACCTAATTCTGAGAAGAAATTTAGCTATTTGAGGCTATGATGCACGGATACTTCAAAATGGGCAACGTATCGTGTCGTATTGTATCCGATACTTCACTTTTTATGTATAAAATCTGTGTCCTAGCCGTATCCATGCCGTATCTGTGCATTATAGATTTGAGGATCTGTTTTGTTGATTGTCCCAATCCAAGAA
The DNA here is from genome assembly GCA_012931725.1 of Litsea cubeba. Classification (NCBI taxonomy): domain Eukaryota; kingdom Viridiplantae; phylum Streptophyta; class Magnoliopsida; order Laurales; family Lauraceae; genus Litsea; species Litsea cubeba. The sequence continues at coordinate 2,501,112 of CM022946.1, read as the reverse complement.
GCTCATGGATGCAAAGTCTGTGATTGATTTCCACAAACAACAGATTGTCATGATTTGGAAGGGGTGCCTTTCAGGTAACACCATGGCTATAATTTCAGTGCCTTTCATGCGACTGGTGTTACCTGGAATGCTCTTGCCAGTAAAAGAAGGTGCAAATTCAGAGGTCCAATTTGCTTCATATGATCAGCATGAAAAAAGTGATCTCTTGTGATGAGATAATGGTGCAATGACACCTCATGAGGTCCCATTTAATAAGTGTTGATTCCTGGAGTGTTGTGGGATGTTTAGACCTTTTTTTCATCTAATCAATTTACATAGTTTTGAATAAGCCACTAGTGTGATTGGATGGGGTTGAAATATCACAACGCGTTTGAATTTTCCTCCCTTTCACGTCCCACCGCCCATCGTGGTTTGACACTCAGTCAAATGGGCCTACAGGCCTCATCATTTCATTGCACCATTGCAGAAGATCACTCTGCACTAGCAAATCTGTGATTTGGGTGTTAAAGCACGCGGAAGCTAGTTAACATTGCTTACACAAGCGTTCTAGCTTCTCCTTCATTGCCAAATCGTCACAGTTTGTGTCGCGGAAATAGCCCTGCACAAGGAACTCCTGTGGAATGACTTGATGTGGGAAGGCCTTGCCAAGGGCCAAAATGGTTGCTTTCCCCGGCGTATGTCTGCGCTCATTGGAAAAACAACATCCGCCACCTCCCAGCATTTCTTGACAATAATAAAAGATGAATTAAGTTGGGTCAAGTTAAGGCCCCAAGAAACAATGAGACTGACATTTAAATGGGATGGGGCTTGTTTTTTGGAGGGAGTTTGGGAGGAGGGGAAGGAAAGCATGAGCAGGGAGAAAGTCTATTTTAATGAGAATTTGGTGGGTCATTTGATTTGGATTTTTGTATGTATGAAATCTTGATATTGGAGAGAGTCTTGAAACCTTTCAACCAACAATCTTTCCCAGCTATAATGTTTAATGCACACACTTAAGGCCTGTTTGGATCTCTGCACATCTAAGTGCAGGTAAATAGGTTTCAAGTCTATTTTAATGAGAATTTGGTGGGTCATTTGATTTGGATTTTTGTTTGTATGAAATCTTGATATTGGAGAGTCTTGAAACCTTTCAGCCAACAATCTTTCCCAGCTGTAATGTTTAATACACACACTTAAGGCCTGTTTGGATCTCTGCACATCTAAGTGCAGGTAGATAGGTTTACTTGTAAATAAGGGTTCATGCATTTAGAGAACCTGATCTACCTTAAGTGGAAGCTGTTTTTGCTCTATGCCATAACCTAAAATTATACAGTAATTAACCTTGATTCATTGGCTTTTGTTATCATATTAATGAAAAGGAAAATTATCCAGTAAGATGGAAATATGGGGTGATGAAACTCATAGGGCCCACCTGGATGACTTCAGATACACATTGCTCACCTCATGGAATATTGTCTGAGTAAATCTCCAAATATGACAATCCTGAGGCCCTGTTTGGACCCATGGAATTCAGTGGCCCCCACTAAACTGTAAATCTAATTAGTTGTAAGCTAGAACTGTAATTTTTTCCCTGACAAAGAAGACAACAGCTATAATTTACAGGTAACTCAGGTTATCCAAAAGCATAACCTTCATTTACTCTATGTTCCAAACCCTTAATCCGTTGACAGCAAATAGATGATCAACAGCGTAGTACACCAAAAATCCACATTCAATGAGGGAAAAAAAGGACATGAGGACTGGCTAGGATCTTCCAAGCAAGAACCCCATTGACCATGGATCCTAACTGATTACCTGTTTGGGTAAATGAACAATATACCTCAATTGAATAGGGGCCCAAGACATTAAAATCCTCAAATATGATCATGTTGGATTCAAGGAGATTATATATCAAGTTAGACTAGGAACGCTGCTAGTTTCTGCAAAGGAACAATTGGGATGTTTCCAAGAATTTTTTTTGGGTCTGAACTCTGAACTTTAAACTAGGCAGGCTGGTAGAGGAAAATGACTAGACTTGGGCCTAAAAGGTTGCAGCCGGTATCTGGGCTAGGCCTACCTATGACCAAAATTAAAGAGACTTAAGTTCATTGATAACTTCATGTTTCATCATTCAACAAGAGGATTCTGCAAGCTTCCAATCCCTCACAGTAGCCGATATTTTTTTTATATACACTTCATGGTTCTTGCAATGGGCCCCAAGAATCAAGTATGATGACCCAGCCCAAAATGCAGTTGCAACTTCACAGAACCATCAGCTTAATAAGCTAAAACAAAAACCTTGCAGCATTAAATGAGAATACTTTTAGAATCATTTTTAAATCACCCAAGTTGGGTCAGTAGATTCAACTCAATATATCTATGTCAAATGGGTCTTACCAAATCAAACAAGTACTCAGTCCCTTGCTAGAGTTACTCAACCTGATGAATTTCCGAGTTAAGTTTCTGAGTTTTTAAACACTGCAATTGACTTCTATGGATTATACACTAACTGACAATGCAGGTCAAATAATGTGTTTGTTAGCAAAATCCATTTCTAGCTGAATAAACTCTAGGCCATATATTATATACAGAGGCAAAACATCTGTCTGTGCTAATTGCATTGTGAGACAGTACATGCCAGAGAAGATTATACATAAAACTAGGTTATTTACAGTCCACCATGAATCGGTGATTAGGAATTCTAACAGCACAAACAACAGTGAGGAACCGGAATATAGAAGATGGACCCAAATAAACCATATAACAAAAGCATATCCAAAGTACCTGCTACGTTGGAATCCTATAGCTGGTCTGTAGGATCTTACACCCCATTGAGCTACCACTTATCCCAAAACCAATTGATGATAGGAAATGGCACAACAATAGTTTTTTGGTGATGGTGAGGGCTCGACCACAATTATGACTTCTCAGGAGGGAGGGTGGACGTTGACCTCAACATGGTCCAAGCCCTTTGGATACGTGTAACGACAACCACTAAGAGGACCATGACGGATAGCATGAGTGAGGATCTGAGAGTGTCCACAAATATATCTGTCAGTCTTTCCTTTTCTGAGGGCTGGAAAAGATCATTCATTAGCTTCGCGATCTTATCTATGATTTCTGCTATTTTTGCCTTTGTATTATCTAAAATCCACCTTAGAAATTGTGTGACTGCCTCAGACTCTTCCTTGGAGCTTTCCAACTGATTGCTTCCAGCTGTGTGAACATGCGAGCATTATAAAAATAAACTAAAATGATTGATCAAGAGGAACTGTAACAAGAATTGGTTTGAGAGACCTAGAAATTGCATTAAGAATCTGAAAGCAATTGAACACCTCTCATAGAAGGTTATAATCACCTAACAAGAGAAAATCTTATTAGGGGCAATTATATCTTTAACAGCATATTATAATCAATGATCAAAGTGCAAATAGTGGAAGGAACAGTATAATTCCATAATAACTTACAGTTTTTCTAAAATAACATGTTGTCCAACTAGTTATTCATAGGCAACGGAACAAAATTTAGACCAAGTGACATTCTAGCCATCGGGTCAATAGGCATAATTTAGACCAAGTGACCATTCTAGAAATCGAATCAATAGGCATACAAAATGTAATAATGGACAATCAAATTGTATATCATAGAAAAGGCATTATTCAGATGCATATTATGCCTCATTTTGGGTCATTGGAACGCAGTTTCCTACATCGAAGAAAGGACACAATTCAGATGCATATTATGCTTCAATTGATGGCTTAAGATGTATTCAAGCATGGCAGCTGAGCTTGGACCTTACATGGCATTCAATGCAGACAATTATACCCCTTCTCTTTGATATCTCAGGGGAGCAAAATCGCTTAGAACACATCTCAGGCCTTCACATAAACTATTTTTTGGTGGTGGATGTGAAAAAGATGGGGGAAACATCTAAACACCCTACTAGAGATATGACAAAGGTCTTTCACAATTTCAAAGAGAGAATGGATTACTGTAATAGATGCTGCTATTTTATACCATTTGGTGCAAAAAAAATAAAAAAGTATTGCATGAGACGCTACAAACAATGACTCGCTTAAAGAAAAGGTTTCATGGGATATTCTGTCAACAATGAAGTTTCCGAACAAAAGTAATCTCCAAGAGTTTTCTATCACCTTGTAGCCTCTTGTAGATCATCAGGGACTTAATTTGGCATCTTTTCATTTTACAATTGGACAAAGTTTATCCTGGTTTTGGGATTTCTAATAAGTAAATAACTGGAAGAGTAGCAACTATTTGCTTTACTCCAACAATACAGGTAGGCAGAGGCAAGCTTGGCCTCTAGTCAAGTATTCGACCTCTCCTTATTCTCCTTCACAAAAGTATCCCATTCTCCTCTTTTTAGCCTTTCCTTGGAAGGGTTTTATCTCATTTTATGGTTAAATGGTGAAAAAGAAAAACTCAATAGGAGGAGAGAGAAGTGAGCAAACAAAAGATCAGTGCAAGTGCTTTGCACAACTGAGGAAGTCTAAGTCCAACAGAAGAACAACTGTAAATCAAACAACATCAATAGGGGCACACTTATATGTAGTTAGCTACATGGGATGCACTCATTTATCCCCTTGAAATCTTAACTATGGGGCACACCTTCCAAATATATTAACTGTTCATAACCAAGCCATTCCACTTGAATTGATAGGCGCTCATATTCTCCATTTACTTCAATGTTGAATATCATTTCACACTAATGGTATGCCTGCCAATATATATGGGGTGGAGGAGTTTGAAGGGTGGTTCAGACTCACAAAAGATGCTGCTACACTGCAGATTTTGTGGGAATAAACATGGGAAACTAATAATATTATGGCTTGGACTTCTTTTCTTTGGTATGGTCCTCATAAACGTTGAACCCCAAGACCTGTGGTAGTAGTTCTCTAGTCGGACAATGCCTAAACCAGTGAGCTAGATGCATGAGTAGTTTGTAATTTTTTTTTTCACTCAGGACACATTGGTTGATCTTAGAGATGATAGAATTGTTTTTTGAAGTGGATACTAATTATTATAACAGCTACAATGAAACAGCACCAATGCAAATAAAATGGAACAAAATTAAGGCTGTGCAAACCTGTATAAAATGATTCCTTGAGCTCCTTGACAGCCTCATTGTTCATAACTGCATCCCATACAGCTTTATCGGATGATAAAGAAGCGACCATCCTCTACATGCAATTGAGGTCTTATTAGTAACTATCAATAGTACAGCTCAATTTACATACAATATATAAAGGGGATAAATTTTCAATGGAAATGGGGCATCAAATTTCAAATTTTAAAAACCATTCTTTGGGGCCCCAACCGGATACATCGAACTAGGTGGGTATAATTGTGATTGAAAGGTTTAATGTGGATTAAGCATGAATGCATGATAGTCCTATATAACAATCAATGTAAGCCCCCCCACCACCCCCCCCCCCCCCCCCCCCCCCCCCCCCCGTCAGTTCAAGAGTTCTGTAAGTGCATACATAGCTGTCAAAATCCGAGACTGCATTAATATTTAATATTGATGGAAGATTATAGGATCAACAGCAATCATTACCTGAACGGATGGATTTATCTGCAGCAAATGAAACGAATTGAACATGTGATCATATGCTTGTGATTGTGCTGATTGTGGATTGCAAAGGTGCAATGCAGGCTCAGCCCAATTTAATTGCCAATTGGTTGAAGGAACATCATGCGCGAAATTAGTTGCATTCATCATTTGATCTGCTCCATCCTTCACTGTAGTTGAACCAAATCTATTTTCAATAGTCTTGGTATACCTGGTTGGGACAATGACCCAATAAGTAGGAAACACTATCAATAGTAGTGTTAATGGATGAAGCAACATAATTAAGGGCTTGTTTGAATACATAGCAATTCATTGGTAAAATGAGATCCACCAAATGATTATTAAAGAGGATGGGTGAAAACTTTTTTTTATGATTCGGTGGGAGTTCTCGTCGTAAGAAAAAGCATTCGATGCAGTGTAATTTTTCATGACGGATCTGGCATAATGGGCCTGCGGTAATTCGAACCGTTGATTTTTGTGGGACTTTCCACATGTGGGCCATGGCTCAAATCACCAGTCTTATCTAGTCTAACAATCTCAATGGAATTTCCTTCTTACACAGAAGAGGAGCACCTAGGGTTGCAAATGGGATGGTTCCAGATTGGAACCATAGTGGACCCGGATCCATCTTTAAATAACGGTTTTGATTCCGGACCCGATTTTGAATCGGAATCTATTTTGTTGGTTTCGGACCCAATTTCGATAAGAAAACCCGAATCCGGTTCTGGAACTGGATCCACCTAGAGGATTCAAATTTAGTTCAAAAAACGATTCTATTTTCTTTTTATTCTTTATTTTCTCTTAAAATAAGCATATCATTTAACTTATAACAGTGCATCAAGTCTACAAAATTTAGTATTATACATAAAAATGCTAAAACAGAGTTGGTTTTAAAGTACAAATTGCAATATCAAAGACTCATAGGTCGGGTCTCGGGTCCACGGGTCGAAACCTATATGGACCCGGACCCGTTATCAATTTTAGGTTCCGAACCCGGAGGACACGTTTATGAATCGGAATCTAAATTAAGTTTCGGACCGGACCCGTTTATGAATCGAAAATCCAAATTTTTTGGGGTATGAACTTCCGAGTAATCATAGATTGCAACCCTAGGAGCACCATATTCTGGTAGCCCGCCAGACTACAATACTCATCTGTATTACCTGAAGTTCCATTCCTGTGATTTCCATGAAAAAGAGAATCATGGAATCTTATCAACAACTTACTGTTGAAGCGTCGACAGAGCCGTTTCCACTTCCTCTCTCGACGGAACGGTTCCGAAAACGTGACGCGGAGAAAACCCCGAAACTCCGATACCGTCATCAACTTCTTCTTGGATACGTTTCCAGTCATCCTCCTCATCAACGAATCGAGATACAGAACGGTTGTTGGCAACGGTCGACGTAACGGAAACGGGCAAGGTAACGGAGGAAGACGGAACGGAGAGAAAACCAGTGGGCTTGGGCTTCACCGTTGGGACTGGCCCTGGCCCTGGCCCAATACCTGTCCCAACTGCCCGGCCTGCTGCCCGTAATATGGCACCTCCTCCTCCCATATCTCTCTTCCCGGCTCTCCCCCAAAGTCCCAACAAGGGAAAGAATTCCTTATCTTTCCTCTGTTTGGGGGAGGGATCTTTGCGGAAAAAAAAAATCTTTCTTTGATTTTGCCATCATCATCCATTGATTTCACAAGGACATGAATGGGACAAGAGATGTGTAGTGGGTTTCTGAGCCACGTATTGGATGTGGTCTGGCACACGTGCTTGTCAATCTAACCGTCGAAAGTAGTGTGATTTTAGGTGTATGGATAATGGATTAGATAGAAAAAGGATAATTACCGGTCCTTGTCCTATGGTCCCATCTCTGTAATCTTCACCTATGAGTGTTTCAAGCGTGTGGAGTTTTTTACATTGATTTTCAGAAGTGACCTCTCTTTGAATATATTTTCTTTAGGTAGCTAATGATGCCACATGACCTTTGTAAAAGTGATGATGTGGCACTATAAAATTGGATCCGGATCCCCTGATTCGTCTATGTTTGGAGGATCTATTTTCTATAAAATTTGAGAGCACTGACACCTTAAAAGGACACCTTATTAATTTGATATAATATATATATTTTTGGCTATAGGAGGATTCTTAATTTTTTTGGTTGAACTATTCCTTCCGAGTTCAGAAAAAAGCTGGGTAAACTCTCCTATAGTCACAGTGTGGTAGTGTAGTTTGGAACCTACAACTTCCGGATGCAAACCGTGGTCCTAGGTCAACTGAGCTTCCCCTTGGAGTTATATAATTATAATATGTAGAGAATGAATGTATAACGGCTTGTTTGTGTAACTTTCGTGGAAACGTGAAAATGTGTTGAACTTTTTTTTGATAGTTGAAGCGCACACTCTCTTGCGAAAAAAATTCTTTCACGTGAAAAAATAGCACAAAGATTATAATTTAGATTTGATGCCGATATCTTCTACACTGAACAACCTAAGCAGCAAAAACCAAGGAAGTTTGGGTTTAACTTTCGTGGAAAAGAACCTTCACAAGCATTTCATAGAATTTGATGTGTCAAAATTGAATCATTATAAAATATGATAAAATAAAGTCAATATGAAAAACAAGTATTTTATCACTTCTCTCTTCCATTTTACTTTACCATATTATTTATATGAGAAATATTCATGTACATCAATTCCTCATCATGTTATGGTGAGGGACAACATAGTAGGGTTGACTTTATAACACATCCGAAGCATCCACACACATGGAACCCCCTTAAGTACATTAGACCCTTTGAATTTTTACCAATCCAAATGGATTGGACCGTTGGATCGAGGGTCAAATTTTTTTTAATATAAAATTATTAAATTTGTGGGCCACGAATGAAGGGGTTAGAGGCATGAGATTGACCACAAATTTGATATATGGTCTCATCCAAGGTGTCTCTTCCCATCCCCCACAAATACAATGATTAGTGGATCCCTAGGTGGGCCCCATTAAATTTGCCCGTTACCATATGGTAAGGAAAAGATGCACAAGAACATCCTCCTTATTTATATAATTTTTACTTGACCTCATTTTTACCATTAAGTGACATCTACTTTTCTACTTGAAAATCTGCATTACTCTTCCATAGAAATGGTAATCCAAAGGGTGATATGGCACTTTTGGTGCTTTTGCGACTTGCAAAGAAAACCTAACCAAAATGTATTTCAACAAACATTCCCCAATCAAAGGGAATGTTTTGATGGTTCAATATAGAAACTAAAGGGGTTGGATGAGATCCGGCCCAGCCCAGGGCTGGTGGCCCATCTGCGACACTTTGGATAGGTTGGGCACAGACGGACAAGATTCGTTCAAAAAAAAAAAGAAAAAGAAAATGAACGGCTAAGATGTCATGCAGCTAGACGCACTCGTAAAACCCTAATTATAAGTCTGCTACTATCAGTACTATGTCATCCAAATGCCGCAGACAAGACGAACTAAAACCTTAGAGAGCCCGACGAGCGAAATCTCCTCGCGATGGGTAAGAATCTACTGTTTGCTTATTGATTCATTTCTAATTGCATCTGATTCTCTCCATTTCTCAGAAAGCATTCCGTTGATGCATGGATTGATCATGTTTTGAGGCTTTTCGTGCATTGGATTCGATTTCTCTTCCTCTCCTTCCGATGGGGTTAGGGTTCTTGATCTGATAGATCGGAAAGCTGTGATTTTTCTGCTTCTGATTCAATGTAGATGCTTGGTTTTCATCGAATTGATCGATAAATTCTCATTTTTGCCCTTTTTGTATTCATGTCAGTCTTTGTTCGCTGTGTATAGTTAGGGCTCTGAATGTGTTTGGAACAAGGCTCTATGTTTTCTTGATTTGTTGTTGTTGTTGTTTAGGGGCTTACAAGTATGTTTCGGAGCTTTGGAGGAAGAAGCAGTCCGATGTAATGCGGTTCTTGCAGAGGGTGAGGTGCTGGGAGTACAGGCAGCATCCAGCAATTGTTCGTGTAACTCATCCCACTCGTCCTGATAAAGCTCGCAGGTTGGGATACAAGGCTAAGCAGGTAGACTTCCTTCTCCCCCAATTTTTTTTTTTCTATCACCTGTAGCTTATATTAGCATAATTATTGGATTGGACACCACAGTTTCTTAAACTGTGAAAGGAATGTAACAGTGCAGAAAAATGTGGATTGGTCATAAATCCATCCACTTGAAATGTGGGTTTACTTTGGGACCCCCCTTGGATTGATCTTGGAAATGCTGGGATGGTGAGAGACCCTGGAGAAAGAGATCTAAGGGAACAACTGAATTGTATTGATGTATTGAAATTGAAGCGTAATGCAAATGCTTAGGCTACATTGGTTTGGAAAAGGGGTGGGTGAATGATTTTTCTTTACCACTGTGATTTGTCTAGGGATATGTGATTTACCGTGTCCGTGTTAGACGTGGTGGTCGCAAGAGGCCTGTTCCCAAGGGTATTGTATATGGTAAGCCCACAAACCAAGGTATCACTCAACTGAAGTTCCAACGCAACAAAAGATCAGTAGCAGAGGAAAGAGCAGGTCGGAAATTGGGAGGTCTAAAGGTTCTTAACTCCTATTGGATTAATGAGGTTAGCAGGATTGCTGCACCCTTCCATGTACTTGTTTGGCTGGCATTTCTGCTATGACTTACTAACCAATAAGCTATTCTCCTGTGTTGTTTGCCGCAGGATTCGACCTACAAATATTATGAGATAATCCTGGTTGATGCAGCTCATAATGCTATCCGTAATGATCCCAGGATTAACTGGATCTGCAAGCCAGTCCACAAGCACAGGGAGCTCCGGGGACTTACATCTGCTGGAAAGAAGTACAGGGGCCTCCGTGGGAAAGGCCACTTGCATCACAAGGCACGGCCATCTCGGAGAGCAACCTGGAAGAGAAACAACACCCTATCTCTTCGCCGCTATCGTTGATCTTGGTGGTTGGTCTTTCTCTTACTGTTTGTTTTGGATTTTAGTTTACTCAAGGGAATTTTGGTGAGGAGAGAACCATTGAGTGTGCTGACAGACTCGGATGTTACTCAGAAGGCCCCTTTTTTTTTTTATAGTTCTTATGCTGTGGCCGGCAATTTTACTGGTTGGGAGAATTTTATAAACTGCTTGTTCTTGTTTTACTTGCAGCTTATTTCTAGAACTGCCTACAACCCTACTGTAGAACAATGTGGAAGGTAGTTTCCTATGTTTTTGTTTTGTTTCCTCAGGGCATGTTTGTGTACACACACTTTTCCGCGGAAAGGGGAAAAGTGTGTGGTTTTCCGTGGAAAACTCAGTTTTCAGGCGTTTGGTGCGGAACAATTCCACGGAAACGCTTTCCTGCTTCGTCAACATTTTCCTTGATAATTGTGGAAATGGGTTTCTATTGGGGGGTATGGGAAATAGATTTCCTCGGAAAACTCCTCCCACTTTTCCTCACTCTTGTCCATTTCAACCCAAAACTCTTCAACTCTTTCATTTTTTATTTCTTTAAATAAATTATTATTTAATGTTGAATAAATAATATACATGTTATGTTATTTTTCTTCAAAAAGTTATTTCACCAAATAAGAAAATTCCATTGGATTAGAACAGATTTTTTTTTTTTTTTTTTTTAAGTGAGTTCCTTAGTTCGTCACACGAGGCTCAGTTTATGGAACCAGTCCCATTGGTTTTAGCTTTTGAGATCAATCTGATTCCAAAAATTACATTAAGTGACATCTCATATTGCATGGATGGCTTCTAGAGGTGGCAATCGGGTCGGGTTGTAGTAAACGGGTCGGACCCGTTTATTAAATGGGTTATACAAGTCTAACCCGCATCCGACCCGTTTATTAAACGGGTCAGAAACCCCTAACCCGCACCCACAATGGGTCAACCCGACCCGACCCGCATAACCATTGCGGGTTATACGGGCCAGGTCGACCCGAATAACCCACATCCATCATGTAAATAAATCGACTCAACTATGGTTCTATGCTTGACCAAAACTGACTTTTAAGATCAAATTTGGTCTAATCTTATTTCAACAATCATTTGATGCGCATTACCTTGCTTTCCATTAATAAAAAGTGTGGGGCTGTATTGGTTAAGGTCCATTTATTCTTTTTTAGCCTATGCATTAAAATAATCAAATTTAATTTTAGCTTAAATAAGCGGGTTATGCGGGTCAAGCCTAACCCGACCCGTTTAATGGTGGGTCATGAATACTTGACCCGTGACCGACCCGCCTATTAAACGGGTCGGGTTAAGCGGGTAATACGCGGGTCGGGTCGGGTTGGGTTGGCGGGTCGGATTATATTTTGCCACCTCTAATGGCTTCCCCGTCGTAGACAGTCCATGCAACCGGTTAATCAGTATAGTTGGTTCTGTTGGCTACTTTGAAGAGCACACGAGTTTTGTGCAGAGAGAGAGAGAGGTGGGGCGTCTGGGATCCTCATCTGGATATGTGGCGGGATTGCCAATCAACTAAGCAACTCCTTTTTTTCATTGAGAATCAAAATCACGAAATGCTCATGAAAGCACAAAATATGCAAGTTAGGTAAGGATTCTTTTGAAAGGCACAAAACTAATGATGGACTCTTTGGACTTTTCTTTATAGAGGATTTTATTGGAAAAGTTTCAAAATATAGGCATTTATCCGGAAGGGTCCTGACAAAATGTACAGCACTAAAGAGGTCTTCCCGTCAGTTTTTATTTTTATTTTTTTATACTTTTTTCCTAGTGACGCTAGCGTCACGATGGGCGACGCTAGCGTCGCTCGTCGCAGCCTATGCGTCGCTCGTCACACCTTCTTCCATTCTTTTCTTTTCCTTTCTTTCTCTTCTTCCTCCTCCTATTCCTCATCTTCTTTCTTTTCCTTTCTTTCTTTCTCTTGTAGCATGAGCTAATCGCCACAAACATTGTCGATTTTTCTTGTTTTTATTTTATCAAGCAGGCACTTCCTGCTCTGGTGCCCATGCGTCTAGAGACACTTCTTAAATAGGAAGAGGATCAAGATCAGGATGAAGGTGCTTGGAATATTGCAATGGCTGGCGGAACATGCTTGGGTTTGGTTGCACGGACTGTCGGGGATGACATTGTTCCCCTTGTGTTGCCTTTCATAGAAGAAAACACCAGATTTGAGGCAAAGAGAGGCAGCTACTTAAGCCTTTGGATCCATTTTGGAGGGTCCATATGTGGACAAGCTTTCAACCATCGTTAATGTTGCTTTGACCTTTATGCTGACGACCTTGACAACTGATTCAAATAATCACGTCAATGACACTACAACATGGACCCTTAGAAGAATATTTGAGGTTCTTCACGGTCCAAATGTTGAGACCTCTGTAATCACCAGCACAAACTGTCAATAGTTTCTTCAATATTTGGTTCTGCTTCAGAAGACAATGTTTGATCTTCCTGGAATCGGAGGTGGAGAAAGAGGAGAGGAAGAAGGAGAGATCAGGAGATGCCGTGACGAGTGACGCTAGCGTCTCTCCTGTTAGATATGAGCGACGTTAGCGTCACTCCTCTCAAAGTTGAAAAAAAAAAAAAACGAAATAGTACATGACGGACCGTTAGTGTTGTATAATTTGCAAGGACTAGGTCCAATGAATGGCTATATTCCGGGACCTTTCCCGTAAAATCCTCTTCTTTATATTTATATTAAGCCAGAAGTTTGGATTATTTCAAAACTCTATATAGATGAAATGCTATTCAAATAATAAACAAAATATGGATAATTTAAAAGCCTTTTCTATATATAACTTTGACAAGAATTTGACATTTTGAAATCTTTGCAATGCCAAATAACACTCCAGAAATTCAAAGCGATGCTAGGAGGGTTGGGAGGCCATAGTGGGCTGAAGCCAGAAGAGTCCTCGAAGATGGAAAGCTGTTAGATATTCAGTTTGATCCGCATTATTTAGAATCAATGAATCATATGCATAATATGGAGGCTGCTGAAGCTCAAAAGTAGCCACAGACCTGATATTGGTAGTGATGATGGCATTGTCGCAACTTGGGACAATCACGCTCAGTTTGAGTGTGGTATTCTGATTTTTGGGGCGTGTAGTGTCACAGTCTTTTCATGAATATTAAGGGCATGTTTGGCAACGATCAACGTAGTGGAATCCTCGCATATTTTCTTCACGATCGTGGAAAACCCACTATTAGTAACTAATCCGACTGTATGAGGTGATTTCTCAAAATATCTCAATAATCCTCACAAGCAATGAATTTGCCGGTTGGAATTTGGTAAAAAGAACCACCCCCCCCCCCCCCCCCCCCCCCTGCATATTTTCTTCACGATCGTGGAAAACCCACTGTTAGTAACAAATCCGACTATATGAGGTGATTTCTCAAAATATCTCAATAATCCTCGCAAGCAATGAATTTGCCGGTTGGACCCACCCACCCCCCCCTTGAAATTTCGCAAATCTGCGTGTTAGTAGGAACGCGGATGAATAGTGCAAATGATGCTAACTATGGGGTTATCCTTTGTTTGTTTGAAAACCCACGTTTGGGTCCCATACTTACAATCCAAACCGCAAATTGCATTAAAACGATAAAAAAAAGGCTCTGTAATGAAGTTTTAGCTGTTGATGGTTTGTAGTTTGTCAGATATTTGTAAAACACTCCAAAACATTGGATCATGAGATTTGGATTTTTGTGGGCCATATACGTGCAATTGGAACAGTCGAGTTCCTTAAGAAGGCCCTAAACGGCAATGGGGTGAAATGTGGAGTCATAATTCATCATGGATAGTGAAAAAAAAAATATAAAAAACGTTATTACCATAGATCACCCCAAAATGTAACATTTCCTGGCGGTTTCCGCTGTTGACAATGAGAATAAAGAGTACACACACAGGCGGTAATAGACTGGAAACTTTATGGGCTTTGGAAATTATGTTATGGGGGCCAAAATTGTCCACAACTTAAAAAAGAAAATTTAAGAAAATTTAAATTGTGGGACCCACAATGAAAATCTAAATCATCCATCATCTTTGAAAGTATGGCTAGGGTTCAAATTTTAAGACTTGATTCATGACGGATTACAAGAAAATGGCAAAAAAATTGTAACATTCGGATATATTATATTATCAAACATGGATTGTCATGGATTTTCTTGGTGAGAAATCTCCATGGAGGAATTCATAATATAAGAAGAGTTTAACAATCCTCTGGACAGAGGATTTCATTCTTATTACCAAACGTGCCCTGGATTGTTAATAGTTGGAAAGCAAGAGCTAAGGAAAGCCGAGAAAAGAAAGAGGTGTGGTGACAAAGATGGTCAGTAAACACGAATTCCACGTGTTGCTTATTCAAGATTCTAAGGTCTCAAAACACAAAAGACATCAACGGGATTGTTGGGCATGTCAGGGATGGACGGATGGTGCATGTTGTGGTTGGAATTGATCAGTGCTGTCAGAGGGCGCCAATGACAGTTTTGTATGGGTGGTCAAGCTGGGGTGTATCTAACCAATTTTATATCTCGGTGGTCTGTGCCTTACTGCCTTGGCGAATAAGTAGGGGGTGTGGGCGCCTCACCAATTTTTATAGCTCAATGGTGTGTGGGTGTGTGGGCCTAACCAATTTTAGAATGTACATTTCCAAGAGCATGGAAACATTTTTGGACTTCATTAAAAATACTGACATTATAGATATGCCTTCAAATATTTGAATGCACATCATGATCATTTATATATAATAAAGTCTATCTGGACATATTTTTTGGCATGAATCTTGGACAAACCCCTGTGTTATCCCACAGGGGTTTGTCTAAGATTCATGCCAAAAAATATTACAAGATAGCATTACTATTCATATATAAATATATATATATATATATAGAGCTGTGTTCATTGAGTTTTGTGCAATATAAAAGAAACCTGATTAGCCCATTCAACTCTTAACCATGACAATTCTCTTCTACCAAAAAAAAAGAAAAAAAAACATGACACTTTCATTCACATTGACTGAAACAACGAAGGGATCTAGTACCTGTCACCGAAGTCACTTGACTACTTCTTCTTGGTCCAATCTGAGTGAACTTAGGGCCTGTATCAATTTCTGGGCTAGATATCTATCCAATAGCGTTGTTATGGTCAAGCTTAATTAGAGGCTCTCCTTATAGAAAGGGGTTATTGCTATTGCATAGATCAAAGTAACACTAACATGCACGTTTGTGATTCTTTATTGCCAACATTCAAGTGGGTGTTAATTTCTACGGCCGGAACCATCCCATTCCATGGAGATCCGGGTTGTTGTATGGTGGGGGTGTTGTCGGCTCACTGGACTCCGGTCTCTTGACAAACCGCCCTTTGATCCTAGGCCGCTGATCTGCATAGACCTTTCTTGATTCATATCGTATTTTCTTCTCGAACTTCCTGTTTTTCTTCTTCTCTTTGTACCTTCGGATCCTTTCCTCTCTCCCCACTGTAGGATCAAATTGGCTGCTGATGTTGGCGTTTTCAATTTCCTTACCATTTTCAGGTGTTGGAGCATCGGTCGCCATGCTGTTGGAATATGGTTTCTACAATAAACTTACACTGGGTCACCAAAACTGCACATGAAATCACCCACCAAGTAGAACAAGAAAACACACGTACGTGAAAAACACCAAGGAAGTGTTGTACAAAACGCCCTGCAAATGAAATACACTTCAAGGGCTAGGGTGGCCGGAGACAATTCGAGGCCTAAAGCCATAATTCTAAATGAGACTTTTTCTATATTTTAATATCATTATAAGTGTAAGCTCAGTGGTAGTTGTCCTGTAGCTTTTAGCTGGGTGCAGTGTCCTTGTTTTTCTGTCTCTTTTGTTCAGTGCCCTTCCTTTTGGAAGGTTTGCCTTCTGGGGTTGGGTTTTTTCTTTTTGTAATCCATCCCTTGCTGTTTTCTCTGTGTTGGGGCTTTTGCCCAGTTCCCTCTCTTCTCTTTAATTCAAATTTATCATTAAGAAAAAAAAATATTATTATAAATATTTTATTTAAAATTTTTTTTTCTTATTTTTTGTAATGCAAAATTATTAATTAAATTTTTATATTCAAGTTTTGCTAACTTATCTTAAGTCCACCTCCAAAACCCACATGAAAAATTTAGGCCCATCCCCAAAACTCACATGGAAATCTTGGATCTCAAATCTTGAGTCTGCCACTGGTGGGACTCAAAGCATTTTCACCAGCGCACGGTGCGCATATGCACCATGAGTCAGGACCATCCAAGATGGACTTCAGAGTTGTGCCACTGGTGGGGGCCCATTCTTTATCTTAATTTTTAAGATCTGTTATTAGGGTTGAAATCTCAAGCTATGGATTTATTTTAACCATATCATGGATCAAATCTGAATGTGCCCCTATTGAAATAGGATACACAAAAATAATGAGAAAGGCTTGTGAAGCAAATTCATGACTGAATGTGTGGCTGAGATTTGATACACATAGAGTACTAGAAATATAATGGTGTGCTAAAATCAATTTGACTCATAGCAATAGAAATATAAGGGGTTGAGATTTGATACACATGGACTACTAGAAATATAATGGTGTGCTAAAATCAATTTTACTCATAGCAATAGAAATATAAGGGGCAGGTTAGGAAATATAATAGGCCATAAATGACATTCGCCCCATGAAAACCTTGGTGGTATTTTTTTTCAAGAGAGAGTTATTATGGGGTCTTATATTTTGGGGAGAAAAATAAAGGATGGCAGTTGACAAGTTTGATTTCTTAGAATTTCAAAAGACGTCAGCTGCTATTATGGGGCCTTTTTTTTTGCCTTATTTTTTTGGGCCTAAAGCAAAGGCTTTGTTGACCTTATGGTACAGCCCTGTCAAGGGCTTTATGCCCACTTCCTTCTCTTTCTTTAATACAAATTTTACCCTTAAGCAGAAAAAAAAAGGGCTTTATGACTTGAAAACTAGTCACATGATATATGGAAAGTAAATTAGGGACCTCCGCCTGAAATAAGTGTAGGTTCCTTTACTAGAGGCCTTAACCAAAAATCATGAGGATTAGAGGCCTTAAATGATAATGTTAAGGGACGTCTGGCTAATTTTTCCATAAATCTATTTACGGGCCTTTTCTAATAAGATTAGATTTAGAGATATTTAATGTTTTTACTCAGTTGGATTAGGAATGAATCAACTGTTACTTATTGAGATTTGCATTGGCCATCTTACTCTTCTTTTTATCTCCTGTGGGTGAACAGTGGAATCCAATCATCTTTTCTAGGCCATTCTTCCATCAATAATCATTTAAGTTCCTATTTTCTCTTACATCTACATTTTTTCTTGGGATTTTTACCAAATAATTAAGCTTATAGTGTAATTAATCCATTTTATGAAAAATACTAACAAAACCACGATTTAGTTGTTTGTACATTTTTTTGACGAAATTACCCAAGTTGACGATATCGTCAACTGCCATATCTAAATCAACGAATTTTCTTCTTCTTCGTGAAACACTCTTCTCTCTTTTACCCATATCTCCGTTTCATGGGTTCCCTCCTACCATTTCTCATAGATCTTTCTTGAATCTAGTTTATGAAATTAATCTTCAATAACATGTATGTTCATTTTCTGATTTTTCTTATGTTTTGTGCTTTCCTCTCATTCTTATTAGATAAAGGAAGATCTGCCCTTTTCTTTTGTTTTTCTTCCATCTACAACTACCACCCTTGAAACCCTAATAAACATAAGAAGTGAAAACCATAAAAAAAAAACCCATAAAGCACAAAAGAGAGAAGAGTGTTGCCACCCTTGAAACCCTAATAAACATAAGAAGAGAAAACCATAAAAAAAAACCCATAAAGCACAAAAGAGAGAAGAGTGTTGCCTAAATAAGAACCAATCCTTTATCTAATAAGAATGAGAGGAAAGCACAAAACATAAGAAAACTTAGAAAATGAACATACACAGTGGCGGACCCAGGATTTTCATTTAGGTGGGGCAGACAATGGTCAATTGAAAAAATGATACCCTTGCAAGAAAACCTATAATATCACTCACTTCCCTAAAAATAAAAATACAAAATGGGGAGCATAATTGTGAAAATTAGCCAATAGATGTAACAATTAAGGCAAACATGATACAACAACAATCTAAGCAAATCATAAACCCAAAGGCACATGGTCAATAAGAAATACAATTCACACTAGATCCACTTTTTAATTTCTTTAAATCAAAGAGTCTATGCCTAAAACCTATAAATCAAAATCTCTTCCATCAATATAAGATTCAATGGACACAAATTACAAGGACATTAGGAGTTATATCGCAGATCAACAAAAGGAAATGTTATACAAATGTTTGAAATCATAATGAAAGTGGAAGAAGAAATATGCAAAAGTCCCGATTATATTTTCTCCATGGATTAGTAAAAAATAAAGAAATAACTGATTTCCAATACCAAATATTCCAAAAGGAAAAAAGTAAAAAGGAGAAGGGAGGAAAGAAATCCAATAACCCTTATAGGTAGCAAAGCTAGCTAGATCGGATCGAGAGGAACTTCCTTAGATTTGGATAGTTTGTGAATGATCGAACCATGGGTTTTGTGGGAAGACGGCAGGAGAGAAAAGGGTAGAAAAAAAAAGAGATTTTTTTTTTAAAAAGAGAGAAGGAGACGAAGTCTTAGACGTAAGACACGTGGGGCAGTTTTTTGGACATATGTGGGGCATGGCCTAGTGCCCCATCTGATTCTCTTGCCACTTCAAGATGTGACCTGGGGCAGCCGCCCCATATGGTCACAACTTGGGTCCACCCCTGAACATACATGTTATTGAAGATTAATTTCATAAACTAGATTCAAGAAAGATCTATGAGAAATGGTAGCAGGAACCTATAAAACGGAGATATGGGTAAAAGAGAGAAGAGTGTTTCATAAAGAAGAAGAAGAAAATTCGTGGGTTTTGATACAACAGTTGATGATATCGCCAACTTGGATAATTTCATAAAAAAAAAGGTACGAATAACTAAATCATGGTTTTGTTATTATTCTTCATAAAATGGATTAATTACACTATAAGCTTAATTATTTGATAAAAATCCCTTTTTTCTTCTGCAATACTTCATTTTTATGACTAATTGAGTACCTCAACATGGGTCAATGCAATCATCCAACAAAGTGATTGGAGAATCTTAGGGTGGACCTTTGGTCATGTTATTGGTGTGATTCCTCAACTGAGGGCCACATAAAGTTGGATCATCTTTTCCAAATTGACCATCCATATAGCAGGATCTACAATGATGTGCTGCAGAAAGTTTGTCCATATGCAATTGCAGAAAATTTGTTGGTTAAGATTCCGTCCTGGAAGAGATGTTTGTGTTTCTGACTATTCACGGCATGCAGGTCCACAGATTGATGATCCAAGCCACTGAAAGAAAAGACCCATCAGATGTGAAATCTTATTTTAGTAAAAAAAAAAAGAATTGAAGTAAGAAGATTTAAAATTTAAAGGCATTAAAATGATCCAAAACTGATTTTCAATATTGAGTTTAGTAAACTAGGTTCTTCTTTCAGATCGAGCAAGTAAGAACATGCATATAAACTGGTTCCTATTGTATCCAGATGATAATAACGTTCCTATACTACTATTCATACATGAAAATGTGAAATGATAAGATCATCCGTATGCGCACCAATGGGATGAATGGAAATTGAAGGTGATTTTCCTAAGGAGCTCTTTGGAAAATCTGATATGTTTATCGAAATAGTTGAAATATTTAATTAGATTTCTTTCAATTTATTGTTTGGTATGTGAATTCAATTAGAAAATACAAGCTCTGGTCATACTGTGAAAGTTTCATATCGAACTTGTAATTTAATAAAAGTAGTAACAGAAAACTTAATATATTATATGTACAAGCTTGTATGAAAAAGAAAATCAAATGCTATCGGATTGCTTTAGAAATTGATTGTTTGTCTGAAAAGTCAATTTTTTTGTAAAATTTTCAAGAAGAAAAAAGGTGTTAATGATAATTCAATAAGCTTCTCCCTACCCGCAATAAGTAGTCAAGTATCATATTTTTTTTGTGAGTACATATATATCCTCCGACGCTCTAACTTAAAGAAACCCTACATTAAAGAGTAGAACTCTACAATGGAGCCTATCTAATTAAGATCTAGCCATTTAAAATGAACATTATTCCGGTATATGTGATATTTTTAAATTTTACTCTGATAGGAATCGGTCCCCCAATAGAATTGACCGTTTGATTAAAAATGTGGTTACTAATTCATAAGATTGTGTCAATCACTTTTTTATATGAAATAGTTAATCTTATGGAGGGACCAACTTCTATCAAAGTAAAATTTGGGGATGTCACATATGTTGGAACAACTTCATTTTAAGCAGCCTAGATTTTTGATTCGTGGGCCCCACTGTGGAGTTTCGATTTTCAACGCGAATTCTCTCTAAGTCTGTCCAGCTGGTCACTCAGCCACGGACAAAGTAGACCAACATCTGTTTTAAGAAGTTTTAAGACAAACATACCTTATTCTTAGACTTGCCAAGCGACCCCCAAATGTTACTTACAGAATCAGATCTAGTCCAAAAGCTGCTTTTCTTTCTTATTGGAGAGACAGGCAGCGCCAACAATCAAGATCAACATCCAAAAAGTAGTAAAAATCTTCAACAGCAGCAGACACTAGCTACCCCAGTGGCTAAAAGGCAAGCCGTTTGTCGCATAGTTTAGGGAGAGAGAGAGAATCTACATGTAACTAGAAACTGTGTGTGCACTGTTGTTATTACATGTTAAATGATCGAGCACTCTAGTCATATAATCATGTTAAATTATTGAAAGGTGAAGAAAATGAATATGCATCCATCCAACCTCCTTTAGATATAAAATAAGACTAACACATTAACCCGTACTAAGCACGGGCATACTTACCAATGTAATTTTGCAACAACATACATCAAACCAATTAAAAAGAAATTCAAATAACATAAAATCATCTTCAAACACTTACCGACATAAAATAATAGAAAAGAGGATTATGACGATACCTCTTTTTTTTTTTTAAATCCAAGAGTCTGTATGGTAGCAATGGAGTAAGAGAAGTTGGGTGGAAAGGAAAGAGGAGTATACGTAGAGTAAGCATGAGATTTAGGATGGAAATGAAGTGGTCAAAAGGAAAAGAACGAAAGATGGGAAGAAGTAGAGTGATTGCATGTGGAAGAGGGGGGATAACGTGGGTTAGTTACAGAGAAGGCATATAACTCCCTGTCAAAATCAATGGTTACGGTCAAAATTGGCTTTGAAATGCTTGGTTTTAATATAATAGGATAAAAGTGTACCATACCAAAATCAAGCATAAAGTAAATTTCTCTAGAAAAACGATGGGTTCATTCTATTTATCTTGTTCAGATTTACAATTTTAATTTTCATTTGTTCTGAAAGTCATTGTCTTCATCATCCTCATGAATGTCTTATCCCAACATTCTGGAGTTGGATTAAAGAGTTCTACTGATTATGTTGAATAAATGCTCTCTCTTTAATTTCTATAATCTTTCCACCTATGTCACAAGTATATATGTTATCTCTTTAAACACTTGTGATCATGCATTTCCTAGCAATTTCATAGGGATTCAGAAGCACAATTCACTTACAAGGGTGGCACAAGACCCCGCCTGACCCCCGACTGAGACCTCCACCGGTCGGCCAGGTGGAGATTCTTGGGAGCCATTCGAACCGGAAAAGACATCTAAATTCAGGAAGGGAGAGTTATAATAGTCGCGAAGGTGATCAGGAAATTGCACAGCCGGTGAGACTGAGGCCATCTGTTTCTGGCCCAACCCACCACCGCCAGCATCATTAAGCTGCTCGGTGGTGGCCTGGTCTTGTTGGAAGAACTGGAATTCATGCAAAGTGGTTGTGTCCCGCCTAGATGGAGATGCGGATATGGTCTGATTGGCATCGCCGGAGATGTGGGGTACGCATGTTATGTGATGGTATGCACAGTCGTGGCTACAGTATCGGGCACTGGAGCTGCGGCAGACTTCACATGACTGCTCACGTGATGGGAAGGAGGTGGTCATGTGGCCAGACGAGAAGAGAGAGAGTGGTATTGGGTGTGTTGGAAGGGTGCAGGGGGAGGGAGATATAAAGGTGGGAGGTGGAACATTGGAAGATACTGATAGAGAATATAAAGACCAATGACAGGAAAGTAAGAGTCATGGAGGGACATATGTTATTCTTACTTGGAAGATCCCTTGCCGCTTCCTTATCTTTTTTGGCTTGCATTCGGACATGAGGATATCCCCACATAGAGGCACACACACCCCACACTTGAATAGTGTACTTACTCTGGAATGACTGGGACTCCACAGTTGGACCCACCTATTTAAATCCGAGCTATTCAAAATGAACACCCCACTCATTTATCCGATGTCTTGAAAATTCTACTTCAATTAAGAGTTGGTCATACCATAAGATTGGACATGTGATTAAGAATATAATTAACATGATTAGCATAAAATTGAGCACTAATCACATTCTTAATTATATGATTGATCTTACGGTGGGATGAAGTTATGTTCAGGTAAAACTGAGGTATATCTAATGGATGGGAAGGGAGTGGCTTGGTTCTTAGTAGGTGGCCCCCTCCTTTTGTTCCTTGGTAGGCAATCCTGCATGTCACTCGGCTGTCCCGATCTCTAGGTATGCCACTCTTGTCACATGTGTGGGCTATCCTTCCAATCTTGTAGGCTCTCTCTCTTTGTGCTTGAGTGGGTTTTCCTTCCTACATTATGGGCTTCCTCTTCCCACTCGTGTGGGCTTTCTTGGATCCCAACCCTCTAGATAGGATAAAAAAAAAAAAAAAACTCAAGTATTCCCTTTATGTTTCTTTGTATGAGAGGTGGCGAGAAATAATATTAAGGGTAAAATCAAAAGGAAAGAGAATGAGAAAGGGAGTCAAAAGTAAATGTACAAAACGATAAAAAGTTACTCTTAAAAAAAGCCTTAGATGACAAAAAAGGAGGAATGATTTTTTTTTCATTTAATGCCTTAACTCTAAACTCCCTTATCTTAAGAGCTTCTAAATTATGAACTCTGAACTCTTCATTTTTCTTTGCACTCCTTCAAATAGCTAAACTTATCTCACCTCAAACCCAACCCCCACCCCAGTCTCTGACTTGGAGAATAATTGAGTTGAAGAAGTGGAGCTAAGGAAGGGTCCAACTATAGAGAGAAAGTAAACACACTAAGACCATATTTGATATCTCTACTCTTTTTCTGATAGACTCAGTAAAAGTAGAGCCATAAAAATAAGAGCCAAACAAATAAGAGGCCAAAGCTCTATTTTTCAGTTGCCCACTTTTTGAGCATTTGGAGCATTTGGAGCATTTGGATTTTAAAGGATTTGCATCTAAATGTCTAAAACGGACAGAGGCCAGAATGTTGTGCCAAACGCTCTTATTTTCATAACCTCTGTCCGCTTTAGAAATTTAGATAAATAGAGGCTGAAAATAGAGGTGTCAAACATGAGCTAACTCTTATCCTCATAGTGTCTGACTTGGAGAATACCTGAACTGAAGAGATTTAATTAAATAGGGGCCCACCTAGAGAGATATAAAGTAAGCACAAAGTCATGTTCCTCCTGAGTCTTTGACAGAGGATCAGAAGCTAGGTGTTAGTACTCGCTCTCTCTGGGCGCGTGTCCCCTCTTGTACATCTTTAAAAGTGTTTTTTGAGTCAATATTGATGAGTGTCTAAGTTGTTGGAAAGAGTGGAAGTGTGAAATTATACGATGGAACTTATCTATTAAAAATGCTGTATTTATATAAGGAATACCTTGATTTTTCACTCCAATAGAAGTAGGTCCCATGTATGATCCAGCATATAAGTAATAATTTTGGATATTATAAAAAATGCATAACTATGTGTTCATCATGTTATTAATCATATGCCTACTCTTTGTCTAGTTTGATTGATTCAACTTCTTATAAAAAAAAGATATATATATATATATATGAGTTATTAGGTGCGACCTGTGCACATCGGGGGTGGGGCCCACTAAATGGTCCATCTGAGTGGACCACCCCCTTGAATTTCACATGGGGCCCATCTTTGCACCCATCTAAATGGACCGTACACCGTTAAATTTGAGAGATAAAGGTGGGGGTCCTCACATTTAAGTTGTTGGAATTAGATATGGATGTGAGGGCCCCCACCTTATCTCTCATAGAAAGGTGAGAGATGCTTTCATAGGAGCACCTCTTAGAGGTGTACAAAATGACCCGTAACCCGACCCGACCTGGTAACCCGACCCGACTCGTGGGTCAATGGGTGGGTCACTCCACCCACAATTTTTGTGCTCGACCCGACCCGTGACCATTGGTACGGGTAACGGGTCTCACGGGTCGGGTTACCGGGTGACCCGTGAACCCGTTTTTTTTTTTTTTTTGTAGAAGACCAAGGATAAAAATCCAAGAGATATGCCCACTTGTCAAGATGTGGTTTTAATTTCTCTTAGATGTAGTTCACCGACCAATTTCTAAATATTTGAGTTATTATATTAGTCTTATGTCTATGAACTCAAGGCCCATGTATACTATAATATATTTAGTGCGAGGAACATTTATTTTATTCCTATCAACAGATTAAGGTGATCTCACATGAAAAACAGGGTACGTTTTGAAGCCTTATTAGTTATTACATCTATTTGACATCAGTTTGTTTAGATTTATTAATCTTGAATATTTTGTTGATTGTATTTAATCATTTAATTGGTGACCACTGAATTAATGGTCAAGATGAGAGTGATTACGTAGTTGAAATTGGACGTGGTTTTCGAGTCAAACCGCAACTACTTTTTTTTTGTACACCCCTACCCATGGTACAAAAGAAGGGCAGCAAACAACCGCAACCACTTTTTACTTTTACATAATTACATCTAATCACTTTTAGTTCTCTAACAATTATCTGAAAGTTGTTTACATAAACAATTTGGTCTTCTACATGAAAAAAAAAAAAAAAAAAAAAAAAAAAAAAAAAAAAAAAAAAAAAAAAAAGACCCGAACCCGACCCGTGACCCGTTGAACCCGTGACCCGTTTGACCCGTGACACAAACGGGTCGGGTTCGGGTGGGTTTTCACTTACAAAAATTTAGACGGGTCGGGTCGGGTTTGACCCAAAATCCGCGGGTTTCGACCCGTGAACACCCCTAGCACCTCCATATACATATGATTATATCTCATCTCTTCAACAAATATATTTAGTAATGAGCATATCAGCTCCTATTGTTCCTGCAAAGATTAGAATCTATAATTAGTTTTTTAGAAATTTCCATACAAACAATTCCCATGAAATCTATAATTGTATCCTCACTCGATCGGAAATAAGGTATAAGAAGAAGTGAAAAGAGTGAAAGATGGTTGGAGATACCAACTAGCCCTGTTTTGATTTTGATATACTCTCCTCTCTGGGCTAATTATCTCCTCTGCTCAATGGATTCTTCCCTGCCTCGTATCCATGCGTGCATGAGTCATGAGTGGTAAGCGCTACCTATAACCCTAGCAGTCTTGAAAAAAAAAAAGAGCGACAGCGAGACACATAAGGAGTTGAGGAACTTGCAAGTTGCAATCTTAACTTGCACCAACCATAGAAGCACAATATGAAGGCGATCCCTGTCCAGACAGACCACTTTGAACTTCCACTTAATCAGATCTGTCATGTATTTATAATTTGATCTCCCTCGTAAGTAAGATCATAAGATGATGATCATTTCCTAGCGGTTTCAAAAAAAATAAAAATAAATAAATAAATAAAAAATTCTCAATCTATTGTGATATGCCAAAATGGGATGGAAAAGCTGGAAAAAATGTCAAATCATTCAAAATCATGAATGAATGATTCCTTGGAAAAGTTAAAAAGATTAGTGCGTGTTGACACTGACAGCGGCCTCAAAAGTCATGGAACCTTTGAGAATGGGATCAACTTTAGCAGGTCATATATTATTGACCCAATTTTGGTACCAAGGACGAGCAAAATCTGTAAATCAGTAGGGCCAAGCCGCCAAGGTGACCCTTGTGTGGTTTGGGCAGCCCTGGGTTGGTAGAAGTAGTTTAACCATGCACATATGACTGATCGACACGTACGTGCCCTTTGTGGCCTACGAATATCTTATATAATCTTAAAATGAGAACATTTGAGGGATCAACTTTTACTATGCTGGTCCCCGATTCTTCGCATATATACCTCGGTCTAGAACCTAGAAAAATTTCTGCAAAGAAAAAGGAGTGGGGCCCACCAATCATGCTGCTCTTATCAGGTTGACGTTGATCCTATCAATATGATCCGTCGTTGAATCTAATGCGATAGCTAGAGATGTCAAGTGGGCCGTGTCGGCCCGGCTCGCTAGTCAACGGGCCGTGGCACGGCACGGCCCATGACGTGGGCCGTGCTGGGCCAAGCTGCGCAGGCCCGCTGGCCCGTTAGGCACGGCCCGCCAGGCCCGCCAACCTAGTGGGCCAGCCCCTGCGGCCCGATCGGCCCGCTAGGCCCGCCTGGCACGGCCCGCTAGGCACGGCCTGCCTGGCCCGTAAAAAAAAACTATTTTTTTATATATTTTTTTAATTTATAAAAATCTAATTCCCAGCCAACTAACAACCCTAGGCATTTTCTAATAAAAAAAAACTTACATAACTTGGTAAGGTAGGACTTTAGTGTAAATTAGTCACACTAATAATGAGGGGCAATGTGTTTTTGGGGAGAAGTAATAAGGGGAATGTTTTGGTGTGACACACTTACCTTCACTAAATTTGCCCCCTTGCCTTCAATAATTTTGTTGTCTTCAGAGATATTTGAGAATCTCAAATGAAATTCCCTACCTGCATTCATCTATGTTCAAGAACCCCTGAGCATTTGAGAAGTTGAGATTCTTTATAGGTTGGAAAGCTCAGAATTAAACACAGGAATATGTTCATAATTCAGTCATTTATGTTCAATATAATCTCGTCACATGTACCTATAACTCCACTCTCGATCACATCACATGAAGCCATATATTTACATTGATATGAACACTAGGAAAAAGACGTAAAAAATATATAACCATGATAAAGATAATGAGAATTATTGACTAAGACTAAAAACCCATAACTAAAAAATAAAGAAATTGATGCAAATCTAAATAAAATGAAGTCCAAGGTTGTGGTTTCATGGTGGGTCATTTGGAAGACTTGAAATGATTGTTGATAAAGGTAGAAATATTTAACCGCGCTAAGTTCTCGTTTAAAGTATGATAATTAAGCCAAAAAATAGAAATTGAGTTTGCCATCTCAATTGAAATATCCTTAACCATGGCATTTCAATTTGGTTGAAAAATGAGTAGAAAAAAGGACATGATATGTTTTTTTTTATATTTCAGGTTGTTTGAATGAAAGAGTGAAAAGTTGGATAAAAAAGGTGTTAGCTTCTCATCATCATCTAAAGTGGTTAAGTTCTCATCCTAATGTAACTAATAGTTTAATATTCGTGGTTAGGTTCACATCCTCATCTAACTAGTTTTAATATTGTTTGAATAAGTATTAGTATACAAAAGTTAGGTAGTCTAGTGGTTGTGTTTATCTTTCACATCTTAATGGTTGTGATATTGAGTTCACCCAAACACATTTATTTTTAAAAATCTATACAAATTACGCAGGTCGGGCCAACCCAACTTGCCGCAATCATTAAACTGGCCCGCCTATAACTCTATTAGAAAAAAAAAAAAGAGGCACGCTTGGCAAGCGGGCCGGCCCGGCACGGCCCGCTCCAGCCCGCCCCCCGCCCCACTGTGGGCCATGCCGTGCCAGGGGTTTTCCCTGGCCGGCACGGCCCATTTGACATGCCTAGCGATAGCAACCACCCAAAATAAATATAATTTATAATAATTAAAAAGAATATAATTTTTAAATAATAATTAGTCTAAATTATATTTAGATGGCAAAGGCTGTAATAAAAATAAAAATTTATAATATAATTGATTAATTTTAAAATGAGAGTACTTTAATTCTTTTGAATTTAGAAGAATAAACCCATAATAAAAAAAATAAAATTGATAAAGAAACCACAAAAATGCAATATGAACATAAAAGTCTATAGACAATTCAATAATAAGAACAACTTAGAAGAAATAAATAAACCCATAGAAATCCAATGCCTAAAAATAAAAAATTGAAATAAAGAAATAAAAGAAAAAGATAAATCCAGGAAAACGTATCATCATGAAAAATAAAAGAACCCATCAAAAGTGGAAAAAAAAAGAACTATGATAAAAAGAGAAAAAATTCATTAAGACACCAAAAAATACATAAAAAAGTTTAAGAAAGGGAAGTGAAATGACACAATTGTATTGCAAGAATCACTGAAAATGCAGTCGTAAGAATCCTCGTGCTTCACTCACTCTCATTAATTTGAATCACCGGATTTTGACCTTTTGAGAAGCATGATTAATTGTGAGTGTGCAGTACTCTTTGGAGCAGATGGTCTAGTCTTGAGCTTTTACTTTTTGGTTTTAGGGTTGGTAGTTTCCTATTTAGTACCTAGTGTTGTTGATTGGGATTGATCTGAATGAGGGCCTTTTGGGATTTAGTGGTGGAGAAGTTTGAGAAGAAATTGTTTGTGTGGAAAAGACAATACTTATTTGGGGGAGGGATTATACTAATAAAAGCAACATTATCCAATTTGTAAATCGATCTATTATATCTCTCTTTTTAAGATGCCAGGGATGGTAGTTGATAAACTAGATTGGATAAGGAGAAACTTCCAATGGGAAGGTCAGAGTAACAAAAGGAAGTTGCATCTTATGAAATAGACAGAAGTGGTGAGATTTAAATATATAAAGGCTTAGGAATTGTTGTCTTCTTATGAAAAAATGGGCATTATTGGCAAAGTGGTGGTGGATGTTTGGATAAGAGAAAGAAGCTTCATCGAGAACGATTATTGTGGTCATGCATGGTGAGGATGAGTGGGGCTGAATTCCTAAGTTGACCTTGGATATCGGGTGTTAGGTGTCCAATGGTATGGGGGAAGCAATCCATGAGGGAGTCGATTTCAGTGTCGAAGATTAGAGGTATGTCCGTTTTTTTATTTCATGATTCGCTGAAAGTGTGGTATGTAGACAAGCGAATCTGACACGAAAAATAAAAAGAAAAAAGAAATAGGAAAAGGAATCTCCAAATGCATGGGAAATACCACAGAAAACCAAAGATCTCATGAAAAAAAATGAAAAATCAAGAGTGTTCTGGGTGCGTGTAGTATGTCTCTCTCCTAATAGCAACCCTATGGATAGCTTCCCCCTCAGTGTTCAGACTCCCTAGAGAAAAAACCATCAGATTAGAGGCTTGTTTGAGGACTTGATGATAAATCCTTAAAAATGCATATTTTCATGCACATTTTTTACCATGTTAAGGACTTATTAATCTACAAGAGTCTCATTTAAGGGAAACTCATGTTTTTATTCATTTTGGGTTCATTGTAGTGGATTCTTGTATAATTTGCTAAAAAATCATACTTTTTTTACATAAAATCATGAAACCTGCCAATTTTGAAACCCTATTTTTGGAAAGTTTTTCCAAATTTATTTTTCTCATGAAATAAATAAAGTTTTCATCATCATTAGTGAACTCAAGTAAAATCATGCAAAATGATGTGCATTCTTATTGTCATTTATGTGAGATGGGCCCACTATCTTTCACTTGTGATTTTTTTTTTGTTGTTCAACATTATTATTTTAAAAGGATTTTTACTCTTTGCTTGTAGATCATTGGAGATATGGGTCTTAAGAGATATTTTTGGAAGGAAGAAAGAAAGAAAAAAGAACAGAGGAAGAACTTTCAAGACATTGTTAAAAACGGCTTTGTGGTTCCATACACATGCACATGTATGGGGTACACGTGGGACATCCAAGAGGGTCCACCTTCTTTTAAACAAATAACGTTTCTCTTTTAATTTGAATTCTACTCACTTACATTGGTATAGCATAATATCATATATACATATTACAATGGATCACGTTCTGTTACAAGAGGATAAATATGATCTATTTTGCAAAGTTATATTAGGAAACAACCCTTAACACTTGGTGTATTACTGGAGACTGGGTCTTAGGGCCTGTTCACTTACTAGAATTCCTGACAGGAACTCAGGCTGTCTGGGAATTCAGAATTCCTGTCAGGAATTCTGTGTTTCATTACCAAAATTCTCACAGAATTCCTGGGCATTTGAAATTCCAAGCATTTCAAATTCCAAAAAACCCAGCATTTGAAAAACCACTTTAACAAGTAGGATTTGGAAATCTCACTTGGCACATAAATTCCGGGAAAGGGACGATGGCATTCCGGGAGCTTAGGCAGGAATTCAGGCCATGAATGAAACAACGAATTTGGAATTCCAGAATTTAGTAGCATTTCAAATACTAGGATTTGAAATTTTCAGACAACCACCAGACATGAATTCTATGAATTCTAGTAAAGAAACGGGCCCTTAGTGGTTCCTGTGTGGGCTTGAGTCAACAGTAGCCCAGGTTACTTTGGAGAAGTACTGTTATCATCTTTGCACAAAATCCCAAGGTCATTTAGAAGATAAATTAAGATAATCATAAAAAAAAATCCATAAAGGGCCAAATCAAGAGAGAAGATTTTCAAAGAGACAAAAGTGGAAAGACTCTACACATAATGGGCATTCAATGTTCTCTTGATTCCAACTTGGAGTTTGCCACTCATGTAAAGATTCTTCCATTCTTTAATTGTCTCTCATAAATGTCAAGTCAAAGGAAGATTTGCTAAAGACATATGAGAAGTGCATGAAGATAGAATGGAAAAAAGAAAAGAGAAGACTTATTAAGTGAAGAAGGTTCTTGCAACCAAGTAGGGACTAGCGAGAAGGAATAGGGCAGCCCATGCCCTGTTCAAAGAATGCATTGGACGTCCTTCTTCCCATGAAGGAAATAGCCACCTCATTAAAATAATTCCTCCACCATTCTACCCATTTCCTTTCTCTACCGTAGCCCATCTCTCTTCAAGGAGGCTTGTCCCATCTAAATGCTTCAACTAGAGAGGTTCCTTTCATCCTAGTATGTAATTGTTTCTTTGAAATTTTAATTCTCCATCTTTTATGTAAAATCATTGCATATTAGTAAAAGTGTGATTCTTTTTCATTCCTCTTTTTTTTTTCTTTTATGGTAAATATTGCTTGATTTGTATTTTCTTTGTTGTTGTTCTTGGATTGACAACCCAAGATCCTAAGGCCATGAAATAAGTAATTATGAACTTGGTTTGAGAATAAAAAGAAAAGAGCACACTTATCACACATTTATTTTTATTGCAACTCCCACACATTCATTTAAAAAAAAAATGCACACATTTAATTTCTTGTTAATGCCACACATTTACTTTTTTGCAATCCACACATTTAATTTTTCTTGCACTACATGCACACATTTAAATTCAAGCACTTGTTGTTTTATTTTCTTATTATGTTCCTTATGCGTTTATGTGAATTTTATGCATAGTTTATGGTTGGAATTAGATTTCATTGCATGTATCTTCATATCATAAGGTTAGTGCATGTTTAAGTGGCTGGAAATTGAAGCTATCAGATCTATAAGCAAGAAAAAAAATCAGTTTTGATGAACGTATGTTTTTTTTTTTTTTTTGCTATAACGATTTTTTGTATTGAGAGAAAAGAGAGAAAATGGGCAAAAAGCCCCCAAAACACAAAAGAAAGGGGAGGCTAACAAAAAAAGGCCAACCCAAGGAAACCAAAGGGCAAAAAAGCGACCCCAAAAAGAGTAGAGAATCAGACAAACAACCTAAAGAGAGCAGGCAAAAGAAAAAGAACAAGAGAAACTAGAAAGCTACAAAGTTGAAACTAAAACACTGCAGGACCAACAAACGACACATCTCCACAACAAAACCAACTATACAGCTGAAGCCAAAACACTGCAGGACTAGCAAACATAAACAACACTGACGAGCATTTACAACACCACCACAAACAAGCACTGCACCACACTTTCAGCCAGAAGATCAAAATCTGGTAGTTGAAGCCAAAAAATTACGAAATTGATGGAGAGGCCTGCCAAAAAATGGCTTATCTATCTGACTAAGAGAGGAAGAACAAAGATCAGCCAGGTAATTTTTTGCCTTCGTCTGAGAGGCTCTAACATCTCTAAAAATTTGGTCATTTCTGCATTTCCAAATAGTAAAAACAGTGGAGAAGAAAAATAGAAAAGACACCCTTGCATGCTGTCTTGTCACAATTAGAGGAGAGCTTATTCCAAATCCAAGAAGGAGAGAAACAAAAAGGAGGTCTAATGCCAGTTGCAGCCAAAATCCAAGACCATAGAGAGGAAGCAAAAGGGCAGAAGAAAAAGAGGTGCAAATCTGATTCAGAGTTGATCAAACAAAGACTGCATCTTGGGGCAAGACTAATACCAAGAGATTGCACCCAGGATAGAGTTGGAGTCCTCCTGTGCATCATTCTCCAAGCAAAGAAAGAGATCCTAGGCTGCATCAGGGAATTCCAGACTAGGGGAGCCCAGTCCACTCTTTGACTTCGACTGCGGTTGATATGCCAAGCCTCTTTGAAAGAAAGAGATTGAGAAGAATTTCCTTTCCAGTAAGGCTGGTCATCCTGATGCGGATTGAGAGTTAAGATTTGGAGAGATTGAAGAAGGAAATCTGAAACATTTTGTGGCAGATATTCGGGGAGCGTCCAGCCATTCTGATTCCAAAGAGAAGGTACATTTTGATTCTAAGGGAAGGAAACAGAGGAAAACTTTGTTGCCAGGCTAATGTCGGTTGCCCATGAATCAAGCCTTAAATCAGCAGTCTTGCTATTTCCTATTTTCCATCTACAACCAGACTGAATATGATGTGCATATTTCCTAATTTTTCGCCAGATGCAAGAGCTGGATTTAGTAGTAGAGGGGTTCCATAAAGCTTTATTTTTAAAAAATCTGGCCTTCATCCAGTCTGCCCAAATGGAGGAAGCAGCAGTAGCTGCCCAGCCCAGCTTTAGAAAGGAAGCCTCATTCTGCTCTTTAAGATGTTTGATTCAGAAGTAGGGAGACAGACAGTGTCCCAACGAATGTGATGTCTTGTCAAAATGGAAGCTTCAGCGGACCAGAGGAAATTCCTCAAGATGCGTTCCATGGAGTTGATTACAGATTTAAGAAGAGGGAAGGCCATAGCAATGTGGATAGGCATGCTACTAAGCACATGTTTAACCAAAATTCTTCGACCGGCTAGAGAGAGAAGCTTTGATTTCCAACCAGCTAACTTAGAATGCATTCTGTCCACCAAGGAGTTGAAGAGCTGCCTTTTAGGGGAACCAATGAAGAGAAGGGCACCTAAGTACTTAGAAGAGAGAGGGCTTTCCTTGAGCTCAGTCCAAATAAGGATTTTTCTCCTTAGCCTCAGGTTGCATTTTCCAATGAAAAGCTTGTTTTTTTGCTGGTTAATGGCTTGATCGGAGTTTTTCTGGTAACCATTAAGAACCCTTTTCAAAGCTAGAATGGTTTTCTTCTGACCTTGAAGAAAAAGGAAGATGTCATTTGCATAAAACAAGTGACAAGGAGTGCCTTGAACCTTAGAGATAGGGAAAATCATATTACAGGACATCAAGTTTTGGATGTGCAGACTCAGGATTTCTTCAGTTAGGATGAGAAGGTAGGGGGACAGGGGGTCACCTTGCCTAAGCCCATAGGTAAGCCAAAGAAACCATGAGGGCTTCTGTTAATTAGGACCGAACCTTTAAGAGTGCAGACACATTGGGGGATAAGGTTGATCCATTGAGGAGAGAAGCCAAAAAAGGAGAGAGCTTTGAAAAGGAAAGCCAAAAAAGGAGAGAGTTTATCAAAAGCCTTGGAGATGTCCAGTTGCAAACAAAGGGAGCCGCCAACAATTTTAGAATGAAGCTTCTGGAAGAGTTCATGAGCTAGAGCTATATGGTGGTGAATTGATCTGCCTTTCACGAAGGCAGCCTGATTACGGGAAATGAGTTAGGGGAGGATTAGAGAAATCTTGTAGAAAGGCTTTTTGAGATAATTTTGTAGGAAAAATTGAGGAGGCTAATAGGTCTGAAGTCTGCCCAAGAATTTGTAGGGAGGGATTTGGGAATCAAGGTAAGGAAATAGGCATTGGAGGTTTTAAAGATTTTACCAGAGGTGAAAAATGCTGGACTGATTTAGCGACAGATTGGCCAATGATGTCCCAAGTAGCTGTGAAGAAGTAACCAGAGAAACCGTCCGGGCCTGGAGAGCTATCCCTCTTTAGCGAGAAGATAGCAGCTTTGATCTCTTGTTCATCAGGGGATTTAGTCAGAGAAAGATTCTGCTCTTTAGAAACTTTCCTGCTAGCCAGCTGGAACAGGTTATCATCCGGGATTTGATGGGTGGATTGAGCTATTTTAGAGAAATGAGAGACTGCCAGGTGTTGGATTTGGATAGGGTCTTCAATCCAGACACCATTTGAAGAGATCTTGTTAATGCGGTTTGAAACTCCTCTAGCTTCGGCATAAGCGTGGAAAGATTTGTTGTTTTTGTCCCCTTCCTGTAACCAACGAATTCTGGATTTCTGGCGCCAATGGGTCTCCTTTTGCTTTAGACGGTCATTGAGAACAACTTTTGCCTCGTGAAGATCAGAGTGTAAGGAGTCTGATGGGCCTGCATCAAGATTTTCCTGAAGAGTTAGAACCCGGGATTCAGCTTCTTTCACCTTCAGGTTGATCTCTCTAAATGTAGTTATATTCCACACCTTGAGGGCTTGTTTCATAGCTTTTAACTTCTGAGCTAAGACAGACTAGGGGTTCCCTGTAAAGTCTAAGCTCCAAGTTTGAGCAACTAAATTGAGGAAATCCAGATGCTGAGTCCACATATTTTCAAACTTGAAAGGGGCATTTGTAGAGGTAGGGCGAAGCTTGTGAGAAAGGAGGAGCTAGAGGACAGTGATCAGAAGAGACCTTAGGCAGATGGGCAAGGACTAGATCGTTGGAAGAAGAATACCACTAAGAGTTGTAAGGAGCTCTATCCAGTCTGGCAGCCACAAAAGCTCTTCCCTTGCGATTGTTAGACCAAGTAAATCTGTTCCCAGTAAAACCCATATCTTGGAGACCTGATGAGAGAATTAGATGCTGAAAGTCTTCAATAAATCTAGAAGGCTTGAAGTTGAGTTTCTCAGATGCTAGAAGAGTATATAATATACCTATCTGATCTCAGAAAGAATAAGTTGAAATTAATTTATTGAATCATAATTTTTATGGTATCAGAGCAGGTTGGTCCTCCTGCCATATCATTTTCATCCGCACAGGAACTACATGGCATCTTCATCAGCACCTTTGTCATCTTCCTCTGCTGCCCTGACTTCATCCCCATCACCCACTCCCACCTTCGTCATTTCCAATATTGCCAACCTGGTTCCTATCAAGCTGGACAGTTCTAACTTTCTTCTCTGGAAGTCCCTCTTTCGCCCCATCTTGAGAAGCCATCGTTTAGAACCATTCATTTATGGCTCAGTCTTTATCCCCCCTAGGGATCTCACTGATTCTGCTGGCAAAATCCACTCCTAACCCGGCCTTCTGCGAATGGTTTGAAAAGGTCCAAACTCTTCTGTCTTGGATCAATACGACGCTCTCTGACTCTGCCTTGCCATATATTGTCGGCATGGAGACTGCAAAAGCTGCGTGGGATTCACTCAAAGGTCGCTATGGTTCTCTTTCCCGTTCTCACATCATTGAGTTAAAGAAACGGCTACAACATGTCAAGAAAGGATCCTCTTCCATGCAGAACTATCTTCATCAAATCAAAGTCCTTGCTGATCAACTTGCTACCTATGGCTCTCCGGTCGGCGATGAAGATCTCATTCTTCATACTCTGGCGGGACTCCCGTCTCTGTACCGCCCCTTTCAAACTGCCATCCGTACCAGGTCTCGCCATGATGCTGTTTCTTTGGAAGAACTACATTCTCTTCTTATCTGTGAAGAACTCGGTCTTACAGAGGATACTACCAACGACTCCTCCACCGCTTTCACTGCTCGTAGCACAGTACCACAACAGTCTTCCCCTCCTGGCCGCTCTACTACCTCTCACAACCAGCAACATCGTCACTCCTCTGGCTCCTCAAATCGCTCGTTTCGCAGCTCAGGGAGTCAACCCAGCTCCAACTCTGACACCTCAGGCCACTCCTTCCGCTCTTCATCACATGGTGGATGGTCCACTTCTTAGAAGTCACGCCCACATTGTCAAATCTGTAGCAAAGTTGGCCATCTCGCCATCGACTGCTTCCACCGCATGGATTTCGCGTTGCAAGGACGCCACCCTCCTCAAAAGCTTGCTGCCATGATTACCTCTCAGCAACCCCATCCCAACACGCCCTGGTACTCCGATATAGGTGCTACCCACCATGTAACCTCAGATCTCGGAAGTCTTTCCCTTCAGGCTCCCTATCAGGACTCCGACAATGTCCAAGTTGGTAATGGTCAAAGTCTTCATATTTCACACACTGGCACTGCTTTTTTAAAAACCCCTTCCTTTACTTTTCCACTTCGTCATGTTCTTCGTTGTCCTCAAGCTTCTGCAAATTTACTCTCTGTTCCACAATTTTCACGAGATAATAACTGTTATTTCTGCTTTGATGACACTGGCTTCTGTGTAAAGGACAAAGCTTCAAGGAGGATGCTCTTCCTAGGTCCGATTGAACACGGGCTTTATCCATTTCGTTCCGCCTCTACTTCTATTTGCTCTACAAATAAGCCAGTTAAAGTGAATTTCTTCAGCAAGTCTGTTTCCGGTGATGTTTTGCACCATCGTCTTGGGCACCCGTCAATCTCCCTTCAGCGGACCATTCTGTCTACCATTTCTCCAATGCCAAAACAGATCAAGAAAGTTTGCCCTTCGTGCCTGTTGGGCAAAAGTACCAAACTTCCCTTTTCTTTTTCTACATCTTTTTCCCGTAAGCCTCTAGACCTCATTCATTGTGATGTTTGGGGTCCTTCTCCTATTCATTCAATAAATGGTTACAAATATTATGTAATTTTTGTTGATGATTGCACTAGGTACTGTTGGATCTTCCCTTTATCTTTCAAATCTGACGTCTTTCAAATCTTCTGTGCATTTAAAAATTATGTCGAGCGCTTTCTCGATTCTCACATTAAAATTTTTCGCTTTGATGGTGGTGGTGAGTTTTCCAATGCTTCCTTTAAGCAATTGTTTACTTTTGCTGGTATTGTTCACCAATTCTCGTGCCCCCACACCCCAGAGCAAAACGATGTTGTTGAACGGAAGCACTGTCACATTGTTGAAACTGGACTCACTCTTCTTGCACACTCTTCTTTACCAACTAAATATTGGTTCGAAGCATTTAATACAGCCATTTATTGAATAAATCGAATGCCCATATTATCTGATTCTAAAATTTCACCATATGAGGCAACATTTCATGTTGCCCCGGATTACTCCTCCTTAAGGGTTTTTGGCTGTGCCTGTTATCCGTGGTTTCGCCCCTATCAGCCACGCAAGCTTGACTTTAAATCACTTCAATGTGTTTTCTTAGGCTATAGTCTTGATCACAAAGGCTATCGGTGCTTGGACC
The DNA here is from genome assembly GCA_012931725.1 of Litsea cubeba. Classification (NCBI taxonomy): domain Eukaryota; kingdom Viridiplantae; phylum Streptophyta; class Magnoliopsida; order Laurales; family Lauraceae; genus Litsea; species Litsea cubeba. Next base: position 2,462,985 of record CM022946.1, on the reverse strand, counting down.
CAGTCACTGGTCGTGTTTATGTTTCTCGCCATGTTAATTTTGACGAAACCATGTTTCCGTTTACTACTCTCAAGTCTGTCTCATCAGCCTCTCTTACACTTGATCCCACGACTATTTTTGGCACTGTCAAACAGTGGACTTCATTAGCCACACCATTATATTGTCTATCCCATACCTCTGACTCATCTCCTACCCAGGCCGTGGCAACATCTGTCACCCATGCTGGGCCCCACCCAGCAACACCTGCCACAGCCGGTCCCCAACTTACACCACATTTGGCGCCACCCAATAGCCCCATCATCACCCAGTCTGTGCCCTCCACGGCCCAACTTGTACATCCATTGGCCCAAACTGATCAACCCCAGTGCCCCTTGCCTCCACCTCCTCCCCTTGTCCTTGACCGCCCTCATCATATGCGGACCCGGTCCCAATCTGGCATTTTAAAAAAGAAGTTTTGGCTCAGCTCACGGTATCCTCTTCCACGGGCTCTCTTGGATTCATCCTCACTGAGTGAGCCCACATGCTATACACATGCATCCAAACATCTGGAATGGCGTGCTTCAATGGACAGTGAATTCACCTCTCTACAACAAATGGGTACATGGACTTTGGTTCCTTCTGAACCTCACATGAATGTAGTTGGCTGCAAATGGTCTATCGTATTAAACGCAATCCGGATGGATCCATTAATAAATATAAAGCCCGCTTGGTCGCCAAAGGCTTTCTTCAACAACCCGGTGTTGACTTTGTTGACACTTTTAGCCCGGTGGTCAAACACACAACCATTCGCCTGGTGATTGCTTTGGCAGTTTCTCATAACTGGCCACTTCGTCAGTTAGATGTTGAATGTGCTTTTTTACATGGTGATCTTCGTGAGACTGTTTTTATGGCTCAACCACAGGGATACATCGACACCACCAAATCCACTCATGTATGTCTCATGATAAAATCCATTTATGGGTTACGGCAGGCACCACGGGCGTGGTATGAAAAATTTACATCCCAACTTCTTGATTACGGTTTCTTATTATCTATCTCAGATCCATCTCTTTTTGTTCATAAGGGCAATGGAAGCATCACATATCTTCTACTTTATGTAGATGATATCATTATTATGGGCAATGATACTACCTACATCAATTCTTTGATTACTCAGTTGGGCTTGCACTTTAAAATGAAAGAGTTATGTCATTTAAAATATTTCCTCGGCATGGAGGTCACATCCACCCCTACTGGGTTGGTTCTGTCTCAAATGAAATATATTACTGATCTCCTCATTAAGACTGACATTGTGGATTGCAAGCCAGTGGGCTCTCCTGCTTCCAAACAAAAGCTAAGCCCCACTGATAGCCACCCCTTATCTGATCCTACTACCTATCGAAGTATAGTTGGCGCACTTCAATATGTTACTCTCACCAGAGCTGATATATGCTTCGCCGTTAATCAAGTCTGCCAGTTCATGCATGCTCCTACTGATGCCCACATGGTTGCTGTCAAGCGTGTCCTCCGCTTTCTCAAAGGAACCTTACTGTATGGACTTACTTTTCGGTCTGGCCCAATATCTCTACAGGCATATTGTGATGCGGATTGGGCCGGTTCACCGCATGATCGCCGCTCTACAAGTGGGTTCAGTGTCTTTGTTGGGCCCAACCCAATCTCTTGGTCTGCCAAAAAGCAGTCAACGGTGGCCCGCTCATCCACGGAAGCTGAATATCGATCCTTAGCCCACATAGCTGCCGAAGTCGTTTGGCTATGTTCTCTTTTGTGTGATCTTCACATTCCTCTATCCACAGTTCCAGTAATTTGGTGTGACAATGTTAGTGCTATCTCCCTGGCATTCAATCCAATTTTTCATGCTGGCACGAAGCACATTGAAATCGATTATCATTTTGTCCGTGAAAAGGTAGCCCACAAGCAACTTGATGTTCGGTTTCAAATCGTACAGGCAGAAGCTAGAGGAATCTAGGGGGAAACTGGAATAGAGGCTGGTGAAATATGGGAGGGAGATGGGTTAGGAGGGGGGAGAAAGGTGGTGACAGGGGCAGTGACTAGTTGATTCTGGGAGGAAGAAGGTAGGGACGAGAGGGTTCCGGGAGAAAGCTGGGGCAGAGGCGGGTGGAAACTGGGAAGGAGCTGGGGCGGGTGGAAACTGAGAGCCAAGCTGGGAGGGAGTGGAGACTAGAGGGGGCTGGTGGGAGGGGTGGAGACGATTTGCTCCTGGGATGAGCTAAGGCACTTGCTGGGAGTCGTTTTTGAGTATATTGATGAACCTATGTTGGACCTCTAAACAATCCACATAAGACATGATCCACATATGACGTACTTTTGAAGCATGAAATCAATGGATAAAGGTCCAATTTATTGTGATTAATTGAAAATAAAGTTTGTTACAAATTTAAAGGTAAAATATCATGATTTGGACAAGAACAACGCTGGAAAAATAGTCCTAATACCAAACAACCCACTTTTTGCATAGTTTCAGCAAAACTGCAATTCATGGGGTAGATCAGTCAAATCATGGTATGTATCTGTGAAATTCAGGGAGATTGAAGCCAAACACGAGGTCTATCACGTCCCAAAATTTCAAATCAAAAAAATTTAAGGAGGTTTGCAAACCAATGGCTTGAACATGGCACGTTAAGCCGTCTGTGTGCAGAATTTCTGTACAATTTCAATTTTTAGGTCACGTTTATGCATTCATACCCCATTCTTTTTAAATCCCTTTTCACTTCAATGTTTTTTACTTGATTCATGCATCATTGTAGTTCAAAACCGAGCCATTAAACTCAGTTTCATGTTGCATTAGATTAGGAAGAACCATGCATAAACACAGCCCTGCATATTAGTTTTCTAGCATCTGATGGCATATATTGCATTACTAACTTTACTAACTTTCTAACATTAGAGTTGGTTTCTAATTTTGTGTTTTTGATTATTTTAGATGATTCCTAGAAATTAAAGATCTTCCTAATTTTTTTAATTGAAGATTTTAACTTGGGAAGTTTCTTAAGATTTGGAAATTCTAACATAAGGTATGATTGACTTAATGCTTTCTAAATTTGTTATGATTTGAAAATCTTTATTTATTTGAAAAGTCCTTAAGTGTAGGGAGTTGATTAACTTAGCTCAATAATTTAGAAAAATCGATCTAACTTAGTTTCTAATTTTGATTTAGAAATTTCATTTAGAAAAGTTTCTAACTTAGGCAGTTTTTAATTTTAGGAAGTTGTTTGTTTGGTTTTATTTTAATTGATTTGATTCATTATTAATCATAGTTAAACATGTTCTGATTAATTTGGTTTCTAACTTAGGATTGTTTTTTTTTTCTAATTTAGCTTCTTAGTTTTATTTTTGGTAAGTTTCTAATTTGATGTTCTAATTGGTGCGTTCTTTTGCTGCAACTTGTGATTCATTTTAGATTAGGTTTTAAGACTTATGAATTTTTATTTTTGGAAATGTATTTAATTTTAATTTAAAGTAGGAATGATGATTGTATTTTTTTATTTTTAGGCTAAATCTAGATTTTATTTAGGGAAGGTAACAAGTTGAATAGTCATTTTTTTTCCAAAAGTTCCCTGTGGATTGACCTGGTTTTACCTGTTTTTAATACAGTCGAAGCTCTGCACTTGGAGCTCCCGATCACTTGACATCCCAGAAACATCGTCATCTGGCAGATTTGTATCAGGGGTATTGGCAGTCGTCAGGCTAGCCAAGTGCTCAGTGTCGACCCAGATTCACTGGTTTTCACAAGCTATGTACCTTGTCCTAAGATCAATATGGAAAGCCGACTTTACCAATTGTTGTTGTGTCTTTTTTTTAGCTTTCTTTCTTAAATCAAGTGCCTTTTACCCGGACGACTCCATCAAGCCCATCTTTGCCAATCCATCCCATCTCTGCTGTGTAGCATTTCCACGATCACAGGGTCCTTGTGTGTTCTCTTTCCTAGGTTGTTTCGGCTGGTTTCTATAAAAGAATTCATTAATGATAGAGTATTATGTCCCTTCTGGGAATACTATGTCTTAGATAGTGTCTTTTGGAAAAGTCTTGTGTTAAAGTGAGGGGGACAAGTATGTATCTTCCTTAGGTCATCATTATAATGCTTTTATTTGCAGGAATGAAAATGTCTTTCATTTGGAAGCTCTTTCCTTTGGGGAAGTTTTCTATCAAGTAATTTTATAAGACTTTGGCAAAACCTATCCTCTCACATGTCTATGGTACATTCATGTGATATAGTTTAACTCTTTGTAGTTGAGGTTTTTTGTTGGTTGGCAGTTATTGAAAATATCTAGGGTAAATTAGGCAAAAGTCCCTTAGCAAGGTCTTCTAAGGCATCAAGGACAACAACTTTTTCTCTAATGTCTTTAGTCCAGACAGCTGGAGATATTTTGGTGAGAGGTCCCTAATATGTCACATCATATATTTTTATGACTAATTTGCCCCTTTCAACAGTTTCAGCATAACACCTTCAATCTTCTCCTCTGTTGTCCTGGAAATCCCCTTCCGTTTTCTTCTCTAAAAATGAGGGATTTCACCAGAGAGCTCTGCAAATCGAGAGATGTAGTTTTTATGAGACAACATTTTCATTCAAGGATGCTGCTCTTGATCCTTCTCAGGATTTTTCTTTAAATCCAGTACTTCCATTGGCCCTTCCAGACATCCATTTTTCATCCACCTCAGGTCCGGAATCTGCCACTCTGCTCCAAACAAAACCATTAACTATTCCTACTCACTCACCTTGTTTGGACATGTCCCATCCACCTACATCAAAACCTGGTCCCATTCCACCTGTAACCCAACATCCATCACCACCGCTTGCTATTCATGATCCAATACATGGGCCTGCGATTCCAACACCTGCACCCAATACTTCCACACCTAATCTATCCATTTCAACACATGACCTTCCTGTTGCCATCGATCCATCACATGGCCTTGACAAAGATAAATTTATAAAATTCTGATAAAGATAAATTTGCAAAACTCAGATAATTTATCTGAGTTTTCGAAAAATTTGCCCAAAACTCAGATAAATTTATCTGAGTTTTGGCAAATTTATCTGAGTTTCTGGCAAAACTCAGACAAATTTTTCTGAGTTTCTGGCAAAACTCAGACAAATTTATCTGAGTTTTGACAACTTTTTTGAGTTTCGAACAAATAACTATGTGATGTTGTGCCATCCGACGACCCACTATCACCAAATTCAATCCCTAAATTATAGGTAATTCAAAACGAATTGACAAAAATCTCAGAAATTATGCCCAACTTGTGAGGTGTTTTTCTATGATATAACGACGGAATCTTGACTTGGTCTCTTCATGAAAGTTGTAGCCCTAGATGTGTAGATGATTCTAGGGTTTTGAATTACCTATTTGGACTTCGGAAACTCAAGTTATAGCCCATTGATGTTTACTGGTAAAGACAGGAATCTCGGATCAGTTTTTCAGGCCTTACTTTGAAGCAACGCTTGGAGGCCCAAACGAACTCGGATTTTTGTGAACCGGACCTTTCTGAAAAGCTTAAGACGTCCTCTAAAAACTTCATGAAGACCACTTTGTCGTTATGAAACTCTAACGCCATCCAAACCTCAATGGAAGGAGAGAAGTTCATTTGGATTATTGCTTAGCTTTGCCAAAACTCAGATCAATTGTCTGAATTCTGCTTTTGCTGACGTGTACAAGGGCGTTTTTATCTTTTTTAGTGAGTTACTTTTACAAAAGGACTGCCGTCAGTACGATAAAATATTGTAGACCGTTTGCAATAAAAATCACAGTTGAGGGACCTCCGCCCAAATGCCCCAAATATCTAAGGGGTGTTTGGAAACAAGATATGTCTAAAGATTCTAAGATATTATCTCATAGATTATAATCTTATCTAATCACCTAAAATGTAGTTGTTTGGCTACGGTAGAAAGTAGAATAGAACAGGCCAATTTCTTGTGAAAACCTCCATATTATTTTATTCAAGGACAAGGTGAAGAAAGTCATCTGCAAGATAAAGATCTTTCTTTTTAAAAAGGGGTGGGAAGATTTAGCACGTCTCTTCTTAATGAGAGACCACATAGCACATAGGAACTATATATGATTTTTAAAATTGATTCTTCTCTTTATGATTAAAATAATAAATAGGTCCCACTATAGCTCTAAACATTATAATTGGTCCCTTATTACAAATATCGTGTGCATCCTATGGTGATTACTAACATTGGTGAGTCTCATCACGATGATCAATATTAGATGGCTCATTGTTGATCACTAATATTAGGTGGGCCCAACATTTATTACATAAGATGGTTTCCAAATCCAACTAGGTCTCGCTATGATTTTAATATAAGATGGATCCCTCAACAATGTCTAACATTTGTTAGAGCGCCGATCATAATAATTATTACCGGATGTGCGACACCATAGATACATTACATGGTGGGACCTGCTCTTAACATTTTAATCAGATTTCATGATTCTACATTAGGAGGTACATTGATTTGCTAACATTAAATGGATCCCACCATGATTGCACACACATAAATGTTGGTGAGTTCCGTTGGGATAAAATCGATATATTTCTTTCTTGTGAATTCAAATGTTAAATAAATAAATAACAATTAAAAAAATTAGACCGATGTTACATAATTACCAATTTTGGGGTGGGTCCCATCAAATTTAACATAAAAAGTAGTGTTCCCCTTCTCCCCTTTTGGCATTAGATGATTCACTTGGGTTCTTATATCTCAATTTTCGTCTTTCTTGGCATATCACTTAAAAAGTGCCAAACACATCACTCTATACTTTATGTTGAAACTAGTATGAAATGCCGAACATTGCATAATTGTTATAATATTATAAAATGATAATATTATTTTATGTGAATATGTAGTGATGAAATCTACTAATATTCAAATATGTTAAGATTATATATTGCATTAATCCAAACATCCCCTATGTAGCTAATAATTTTTGGAGGAAGGCCTTATCTTTATTGAATTTGCTAATAGATGCTCGCTATGTAGGAGACTAGGGCATATAATCAACTATTCCTTCAAGTCACTTTGCATCTTGTCTTCGTAATTATTTTTCAAGTTTGGTGGAATTTTGTGGTGTTTTCATGGTTTCTTCTTGACTTGGTCGAAGCATGGCAGTTGAGTCCTTTCTACAGTTGTGGCTTGATGATGTAGAAGTATTCGTTTTGCGATCCTTAGAAAGAAATAGCAAGATTTTTAGGAATTCTCCAATGGTAGTTGAGGCTTTGATCTCTTTGGGCGCGGCCCTTTGTGTGTCTAAGTGGTTGTTATGCAAGGAAGGTTTCAAAGATGTAAATATTGACGCTATTACCTAGAGTTGTGATGCTTGCATAGTTTGTGGAAATAAGTTAGATTGTTGGGGGTTATTGGGCTTATGTCTAGTATTCCGGTTTACCTGGATTGGTTCAATAATTGAGTTGGCCAATGACCATGTTTAGGGTTATGTGATTTTGTTCAATGTACTGGGCTTTCTTGGGGCCAAGAAAGTAGAATATATATATATATATATATATGGGGAATGTTCATATGCATCTTTCCCTCACCATAGAGTGAGGGACACTCCCCTTTTTGTACATGAAAAATGCATTTTGTACCTCACCCTATGTATTTGAAAAATATATTTTGTACTTGAAAATTCTCAAAAAAGGAAGTGTCCATCACCATAGGGTGAGGGAAAGATGCATATGAATGTTCCCCTATATATATATGATTTAATCTGCAACCCTACACTCATGCGAGAGAGGTGAGAGCTCTCTCTCCTATGGTGTCAGGGTTTTCTGAAGGGAAGAGGTTGTGAGAGCAAGGTTGCGATCTACGAGGAGAGCGTAGGGTAAGTATATGAGGATTTTGAATCCTTTTAACGAGTTTTCCAATTCCTACATAATGGAATCCTCGTAACGCGGTAAATGTAGGCGAGTTTGCCAAACCACGTAAATCTATGTGTTTGTGATTGATCATGCGTATTTTATCCTAATTTATCCTAACAATTGGCACAGGGCCGGTCCTGACTTTTCAAAGGCCCGGTGCGAATCACTAAAATGGGCCCTTTATTCATTTTTATAGTTTTTTAATATATGTACATATATATAACATGTTTTCATATATTTAGCCAAAAATAGTAATTTCATTAAAAATCAAATAATATCATATGACAAATACATTTAATACATAAATAAATAAATTTCTCATACCAGCATTTCGGTAAGAGTACCAAATCGTCGGCCAAATAATTTCTCATACCAGCATCGCCATCTACAAAATAAGGTGAAAAATAAAATATCAATTAAAAAGTATTATTGAAATGATTTTCTTCTTGCATTTTGAGAAGCAAAATCCTCAATTATGCTTTCAAATTCAAGATTTTCTAACATCTCCTTTTCAATGGATAAGATTGCTAGCCCATTTAGCCTTTCTTGTGACATGGTAGACCTCAAGTAAGATTTCAATAATTTTAATTTAGAAAAGCTTCTTTTTGCAGATGCTACAGTCACAGGTACAGTCAATAGTATTCTATAGGCAATCAAAATATTTGGAAAACAGTCCATATCTTTTACAAACTCTACAATTTCAAGTGTTGTGTTTACTTCTGCTGTAAAAGAAATTGCAGCACCTGTAACTCTGAAAACAAATCACTTGCATCAACATCAGAAGACTCACAATTTCTTAAAGTAGTTTCAAGCTTCACACAACAATTTTTCAATTCATCATCACCCAATGAAGTTAACTTCTTTGAATTAAACAAGAACCCAAAAATACCTTCATATGTTTGCATTTGTTCAAATCTACTTCTTAATGAAGAAAGAGCCATATCCACTACACATATGAAATAATTGACTCTAAATGATTATTCAACTGATTGTACTGTCTCTTCTATAGCATTCTTATCAAATTGCTTCTTTCTATGACTTTGACGTTTTTTAGGAAATTCGGGTTCAATCCCCATATCACAAGCAAAAGTTTTAGCTTCAATCATAGCAGATGCAAATCCATTTTCCCTATAATTCTCAAAAAAAGAAATGAGCCCCTCCAAATTTTTAAAGTAACATCAATGCACATATCTTTAGATTGTAATTTTTTGCTGACTAAGTTAATTTTCAACAGAATATCATGCCAAATAACCATGCCTAATAAAAACTCAAAATTTTCTAGTTCATGTGTTGCTAAACTTTCTGCTTCACTTTCTGCTTTAGCATCTTCACTAGTTTCTGCTACTTTAAATACAACTTCTTTTATTTTGGCAGATTGGTATCTTATTGCTTTAACACTCTCTACACGACTTTCCCAACGTGTAGTTGATAATGTTTTAAGAGTTAAACCATCTATATGATCCTGTAAGATCTTCCAACGCTTTGTAGAATTAGCAAAAACACAATAAATGCGTTGAACCACCCCAAAAAAGGATTTCGCTTTCACACAACAATTTGCCATATCACATAGTGTTAATTAAGAGAATGACAACCACATGGCATGAACAAAGCTCTAGGATTTATTTCAAGTAATCTTTTTTGTACACCTCGATTTTTCCCTTTCATATTAGAGCCATTATCATAACGCTGTCCTCTCACATCATCAATTTTAAGACCAAGGGACTCTAGGACAGATTGCAATTCAGTGAAAAGTCCTAATCCTAATGTATTTTTCACAATTAAAAACTCTAAAAAGTACTCTTCTATTTTAACTGGACTCCTTGACACATCCACACACCGTATTATCAAAGTCATTTGTTCCTTGTGACTTGAATCAGGAGTGCAATCAAGTATCACTGAAAAATATTTTGCCTGTTTGATTTTCTCAATGATTTCACTTCTGACTTTTGATGCCAGCAAAGATATCAGCTCATTTTGAATCTTATGGCTAAGATAGTGATAATGAATCTCGTCATTTTGAATTCGTCGAAAATGTTCACGCATTATTGGATCAAATTCTGCAATCATTTCCAATATACCCAAAAAATTACCATTATTTTCTTCATAAATTCTCTCTTTTGTTCCACGGAATGCAATATTATTTTTAGCAAGACATTTGACAACAGAAATTATTCTTACCAAAACATGTTTCCAGTGTTCCTTCTCTCTCCTAATTTGTTCCCGTATGCCTTTATCAATTGTTTCATTTTTTTTTCAATCTGTTATGCAATTCAATCCAAGAACTCATGTTAGTTATGTGTTCAGTGCTATTTTCATGTTGTTTAAGCCTCTCAGGGAGATGTTTCCAATCTCTAAGTCCTTCATCAGCTAATTGGCTTCTACTATACATTGTCTTAAACAACTTACAGCAGAAACAAAATACCTTATCCAATTCCTTTGAGTATACTAGCCATTTTCTATCCTGAGTCTCTCCATTTGGTAACTTTCTCATGTAATACGATGAGGAAAAATGTCTAAAGTTTTCATCCCTAGGAAATTTGATATTATTATCTCTTGCAGGGCCTTTTTCCACAAGTAAAGCTCTCATTTTTTCATCAAGATTATCCCAAATTCTAGGATCACAAAAGTTTAAAGGAAAACTTGGTTCTACACCCTTAGGTTCAATGTCTTCATTATTACAAAGATGATCAATATCTTCATTCTCAATATGTTCATCTTCTTCACCTAAGTCACCTATATGTTTATTAAAATCATTCTCAGTTCCTACTAATTCTTCCACATGATTTTGTTGTTCAGATTTATTGACTAATTTATTATCAATTCCTACAAATTCTTCAACATGATTTTGTTGTTCAGATTCATTGACTAAACCTTCAGTTGAGTTATCGAGTGAACTATTTGTTTTATTAAGAATAAATTTATCTAGAGCTCCAGTTTGAGATTTAGTTAATTCTTCTCTGTCTCTTTTTCTTTTTCTTTTTTGACTTCCAGATGGTTGTTTCTTAGAGAACATTGCTACTTGAAAACAGAAACAGTACAAGTAAAATCAATGCAATTTTAGTACTTAGAAGAATACAAAGAACAATATAACCTGGAATTTGAGAAATCCCCCTATTGACCGTATTGGCGTACTGCTTAGTGCTTACTGACTTGGTGATGATGTCAGCTGTTGCTGGAATGGGCCTCCTGCTCCACTGGTCAGGCTAAACTGGCCCAAACCAAACCGAACCTGACCTGGTCAGGGCTCTGGGCTTCTGCAAACAAGGCAGGTCAACCCGACCCGAAACCTAACCTGGCCCAGATCAACACCCTTCTTCTTCAACTTCTGGTTTCTGTAAGACTGTAACCGGAACCAATGAAAAAAAAAACTTTGTTCCTTCCTTTCTAGCGACGACGTCAGCGGAAGCAGGATGGCAGCGAGTGAACCGGCGTCGCACAGACGGCGGCGGGCGGCGACGCGCTGACGAAGACACGCAGCGGCGACAACGTGGCGGTGGGGTGGGACTGCGGGGTTCCAAACTTCCAGCCCCAGGCTTCCAGCGACGCACGGACAAGGTGAGATTCTGGCGAGATTCTGATGGGGTTCCGGCGACGCGCAGATCTCTGTGATACAAAAATCACAAAAAAAAATCTTTGGTGCCCCTCCTTCTCCGAGATCGTGCCCTACAAGTATGCAACTGATCGTATGGCCGTTACTGGAGAAGTGGAAACGTCTTGAGGAATGAATGAATGAGGAGTGGAAATGTTACTTTTTGGGCCCCCCTGAAAATTGGGCCCGGGGCAAATGCACTTACAGCCCCTCTCAAGGGCCGGGCCTGAATTGGCATTAGAGTCCCAAGAAGTGGTATAAAAACCAATTCTCAATAAGTGATATCAGAGTGAGGTTGAAGATCATTGGGTTTTGAGCTAATTTCTTGGGTTTCGCTTGAGGTGGAGATTAGCAGAGTTATAAACCTTAGGCTCGGCTTTGCGTGCGATCAAAGGAGGTTCGAGAGATCGGATCTCATAGGACCACGGATCGGATTGGTCGAAGTTGAAGAGGTGGGCCATCACTCTTATTGAAGAAGAGAAGATGAGCAACATAAGATCATTATTGAACAAAATACCATTATAACCCACTACATATTTTATTTATATTTTTGATTTCACTTCACTCCACTTGACTTTAATAGTAAAATGCCAAACGTGCCCTAGGGCCTGTTTCTTTCCAAGCATTTCTGACAGGAATTCAGGCTGTCTGTGAATTCCTGAATTCCAGTCAGAAATTCTATGTTCATTTACTAGAATTCGCAGCATTTGAGGCAAACAGTATTTTGGAATTCCAAAAAAGTGGAATTCCAAATGCTAGCCCTTGCTCCAACATTTATAAATTCTGGCATTCCGGGAGGCTTCCTTAGAACTCCAGCTCTCTCTGACGATGGAAGGTGATCTTCTTCGCTGCACCTCTAAAAAAAATCAGATCTGGTTATCTTCTTTCTTTCCACTTCTTTCATATATCTGGTTCCATGAAACCCAAAACCTCCCAAATCCACACCTTTCTTTTGATCTAATCTCAATTTCATTTTCATCTGGCATCTTTCAAAACCATACCATCCTCCTCAATGCTTTTTACAAGAAATCCATCTCCTCCTCATTGAGACCGAATAAACCCCAGAATTCATGTATCCAACCTCTTTGGACAGAACGGAGATGAAGATCATTGCAATATGTAGAGATTCTCAGGCAGGAATTCTAGGTATAAAAGAAACGGAGAATTTAGGAATGCTAGAATTTGTAGCATTTCAAAATTCCAACTTCTCAAATTCTACAAAATCCAACAGACATGAATTCCAAGAATTCTTACAAAGAAACAGGCCCTAATGTTGCAAGTGATCGAAAAAAAAAAAAACATGAAACAAGAATCCGGACTCTGTCTCTTGAGGAAGACCCACTTAGATTTGTTACACTTACACTGATAAGAGAAGAACAGGGATGCCGATTTGAAGGTCGGCCACATGTTTGTGGTCTCTGCTTACAGATCAAGGGCCTCCTCTGGGTCTAGAGTTTTTATTGTTGCATATTATAAGAGGAGTTACAGAGTTGGATCAGTACTTGCTAAATTGAACAGGATTCCAAACGCAGGAAGAATGGCTTATGTGTTGCTCGTCCATCGCCGAGGAAGAAGAGAGAGATCAGAGGATCTGAATAGCCGCGGATAGGAGAAAAATGCAGTTGCAGAACAGAGGGTTCCTTGCACCGGAATCGGATGAAGGAGATCGGAATAGAAACCCGGTTCTCTGGGCTAGCCGGAGTTGAAGAAGCAACAAGTTGAGCTGTTGCAAACGCTGTCGGAGAAGACAAATCTTTGGGTTCTATACACAGTAAGCTCGGAGCAGTCGCTCGATCGATGCTGGAGCTGAAGGCATGAGGATTTGATGGTTTTCTACTCTTAAAGATGGGTTCAGTTTACCCAACTCTGGTCTGCTCAGTGCATCATTGCAGAAAACACAACGGAGGAGGAGGAGACCCAGTTCTTGGGTCAATTACAGGTTTGGGCTAGTTTCTGGCTTAGTTTCGGATTAGGTTTGACCCGACCCAGTCTAGAAGTACAGTCTGTGGCTGGAGTTGACTAGATCAACGGTCGGAATTCAATCGCGAGTTTGGAGGCAATCTGGACTCAGAACCACTCTTCGTTTCTTCCTATCGCACTCACGTCAACGAGTTCTACAGAGTTAGTGGAGAAGATTGACCGTTTAAAGGGCTGGAACAGGGAATTATTCCAGAGATCCAATGGCAACAAAGGAAGCAAAGCCCAGAGCCCAGTCAGCAGGTGTTGTGGACATCGTTAAGGCAAGGTCAAAGGGGCCCGATTTGACCAAATTGTAGAGGGCTTGCAGATTCAGTGAAACGAAGGGTTTGTCTAGGACTGACAAATTGTGGGATCACATGTGATGTCGTTCATCTTGTCAAAGCCCAATCAGCGAAGAAGCAGCAAGCATGAGCTAATGCATGCCCACGTCAGCAGTGGTCAAACATGGATTTTGACTGACCGGATGCAAGGACTTAGAGTAGGTCAAAAAGGGGCTTTAATTGTTCGGAGGCAGAGGTTGTTCTGCAATTGTGGAGTCATCCGTACTTGGATTCCCGATCCGTTGTTGCTTACATGTTCATTGTGAAAGGATCTTTGCAGGGGTGCTGAAGCTATGGCAATTTGATTGCTGGATAGTGAGTGATTCAGACATCGACATCACCCAGACTCGTTAATGTTGAAAGTTTTACATGACCCACTAGAATGGATGCTAGTCTAATTAATCAAACCAATGCAGCGGATATAACTAACCAAACAAGGTAGAACTAGCAAATAAATCTACCAAACAATCACTACAGGAAGGTAGACACAAATTTAACGTGGAAACCCTATTCAGGGAGAAAAATCACTAACCATAAATCAAGAAATCGCGAACAGTTACAAGAAATACTCACAGTTCATTTCCCTTAGTCTGTACCTCGACCTAAGGATTGTAGTTGTTCTTGCACAACATCCACTGACACGATATCCACCGTGTACTTTTCTCCTTACTTGATCTCCTCGCACCTTGTTAGCCAAGATGAACTATCTTCTATAATTGAGTAGAAGCAATAAAACCTTCTAGACCAGCCCTTCAGAACAGTCTCTCAATGACTTTAGATAAAGAAGGAAATCTTTCTTCCGGTATTCTAACTTCATATCAAGAGAGAGAATTAACTTCTTATGTGTAATCTTTAGATTGAGAGAAACACCCAATATATAGCCCTAAGTTCGTCAAAGAGACTTCTAAGAATAATCCACTTAGGATAACAAACTGTCTCAAGCTCTGTCTTAGAGTCCGGACCCAACTGGGCAATCCCGTCCATACTCACTATAGCGAGCCATGCTTCTACCTCAGACTTAACAGAGTCTGTCACGCGGTTTTTAGCCTTACAAATATTGTATTTGAGCGTCAAGTTTGAGGTGGAATTTGACGAGAAGATTAACTCTGTTCAAAGTTCAAATCCTGGTACAACATATCAAAGTGTTGAAGAATGAAGACTGCACTATCAGTGCAACAATGTACCATTCAATAAGGTACAAGAGACATTGCCAGTTATTTCCCGATGGCTTGATTTGTACGGAATTCAAGCCAAGTTAGAGATTTGGCTTCTTGAAATTCAATATTGATGGTGTTGTAAGGGGGAAACAGGGCCAACAGGTGTTGGGAAAGTTCTTTTGAATTACAAAGTAAAGGTCTTATTAATTTATTCCAAGCATGTAGGGGTGAAGGGTTTTAATGAAGCTGAGGAGTTAACTATTTTAGAAGGTCTTTAATTATACTTGGGCACTTTCCTAAAAGGATTATTTGTGGAGAGTGATTCCTTCATTGTCATTTCATGCGTTAATTCAAGAAAAAAGCCATGGGAGTTTTAATTTTTCCTTGAAAGTCATGTTTCTATCTTCTTCTTTTATGGCGTTGCTAGGGTTTTTGCTTTAGAGGCATTTCTTGTTTATTTGTTTGTTGCCTTGGGTATATCTTTGTTCATGGTTCATCTTCCCTTTCTCTTTGCTTTGTATGGTGTTAGGTCATTTTTCTTCAACATAAGATTTACGTGTGCACGCACCACACTGCAAAGTGGACCCCAATGCATTTGCTTGCATGTACACATGAATATATATATATATATATATCATGAGGGGGTGCTAGAAAACTTCTAGGATTTTTTTTTTATAATAAAAAGCACCCTTTCAATTGGGCCCACTATGGTGTATGACAGCAATGGAATGCTGCTGAATCAAGTAATATTCTATATGAGATTTACCTATGTGAAAAATCTCGACCCCATTAGAATATCCTAACCCCTTGATCTATATATGGCTGCAATGTTTAATGGTTTTAGAGGCATGACTTCTTGTGAGTTCAATCCAATGATGAGTAGAAGTTGGAGAGTGTCAAATTTGGGCTTTATACCAATTCATAGGATGTAGTTGTGCGAAATGATTGGCCAGGCTCAAGGTGTACTCCACATCCTAAAAACATAGGGGAGAAAAAAAAAGGATTTTTTTAAATGAGGAGTTTTTGAGAATTTCTATATATATGAATGTTCATATGCATCCATCTCTTACAATAGGGCGATGGAAACTTACGTAATTGAAAATATTCTTATGCAGAAGAGGAAAAACCATATACGTTCATATAAGAAGAGGAATGTTCATGTGCAAAGAGGGATAACCATGTAAATGTCCTTCACCCTATGATGAGGGATGAATGCATTTGAATATTCATCAACTTTTAACCATGACACTTCTCTTCTGCCCAAAAAAAATAAAAATAAAAAAATCCATGACACTTTCATTCACTGTGACAGAAACAACAAAGGGATCTATTACCTGTCACCGAAGACACTTGACTTCTTCTTCTTGGTCCAATCTGAGTGAACTTAGGGCCTGTATAAATTTCTGGGCTAGCTAGATATCTATCCAATAGCGTTGTTATGGTCAAGCTTAGTTAGAGGCTCTCCTTATAGAAAGGGGTTATTGCTATTGCATAGATCAAAGTAACACTAACACGTTTGTGATTCTTTATTGCCAACATTCAAGTGGGTGTTTCTATGGAGATCCGGGTGGCTGTATGGTGGGGATGCTGTCGGCTCACTGGACTCGGGTCTCTTACGCTTGACAAACCGCCCTTTGATCCTAGGCCGCTGTTCTGCATAGACCTTCCTTGATTCATATCGTATTTTCTTCTCGAACATCCTGTTTTTCCTCTTCTCTTTGTATCTCTGGAGCCTTTCCTCTCTCCCGGCTGTGGGATCAAATTGGCTGCAAATGGTGGTGTTTCCAATTTCCTTACCATTTCCAGTTCTTGGAGCACCATCGGTCGCCATGCTGTTGGAATATGATATCTACAATAAACTTACATTGGGTCACCAAAACTGCATGCATATGAAATCACCCACCCAATAGAACAAGAAAACACACGTGTAAGTGTTGTACAAAACGGCCACAGATTACATAACACTTCTCAAAGGGCTTAATGGCTTGAAAACCAGTCAATGTTATCTGGAAAGTAAATTAGGATGCTTTTATTTGAATTTATGTGGAGCCCCACTAGGACAGGTACGTGGAATGCTCATATATTAACAGGTCTATTGTAATCTTTTAATTGGTATTTAAATCTATTTACGGGTCTTTTTTTTATAGGATTAGATTTAGATATATTTAATGTTTTTACTGGGATGGATTAGGAATGAATCAATCGTTACTTATTGAGATTTGCATTGGCCATCTTACTCTTCTTTTTATCTCATGTGGGTGGAACAGTGGCGGATCCAGGTTTTTTATTTAGATGGGGCTAAAATTTTGCTAGATTTTACATTAAATTTATTTTGCTAGACTTTGCTAAACCTTTTTACATTACCAAATAGCACTTATAAGTTTTTCTTTAGAAAATGTCTAACTTGTGAAACTCAACTAGATGCGTGATAATTTTTAAAGATTGGCAATAAAGAGGTTAGAAAAGTACCAAAAAGCATTAGATGGATAAAAAATGATTCCAACTTTAATTTTAGTTACTCAAACTTACATTATCATCTTTCACTAAATTTTTATGTCAAAGTCAATGCTCAATGGATATCAGTGCTAGTTCAAGTTGAGTGGGTGTCTAAGAAAAAAACTAAATACAAGAACATTTTGAAGACACCCATCCTTTCCCTTTTCACTTTCTTAAAGCCTCCAACCTTTAGATAATGGGAGTGAAATTCTATCTTTGAATCATAGTGGGGGTAAGAAGAGATGATAACGGGAATGAATTTGTCATCTTTGGATTTGTAGATATACTCAGACTTGATAGTTTAAGGATCAGGGTTTGAAATTAGGATTTGGAGATTAAGTGTTCAGATTTAGGTACAGAGTGATTACGAAGGATTATACTAGATATGTTTGACACATATGATGCAGTAGTTTATACGGTACATAGAACCGGTGACGAGGAGCTCGATCCACAATCGGCATGATGGGATTTCGAAAGAATATTTTGAAGAAGAGGGAGTGATGAGTTCCCGCATTGTTTTCTTTTTTACAAGTAATTGAGTACCTAAACATGGGTCCAACAAAGTGATTGGAGAATCTTAGGGTGGACCATTAGGTACGTCATCTTATTGGTGTGATTCCTCAACTGAGGACCATGGACATAAAGTTGGATCATCTTTTCCAACTGGACCTTTAATATAGCAGGACCTATGATGTGCTCCAGAATGATTATCCATATGCAATTGCAAAAGATTTGTTAGTTAAGATTCCGTTCTGGGAACAGATAGATGTTTGTGTTTCTGCCTATCCATATGGCATACAGGTCCACAGATTGATGATCCAAGACACCGAAAGAAAAGCCATCTGATGCGAAATCTCACTTTTGGAAAAAAAAAAAAAGTAAGAAGATTTAACATTTATAGGCATTAAAATGATCCAAAACTGATTTTCAATATTGAGATTAGTAAACTAGGTCCTTCAGAGTAACTAAGAACAAGCATATAAAATGGATCCACAGATTGATTGTCCGTATGAAAAAGAAAATAAAATGCTAGCTATCGGATTGCTTTAGAAATTGATTGTTTGTCTGAAAAAGTTGACATTTTGTTAAATTTCCAAGAAGAAAAAAAAGCTGTTAATGATAATTCAATAAACTTCTCCCTACCTGCCATAAGTAGTCATAAAATCATGTTATATTATTGAAAGGTGAAGGAAATGAATATGTGCACCCATCCAACCTCCTTTAGATATAAAATACAATAGGATAGAAGTTCACCATACCAAAATCAAGCATAAAGTCAATTTCTCTAGAAAAAACGATGGGTTTATTCTATTTATCTGGGTCATGAGATTTACAATTTTAATTTTAATTTGTTCTTAAAGTCATTGTCTTCATCATCCTTATGAATGTCTCATCTGAACATTCTGGAGTTGGATTAAAGAGTTGTACTGATTATGTTTAATAGCTGCTCTCTTTAATTTCTATAATCTTTCCACCTATGTCACAAGTATGTTATCTCTTTAAAAACATACACACACAAATATATATACATATATATATATATATATATATGATCATGCATATTGTCTAGCAATTCCATAGGGATTCGGAAGCGCAATTCACTTACAGGGGTGGCACTAGACCCCGCGTGACCCACGACTGAGACTTCCACCGGTGGGCCAGGTGGAGATTCTTGCGAGCCATTTGAACTGGAAGGGACTTCTAAAGTCAGGCGGGGAGATTTATAATAGTCGCGAAGGTGATCAGGAAATTGCACAGCCGGTGAGACATCACGGCCAACATCATTAAGCAGCCAGGTGGTGGCCTCGTCTTGTTGGAAGAACTGGAATTCATGCAAAGTGGTTGTGTCCCGCCTAGATGGAGATGCGGATATGGTCTGATTGACTTCGCCGGAGCTGTGGGGCACACATGTTTTGTGATGGTATGCACAGTCGTGGCTACAGAATCTGGCACTGGAGCTGCGGCAGACTTCACATGACAGCTCTCGTGATGGGAAGGAGGTGGTCATGTGGCCAGACGAGAGAGAGAGAGAAAGAGAGAGAGAGAGAGAGAGGGGTATTGGGTGTGTTGAAGGGGTGCAGGGGGAGGGAGATATAAAGGTGGGAGGTGGAACACTGGATGATACTGAAAGAGAGAATAAAATATAAGGACCAATGACAGGATAGAAATAGATATGGACGACATTTGTTATTCTTGTATTACTTGGAAGATCCTTTGGCTCTTCCTTTTATCGTTTCCTCTCTTGCATATGGACATGAGGAAATGTGAATGTCAGCTCGAGACAAAAGTCTATAATGACAGTGTTGTACTTGTAGAGGAAGGTGCAAGCCCCCGGTAACCGCACACTCTCTCCCCCTCCACTTAAATAGTGTACTGAATACTGATCGAGTAAGTACAAGGGTTTGAGTCTTGATCCCAGGGATGGAATGAGTGGAGCTCCACAGTTGGGCCCACTTATTCAAAATTCGAGCAGTTCCAAATGAATACCCAGCTCATTTACTTGATGTTCCAAAAATTTTACTTTAATAAGAGTTGATCATACCGTAAGATTGTACATGTAATTAAGAATATTTTTTTAATTAATATATATGATTAGCAGAAAATTGAGCACTAATCACATTCATAATTATGTGATTAATCTTACAGTGGGATGAACTTATATTAGGGTAAAACTCAGGCATACCTAATACTTGGGAAGGGAGTGGCTTGGGTTTCAATAGGTGGCTCCCTTCCTTGGTTCCATGGTAGGCAATCTTGCATGTCACTTGGCAGCCTCGATTTGTAGGTATTCCACTATTCCCACATGTGTGGGCTATTCTTCCTACTTTGTATGCTTTCTCTTCCGACTTGACCACTTGAGTGGGTTCTTCTTCCTACAGAGTGAGCTTCATCTTTCCACTTATGTGGGTTCTCTTCGGTCTTAGGCCTCAGCCCTCTACATGGGGTTAAAAGAAAAAAAATATCAAGTATTCCCTTTTTATGTTTTTCATGAGGGGTGGTATGAAATAATATTAAGGGCAAAATCAAAAGGAAAGAGAAAGAGAAGAGAATTGAAAGTAAATGCATTGACAAAAAGTTACTCTTAAGAGGCACTATATGACCCTAACCAGTCTGGCAACTCTACTAATAGAGTCCAGTGAAGTAAAGTTGATTTTGAAGAAAGAATAAAATGTAAGTGGGTTACGATGATATTTTATTTTTAGTTGTTTGTTATGAAATCTTTTTGACGTTTTGTATGGTAAAGTGAAGTTTTTTTTTTTTTGTATTTTAGTGGATAAAGGTGGTTGCTTTTTTACATTTAAAAAAAAAGATAGAGGGAGTTTTGAATTAAAGTGCTTTTGATTTGTCATCTTTTCTAAAAAATGAAAGCTTTACTTGACTTTTACTCTGCTAGTAAATTGCCAAACTTGACTTTTACTAAATGACAGAAAGGGAAGTAACTTTTGGTCATTTAATGCCTTTACTCTAAAGTCCCTCAAGTGTCCTTTTGACCATTTATTTTATTTCACTCAAACCCCCAAACCCCCAACCCCCATATATATATATATATATAGAGAGAGAGAGAGAGAGAGAGAGAAAGAGAGAGAGAGTAATATGGTGAAACATCTTATCCTCTCAATCTCTGACTTCTAGAGAATAGCCGGGTTAAAGAGTGGAACTAAAGAAAGGTCTAACTAGAGAGAGAAAGTAAACACACTAACACTTGATCTTATGAACGTTGTGGGAAAAAGAGGCATTGCCTCTACTTCTCTAAAGTGGGCAAATGTTGAAATCATGGTCAAACACCTTTATTTTAAAAAAACTCTGGCCGCTTTAGAGATTTAGAGAATTAAAGGCAAAAAATAGAGATGCTAAATAGATGCTAAGTCATGCTCCTCTTGAGCATCTGACCAAGGATCAGAAGTTATATGTTATTATTCTCTCTCTCTCTCTCCATGCACATTTCCCCCTTGAGTGCATGCATAAGTTTTTTTTGAGTCCAATACTGAGTGTCTAAGTTGTTGGAAAGAGTGGGAGTGTGGAATGACCGTGATTTCTATCAACACTAAAAATATCGCAAGTGCAAGGGTGTCTACGAATAGATAGTGACAAGTACTGGTTGAACAAATAAAGAGTGAATGGAGAAGAAAGTCTAACTAAGAAGATGCCACAATTAATTAATAATGCAAAAAGTAATTAAAACAATTAGATAATGAAATAACAATGATAATAAAATTAATCAAGGCATTCAGAATTCATCAGGCAATCCAAGACCACTTTCTTAATAAAAATACATGTTTGATAAGCTTTTCTACTTCAGATTTAGATCCGGGCAAGGCATCCAACCTCGGATAATATAACTTTAAAATCAATTTTCTCAAAAGAGATTATTTTTTCATAAAACTTAGAAATACCCAAGACCTCCATCCCTTCATCAAATTACTAAAGTTACTTAATAATTACCCATCAAATCTAAGCATAAACCATAAAAAAGAACATATTCCTAAGCATGGCCTATAAAAAATAAGCATGAATAATAAAAAGCATACTCTAACATTGAGAAATACAATATGGAAGGTATCTACTGGTGTGAAGACATGCCTACTAATCATTCAAGCACATCAACACTTAATCAAACACGTATGAACATAAAGAAAGAGTTAGAAATTACTTAACTTCATCCTTAGCCTTGGTCACAAAATCAACTAGCCATTGCACAAAAAAGAACTAATATTTTCATTGATAACATTATTAAGTACAAAGCTTTTGCTCCTCTTAAAAACTATGTCTTGCTTGGATAAGGCCTGATGCTACTTTAAAAAAAATTTGAGAAAGTGGAGAACTAGCTAGACTAGAGAAACCTAGATCTAGAAGGGGGGAGGGAGAAGAAGAAGGGGAGAGAGAAGAGAGAGGGGAGTGGGACGTCCCAGTCAAAGAGTGCATGCTTTGGACGTCCCCCCTAGGGTTATATTAATAGTTTTTTTCCTTCTTTTGGCTCGGAACTTTTCCCATAATAGGACTATATCTTGGCTTGACTTGTAAGCAAAGTAGTTTCCTTTTTTAAAATCAAACTGATCTTCTAGCCATGATCCCTTTTTGTTTTGCAGGTCTTCAAGTAGTGGGTCGCAGAAATTTCTTTTTTTCTGGTGGATAGGAGATCCAATGGTGTGGATTGAGTAGAGGGAGAGAAAGAGGAAGGGATGATGTGGATGTCAAGGTAAGTGGAACACGGTGTTGGACGGCCACATCCCTTGGGATGATTTTTCTCAAAATCTTTTATCTCTTTCTTTTTTTAAATTGATCTTCTTAACCTTATTGGTTTCTATCTTTCTTTTGCTAACTCATCATAGATCTTCTTGGATAAAACTTCCTAACTCAAACTCACCAAAAAATTTGTCTAGTATACTCCTTCCTTGTTTTGAAATTCAAATTCTGATAGGAGAGAAACCTTGGAAACTTGTAAAGAGAGAAAACAAAAATTGCGCTGCCACAAGTGGGACCCACCCCTAAGCACGCCCAAGGGGTGGTTCTCTTTTATTTTTTTCTATCTTTTATTTTTCTTTTTTCTTCAAATTTCTCTCTTTCATACAGGCCCCCATTGCTGTGACAATTCCTACACAATAAGACAACTAAATCATTAGCAATGAAATAATTGATGATGCAATGCATGAGACGCATGGGCCCTACTTGATGCAAGATGAATTAATGCAGTGGATGCGATGGGGCTACATTGCTTAGAATCTAATTTGTGGGACCCAGGGGTGTTGCAAACTATAAATATCATAAACTCATGCAAAATTAAGTGTTTTTAATTGATTTGTACTAAAAGTCCACATTTATGCTCAAATGCATGAAATTAGTGGATCATGATGCAATCTATCCTAATTAAGTCTGCAAATGCACATGAAATGATGGCACTTTGACACAATTTTGTAGACTTATCATGAGACTCTAGGGTGGAATCCATCTATTGAAAATCTAAGCCCCTCAAGAACAATGCCTTACTCATGTAAGGAATACCCTGATATTCACTTTAATAGAAGTTGATCTGGCCCATATATGATCGAGCATACAAGTATTAATTTTTGGATATTATAAAAAATATATAACTATGTGTTCATCGTGTTATTAGTCATATGCTCACTCTTGAGGTGGGACCACCCCACTTCTATTGCAGTAAATTCAAAGACATCCCATACATGAGTAGGACTTTCATTTTGAACGGCTCATATTTTGAATACGTGGACCCAACTGTGAGTCCTACTTTTTCCACTTAGAGGAAAGGAAGCTCGAGTGAGCCAATCAAGAGGATCCAGACTCTTGTTTATTCCCACCCTACCCACTTGAACACTGTCTTAAGTACATGTACATAAGTGCTTGGGATTTGGTACATATAAATTAGGGAAAACCACGGAAAAAATCCCCGTAGTGAGCCATGAGTAAGAAGCCCGCCCAGTAGGAGTTTAGAGACAGAAGGGGCCCTTTGGGTCCCTTTTGTTTTTCTTTAAAATGTCTATTGACGTTGTCGATATCGACAATTGTTGTAGTTATACAAAAACAGCAAGAAACCCTCTTATTCCCCGTTTCTTCTTCTTCCTTTTTCCCTTATCCTCTTCAACAGTGCTTGTTGACACCTCTCCCTTTCGTTGGTCCCAGGCTATTTGGGATTTGAGAAATCCCTAGCATTCAGGAAACAACTTCTTGTGGGATTTCAGAATGCTAGAGGGCCTCCTTGCATTCGAGTGATTTGGGGATTTCCGGAGAAGCCTCGTTATTCCGACAGTGTGTTTCGATCTTCAACGGTCACCCACGAACTGTAAATCCATGGCACAGCTATACAGTATGTGATTTTTTTTCTTGTCCAACCTTCCTCACCTGATTTCATCATTTTTTTTCATTCCGTTGTTCTCCTTGATGGTTTCTGCAATGCGGGTTTTTGTTTTTTCTTTCTTTTTTTCTGATTGGGTAGAAATGTGTTTGTGATGAATCATTGATGATGGGTTTTTTCTTTTCGGTGACTGTTTGGGTACGACTGACAACCCAACTGGATTGATGGATATGAGAATACCTAAATAGATAAAAAAGAAATCCTTGATGAAAAGGAGAAGATGAGCTTTGTTGTAAGGAGTATTGATTTATTTTGTACAGTGTGTGAGAAGAATTTGACATTTGTTGGAAGATGATTACTTCTTTATAGTTGATGAAATATGTCTTGTAGTTGAAGAGAGGCATATATTGTTGCACTGTAGGTGTTTGATGTCATGTGTCATGTAGTTGAACGGTGTCATATGTTATAATCTGGTAGTTGTTTGGTAAAATGTATCTTCAACCATGCTAGGAAATTGTATTCCAAGTTGCTGGGCTCTCAATTTTCATAGGTATGGTCCCTTCTTTTTGACATTAAGTTTATTAGAAATACTTAAATATGAGTCCAATAGCTGGTTCCGTAGCACTCCCTCTGAATTTTGACAAGCTAAGCATTTTCATCTCAGCCTTCATAATCACTAATTGCATGGCTAAGATTAGTTCATAAAACAAAGAATCTTTGGCTAGTTACCAAATAATGCATTCAGAGAATTCAGGGTGAATTGAATTCTAAGGCATGAAACAATGCATTAAAAGGGTCCTTTTTTTTAAAGGCACTGTCTTTCTCTATTAAAAGATGAGATATTTACCGACGGACATAACATATGAGTCATTGGTTAACGAAGCAACTGAAACATCTAATTGAGACTCATTCATTCAGAGATTAAGCATACAATACCTTTATCACAATGAACGAGCATTTTCAATGACAAGCATTGACGACCACAATGATGTGAAGAGAATATTCAAAGCATCGAGGAATGATGTGAATATGATATATTTATGTCTTCATCTTTTGATTGTAGGTACTTTGCTTGTAGGCTTGAAGGCTTGTAGGTATGTACATGATGTAAATGGGCTCCTTGTAGGCTTGAATAGTACAGTTATTTTTTGGGGTGGTTGGTGATGTAAACGGGCTCCATGTATGCTTGATCAGTGCAATCATTTTTTGGGGTGATTGGCGATGTAAATGGGCTCCATGTAGGCTTGAATAGTGTGTGCACCGCCTTAGTGTCAACTTCACTCAAGATTTCCCCTACTTTCGCAGCAAAATTGTCGTAGAGCTATTCAAAAAGAGCTAACAGTTGAATGCCAACAGACTGAGTTTGACTGACTTGAGTGACTTCCCATGATGGCTTTGATGGTGATTTTCAAGAAAGAGCAGAGAGCAGGAAAGAGCATACTTTTGGTTTTCTTCACTTTTTGGTTGATACTGCTTATAGGGTTACCTCTTTGTTGTACTTTTTTATTGAAAATTGTAACATTGGCTTTGATATGGTTATGTCTCATCAGTCTGTCAGGTTGATAGACTTGTACTTAGTCTCCTTTTGCCATTGTACAGAATGAATTGTATTTCTATATAGAATCTTTTTGTTGGATCATGTATACTTTGCGTTCGATGGAATTTTTTCTTTATTGTTAGCAGATTGTATATAGAATGGTTGAATGCATGTGTTAGAGTTCCACAACATGTATATAGAATAGTTGAATGCATATAAATAGAATGATTGATAAATGAGTGACAAGCAGGTTGTCAGCTGCTGCTGAAGTGGAGAAGAAAGAGAAGGGGGGATGGGGTTTTTTTTTGCTATGTTAGGGGTGGATTGATAAAAGAGTTGTTTATTATGAATTGCAGGAAGGTGTTTAATGTTGTTGTTGTCATTTCCACAGCCTTCAGAAGTCGCAAGACAACAGTTGATGGAACAAATAAAAGTTGTCGATAGCGACAACCTATATTGTCGATATCGACTAGTTTTGTCAATGATATGAATTAAAAGTTGTAAGTCAGCAAATGCTGGAACAGATAAAAGTTGTCGATAGCGACAACTTAAGTTGTCGCTGTCGACTAGTTTTGTCAGTGGTATGAATTAAAAGTTGTAAGTCAGCAAATGCTGGAACAGATAAAATTTATCGATATCGACTACTTTTATCAGTGATATGAATTAAAAGTTGTAAGTCAGCAGCTGCTGTAACAGATAAAAGTTATCGATATCGACAACATAAAAGTTGTAAGTCACCCAAACTCTATTCCAGATTCTATTGAGAATTTTTAAGAAAGCTTTTCATTTGCTTCTCTTCCATGGAAGTTTCATTTCCAAGAAAATATCCTAATTTTTTTGTTAGTTTTTCTTCTAATAATTGATTCAACTTATGATAAAAAAGATAATATATATACCTTGATTATAATATTTCATTTCTTCAACAAACAAGTTTAGTAATGAGCATAACAACCCCTGTCGTTCCTGCCAAGATTAGTATCTATAATTAGTTTTATAGAAATTTTCAAACAAGCAATTTCCATTAAATCTATAATTGTACCCTCACTCGGAAATAGGGTATAAGGATAAGTGAAAAGACTGAAAGTTGGTTGGAGATACCAACTGGCCCACTTTTGATTTTCCCATACTCTCCTCTCTGGACTAATTTTCTCCTTTGCTCAATCGATTCTTCCCTGCCTTGTATCCATGCGTGCATGAGTGATAACTTAACCCTTGCAGTCTGTTAGTATTTTTGTATTGGCTAATTCATATTGGATAAAACTCTAGAAGTTTTTGTGTTATTTTTCTTATTTAGAAAAAGACTCTGAAGATAGAAGAGGGAAGAACTCTAAGAAGAAAAGCCTAAATGGTTTATAAGAACAAAGCTGGAAGAATATTGTTCTGAATTTTCATTTCATCAGTCCAGCAAAGAGTCCGCTCGAGCGCCCATGCCTTCGCTCGAGCGATCACAAGACAGAACCTCATTCGCTCGAGCGGATGAAGGGTTCGCTCGGGAAAGTCTCCTATTTTGTATGAATTTGTTTCCCTTTGAGACTCTGTTTCCCAGTTTGAGTCCTACCTGTGCTCTAAGTATTATGCACGAATTTGGGGCTATATATAGGGTATTACTCTCAACCCTAAGGATCACCACTCTCATTAATCTAAGTCAGAGAGATCATTAGAGAGAGTTTATTCTCTAGAGCTATTGAAATATTGTTCTGAAGGCTGCTCAAGAAGGTCATTGTTGCTTCTGCTTTTCGAATGAGAAGATAGTTCATCTTGACTGGCAAGGTGCGAGGAGATCAAGTAAGGAGAACGGGGCACGGTGGATGTCGTGTCAGTGAATTTTTTGCAAGAATAACTACAGTCCTTAGGCCGAGGTACAGACCCAGGTAAATGAGCTAGTGAGTATATCTTGTAACTGTTCGTGAACTTTTGATTTCTGGTTCGTGGTTTTTCTCCCTGGATAGGGTTTCCACTCTATATTTTGGATCCGCCTTCTTGTGGTGATTGCTTGGTATATTTAATTGCTAGTTCGTCTGATTGGTTATTTTCCACTGTGCGTTGATTATTAAATTAAGAACTAGTAGTAATCCATTCTGGTAGCCCATAAAACTGGTCTTTCAATTGGTATCAGAGCGGGTTGCACTATTTTATTGTGTTGATCCATATTTGCCAGAATGGATATCTATCGTGAAGGCACTTCAACCAATGAGCCTCCTCTGTTGGATGGTAGCAATTATGCTTATTGGAAAGTCAGGATGGTTGTCTTCTTGAAAGCCATAGATCTGAAAGTTTGAAAATCTATTATGAATGGTTATACCTTGCCCACTATTATTGCTGATGGGGTGACTGGTCTAAAATCTGAAGATAAGTGGCCTAAGGAAGAAGAGTTGGCTGCCACTTATAACTCTAATGCATTGAATGCTATTTATAATGGAGTTAATATGTTTGAGTTTCGTAGAATTTCTACATGCACTACTGCGAAAGAAGCTTGGGATATTCTGCAGACTGTGCATGAAGGCACTGAAACTATTAAACAGTTGAAACTTCAGAAATTATATACAGCATTCGAAATCATAAAGATGGAAGAAGATGAAACTTTTGATGATTTCAATTTGAAGCTTATTGCAACTGTGAATGATACCTTTACTTTGCGAGAGCCAGTTTATGAAAATAGGATTGTGAAAAAGATTTTGCGGTCTCTTCCTGAAAGGTTTGATGCAAAGGTTGTAGCTATTAAGGAGAATAAAAATTTGAACATTCTCAAAGCTGAAGAATTAGTTGACAGCCTTCAGACTTTTGAAGCAAATCTAAGGACTAATGTGAAATCAAAATCTAGTGGTATTGCTTTAAGAGCCTCCAAAGAATCATTCAAGAAAATTGCTAGTGATTATGATTCTGATTCCGAGGAGATAGATCCCCAAGTTGCTGTTCAATTTATGAAGTAATTTCAGACATTCATGAAAGGGAAGAAAAGTGATTTGAAAATCCCTAAAAATTTTGTAAAGAAGAAATCTTCTAAAGGGATTCAATGTTTTGAGTGTCATGGTTATGGACATATTGCTAGTAACTGTGCTAACAAATAGCCAAAAAAAAAGGCTTTCAATTTGACTTGGGATGATGATACTTCTGAGGAAGATGATAAAAAGTCTGAGTCTGAGAAGCCTGAAGTTAGCAAAGAAAAACTCATTGCATTCATGGCAACTTCCGTTTCTGCTACTCCACCAGTGCCTGATAATGAGACTGATCACGAGATTAGTGAGTCAGAGACAGAACATGATTGGCAAGCTGAATATCAGATTTTGTTTGAAAAATCCATGAAGATGCTAACGATGAATGAAAAAGTGGCGACAAGCTGGAAAGAATCTGAAGAGCAGAATAGTTCTTTAAAAGCTGAATTGTCAGAAGCTCTTACAAAGGTTAGTTACTTAGAGGCAGAAAATAACACATTGGCAGGTAAATTGACTGCTGAAGCACGATCAGAAGTGTGACTTGATTGATCATGAGATGAAAACCTTGAAAGCTGAAAAAGCTGACTTGCAAGGAAGACTCAAGATAGTTCTTTCTGAGTTAGAAACCAGCAAGGCTTCGCTAAATAGGATGAATACAGGGTCCAAAAAGCTAGATGACATCCTCTGAAGTCAAAAGGCAAAGATAGACATGCATGGCATTGGCTACGCTGACGGGGCATCTACATCTAACGCCAAAGGTACTAACTGTTTTGTTCAAAACTCAGTTGTTACTAATCATCCTGTTCATATTGCAAATACAGTTGCCAAGAAGAAACATGTGTCACGTTCTGAAAGAATTCACACTTGTCATCATTGTGGATTTAAAGGACACATTAGACTCCATTGCAATAAGCTGCGAAAGTCACCAAATCAAAAGTAATGGAAAACACAGAAGACTGAGCTAAAAAACGAGACCAAAGCTGTTTGTGTCAAGAAAGAAGACTTATCTTCTGTGTTGGTACACACTCTGCTGAAATGTCTGAATATGCAAGTGTGTGTGCCGAAACTTCATCACCTCTGATTTGCAAGATCAAGCCCCCACCCCAGTGCTGATACGAAGATCATTTTGAGGGGGAGTCACAATTGAGGGGGAGCTGTAGAATCTAGATTGACAGAAGCTGCTTGAAGATAATTGTTTGTCAATTATGGACAAAAAGGGGGAGAATAATGAAGCTAGGGGGAGAAAACAGGCAAAGATCTACAGGAGATGATTTTTTTTAAATTCATTGTATTTTGGGTTTTCTTTTCGATAGATCATTTGTACGAGTTTTGTCCATGAATTGCCAAAGGGGGAGATTGTTAGTCTTTTTATATTGGCTAATTCATGTTGGACAAAACTCTAGGAGTCTTTGTGTTATTTTTGGAAAATGACTCTGAAAATAGAAGAGAGAAGGACTCTAAGAAGAAAAGCCTGAATGGTTTAGAAGAAGAAAGCTAGAAGAATACTGTGTTGGATTTTCGTTTCATCAGTCTAGCAAGGAGTCCGCTCGAGCGCCCATGCCTTCGCTCGAGCGAACAGGTGCGCAGAAAACAGAAAAGTCTCCTATTTTGCACGAATTTGTTTCCCTTTGAGACTCTGTTTTCCAGTTTGAGTCCTACATGTGCTCTAAGTATTAGGCATGAATTTGAGGCTATATATAGGGTATTAGTCTCAACCCTAAGGATCACCACTCTCATTAATCTAAGTGAGAGAGATCATTAGAGAGAGTTTATTCTCTAGAGCTATTGAGAGATTGTTCTGAAGGCTGCTCTAGAAGGTCATTGTTGCTTCTGCTTTTCGAAGGAGAAGATAGTTCATCTTGACTGGCAAGGTGCGAGGAGATCAAGTAAGGAGAACGGGGCACGGCGGATGCCGTGTCAGTGGATTCTTTGCAAGAATAACTACAGTCCTTAGGCCGAGGTACAGACCCAGGTAAAGGAGCTAGTGAGTACATCTTGTAACTGTTCGTGAACTCTTGATTTCTGATTCATAGTTTTTTTTCCTGGATAGGGTTTCCACGCTATATTTTGTGTCTGTCTTCTTATGGTGATTGCTTGGTAGATTTAATTGCTAGTTCGTCTGATTGATTATTTTTCGCTGTGCATTGATTGTTAAATTAAGAACTACTAGTAATTCATTCTGGTAGCCCATAAAATTGGTCTTTCGCAGTCTTAAAAAAAATAGACACATGAGGAGTTGAGGCACCTGCTCACAGTGCTTGCGGTCTTGACTGGCACCAACCATAGAAGCACAATATGAAGTCCCTGTCCAGACAGACCACTTTGAATTTCCATTATAAATCACATCTGTCAAATATAATTCGATCTCCCTCATATATAAGATTAGATGATGATAACTTTCTAGCCGTTCCAAAAAAAATAGTAGTAGTCTATATCTCAATCTATTGTGATCTGCCAAAATGGGATGGAAAAGCTGGAAAAATTGTCAATCATGAATGAATGATTCCTTGGAAAAGTTAAAAAGAATAGTGCGTGGTGCCAGTGGCTGCAAAAGTCGAGGAACCTTTGAGGATGGGATCAAGTTCAGGTCCAAGATTATGAAGCCAATTTTGGTACGGAAGAAGAGCAAAATCTGTAAATCAGTAGGGCCAAGATGACACTTGTGTGGATTGGGCAGCCCTGGGCTGGGTTGGTAGAAGTGGATTAACCATGCACATATCACGACTGATCGACACATACGTGCCCTTTGTGGCCTACGAATATCTTAATGGGGACAACTGAGGGATCAACTTTTTTATGCTGGTCCCCGATTCTTCGCATATATACCTCAGTCTAGAACAACCAGGAAAGAAAAATGAGTGGGGCCCATAAATCATGCTGCTCTTATCAAGTACTTGACATGGAATCGATCAATATCATCTATCATTGAATTTAATGCAATATCAATATAAAAACTACACTTACAAAGCCATTGAACTTTCAAGGGGCCTAAATCAAAGATCAGAATGACATTATTAGAGTGACATTTGGTCAATTCCTAATCCACATCATACACATTTTTACATCTTGGTGGGCGAACTGGCATGGGGCCTCCTATAGAAGAGCAAACACATGACCTTTATTGGATGGTTAGATCATTCTACTTCCATTATTGATTTTGGTGTTCTTTACTTACCCAAATCAAGTTAGTGGGTGCTTCGGGTTGGATCCAGAATTTAATCAGAACCAATAAGCATTTTGTTGTCCTAGATCGATGTAAAAGCTTGGCTTGTGGTCATGTGCCAGACCAGGATCTAACTTTGGACCAGTAAATAGACCTGAAAGTAGTTTACAGGTCTAAAACCAGAGTCCAATGTGAACGTGGCTTAGTTGGTCTGCGTGTGGTTTGGTCCCTGAATGCCCCAAATAAGGCCAAGCCAGCCGACCTAGTTATTGGGCCCAAAACGGGTTAATTTGCTCTTCGGTGGCCTGAAAACTCGGCCTCCCTTAATTTTTATGTTGTAATCACATATTTTGCACACGATCAATTTTAAGGTGGGCCTAAATCTTATTGGAGTAAAATTTGGTTGACTAGTACCAATGCATGCTTGGGGTGGCCGTTAGTAATATAGATGACTAATTAGTATCTCTAAACATGGTTAGAATACATCATTGTCACTGTCATTGTCCATGTGGTCTGAGTTCAAATTCTCCACTCAAACCTTCTTTTTGTCGTAGCCTTGTAGTGACATGCAAATTATTACTGCAGGGCATTAAGGTGGACAGATTCTTACATGTTTACCAAGAGACAGTAAACAAAGAATTATGATAGAGAAAAGAGGATGGACGATGCATTAATCCAGATTTGCTAGAGGGCAGATCTTTTTCTATCCTAGGTTGCATGCACCTTAGCTTATATATATTTGGAGTTGATGTTCAACGTAGATTTCTCATTGCACCAGACCCATCTGGGTGGTGATGAGAGATCTAAAGATCAATTGCTTGGTTTTGGTTTGGTAAACAACGGCACAATATTATTGATCATTATTTTGCTCCGTTCTGGTCTGAAGTCTCAAAAGTCAAGAGGCTTCTATTGCTACCACACACATGGGAAAGAGAATTTGGAGAGGAATGAGAAAAGGCCAACCATGCACTACAAGGTGATGTGAAGCCTCCTGGACCAAAAGCCGGGATGGACATGCATTTGGCTTTGGGATAACTTTGCTTCAATGAGTCCACACAATTGGAATTGGAATCCTGACGCTTTTCACATCCTAGTCCATTGGTGAGGCCCGGAATTGATCAAACCACTTCCATTAATTTCATGCCCCACTGTCAATTGATAGGAGGCCTGCCCTAAGTGGAACTGGAACCCATTGGATTTCAGCCTACATGCATGTAACAAAATTCAGCGTGAATTTACCTCCTGAGAAGTTAAAAAAAAAAAAAGCTCAATCATATTTTATTTAATCCAAGGCATGAAATGGAATGTCATATATTGTCTATTTTTATTAACCAGCCACTTCAAAGCTTAACATAAATGGTTTGCAGTTTTCAATGAAATTGGTTCACCAATGGATGGACAATTTATAGCTGCCGTTAAGTGGGGAGTTCCGTTCTCACCCAATTATGTAGTGTTCTATCATTGCATCATCTCTCTTGCATGTGAAAGCAGTCATCTCCCGTGAAACTTAGCTTAGTCCATTTCAAAAAAATAAAAAAACGGGACACATCAATGCACCACACGTGGTGCTAACTTTCACCTAGAAAAAGCCGTTTGGATTCTTTTCCTAGAATCAAATTCTG
This sequence comes from Litsea cubeba, assembly GCA_012931725.1. Classification (NCBI taxonomy): domain Eukaryota; kingdom Viridiplantae; phylum Streptophyta; class Magnoliopsida; order Laurales; family Lauraceae; genus Litsea; species Litsea cubeba. The sequence continues at coordinate 2,429,496 of CM022946.1, read as the reverse complement.
GCCATAGGGCTGGCATATAACCATACCATGGCCATACGGAATTTAGACAGTTTGTGGGTGAGTGAGCTGTCTAGAATGAATGGTCTGTAGTGATTTTCTCTTTCTGGAATGTTGATGCAAATACATACTACTTTGGCGTAATAGTATCTGATGACGTTTGCCAGCTTTTTTCTCAGATATCCGGCACTCCTTTATATACTCCTTTATCTCATTCCTTTAGTTATCTAGAAGTCGCATATACTCCTTTTAATCTTATCATGTACAAGTGTCATGGATGCAGCCAATTAGGAGATATGGACCACTCAGTATGTTTTTTGCAAGCCCTGGAAATGACCCTCATGCTGGACCTTTCTCACCATTACTTTGATGAGTGAGAGGGACCTTTTCCAATGGAACATTAACCTCTATTGGCACTTTCCTTCCATTCCTTTTGCTTTAATGTTACAGTCATCAAAAGTAAAGTGACAGTCCGGTTCCTCCTGTACCTTCACTCCTTTGACTCTGGTCTTCCTGAAGAAAGTTCTATGTAAATAGTTTTGTAAAAGAAGACTTAATTTTTTTCTTCATAGTAGTCTTGTGTTTGTTCTCATTCATATATATAGTGCTAAATAATACACAGACTGTTACAAAGGATAAGGCACAGCAGAAGCTGTTGACATGAGATTTAGATAAGAGCCATCAGTTTAGATATTATCTCAAGTTCTGTTGCAACCAGATATTTCTGGTTTATTGTGATCTTCTATATGCCCCCTCAAATTGGGTGCAAGTGCAGGCGAAAGCCCCAGTTTGGCTCGCAGCAGCTCAAAGGAAGGACGACATAATAATTTTGTAAAGATGTCAGCGACCTGATCCGTAGACGAAACAAAGCGAGTCACTAATGAACCAAGTGCAACCTTTTCCCGAACAAAGTGGTAGTCAAGTTGTACGTGCTTCGTACAGGCATGAAATACAGGATTAACAGTCGTATGAAGAGCGAAGACATTGTCACAAAATAGAATTGTAGGCCGATAAGTCACGCAATAAATATATTAACCAGGTGATCTCTGCAGCAGTGTAGGCAAGAGCTCGATCCTCGGCTTCAGTGCTTGATCGAGCCACAGTTGGTTGCTTTTTGGAACTCCAAGAAATACAGTTGTTGCCCAGATAGGTGCAATAATTAACCTGTAGTAGAACGTCTAGTCAGTGGGGACCCAGCTCAATCCGCATTAGAGAAGGCATTGAGCTCAAGGGAACCTTTGGAAAGAAAGCGAATACCATAGTTCATAGTGCCACGAACATAGCGTAATATTCGTTTCACCAACTGAAAGTGAAAATCTGAAGGGTTGTGTATAAACTGACAAACATAATTAACACAATATGCCAATCATCAAAATTGAAATGATAAGTCCGCACTCTCTTTAGCAGGAATGCAGGGTAGGGTTTGTGTACCAATGTGGGTGCGGTGGGGTGGGGTTAAGAATGTATTTTAAATAATCAGCTCCATTTGCCATTTCTAGTCATGCTAATAAAAAGATATTTAGTGTGATGTTCATGTTCTTCATAAGTGGTCTAACATAGATGTGTGCATATCAAGGTGAAGGTATAGGCCAAAAAATTATTCCCATCAGATTATCTTGACACTTGAATTGGTAGTTTAATATCTTCCGAATATACATTTCTCTCTTGAGAACCAATCCAAACATATAACTTGAGCACTAATTGTGCTTAAAGCACAAACATGTCGATGAATAAAAAATCTCAAAACTTATGATAGTAGTATTGATGGGGTTCAAAATTTTATGAATTGATTGATCGTAGTTAGAATTTATTGATGTCAATGTTCAAAAACTAAAAAGTAAATATTAATAAAAATATAAAATTTCAAGGTTTTATGTGAGATGGAAATTATTCCCTGCACATCCAGTATTTTGTTTTTTTTTTTTTTTTATAAATCTTGATCAAGTATTTTAAGCACGATCAATCTTATAGATGGGTTCAATTCCAATTCGAATAGAGAATAATAGTATTTATTGGGTATGAGTCAAAATATAGGCCCTATTTACAAATTAAATAAAAAAATAAAAAGCGCATAATTCTCAAGATTATTTTAGTCAAAGTAAAAAGTTATATAATCACAGCAAGCATGCTAGTTATAATTCTAAATTACCAAGTAATATAAACATGAGTTTCTTTGAAATCAAGAAAGAAGAGTTTCTCCTTTATATCCGTTTTGATCAATGAAATTAGAAAAACAATTGAAATAATTATCTTATCGGTATTTGAAAGGAAAAAATGACTAAATTTATCCTTAAATGACTGAGCAACTGAAAGAGTCTTATTGTAATAATATGAAATTTGCAATTTAGAGGCCAAGACTGAAATTGGGAGGATCGAATAATATAATACATAGTAATGATTGGAAAAAATGATTACAACCATTCACATTTGTTGATAAAGTATAAAAAACCATTGATTTGAAGGCCAGGATTATACAATCCGATATATTATTTATGCGTAGGTAAACTAATGGTAGTCAATACATTGAATAAAAAACTAAGTTTAAATACGATCGTTTAAGCTACTACAATCAGGGGCGGATGAAGATGGGGCCCGGGGTGGCTGCAGCCCACCCAAGGTTTCAGCCAAAAAAAAATATTTTTTTTCATATGGGTTGTTTTCTTGCATTTTCAGTTCATAGTTTGAGTAATTCAAGATATCATTGTATTCTTTCTCTCTCTTTCTCCTGGTTCTGGAAAGAATTATCTTTTGTTTCTGTTTCTTCTTCTGGGTCCTTTTATCAAAATACCTTTCTCCTTTTGCGTACATGTGATTTCTTTCAAATACAGTATTTTCTGTGACTGTTTTTTCATGTGCTGCTCTGTTTTCTTCTCCCTTTTTTATTCACAGATCTCTCCATGTTTGCATCATCTCAAATGAATTTCCTTCAAATCCTTTGTTCCTCTTCTCTTATCTTAAATTTATAGGGATTGCACAGAACACCAACAATGAAGGGACGCATTCGGGAACTGGGATTGCATTTTTGAGCCATTTGGATGAGGTTTCTTCAAACGAACAGATCCTTCCCATTACTCCCACTTTAAAGATTTTCAGTTTTGCAGAGTTGAAGAAGGCGACCATGAACTTTAGTCCCGATAGACTTCTTGGCGAGGTAGGTTTTGGGAGGGTTTTGGGAGGGTTTTCATGGGTTGGATTGATGAGAAGACATTTGCACCAACCAAGGCCTGGAGTGGGATGGCTATTGCAGTATTGCTGTCAAGAAATGGAATTTAGACGACTTCCAGGGAAGGGAAGAGTGGCATGTATTTTCCATTCATTCCAATATTTGTTTGGCAAAATTTGAGAAAAATAAAAAAGAAAAAGAAAAATAGGTTGACGGAGTTGTGGTGCATGGAAAAAAACTGTGCCTGGGCCATGGACTAGTGCCGACCCATTCTTCAAGTTATATAACTAGTGCCGACCCATTCTTCAAGTTAAATGAGCATCAATGTTTTTGCATTTATTTTAATAGTTTAATTTTATTTCAAATTAAAGAAACTAATGAATCCTTCTCGACATAATGATAGTGTTTTCAATACACTTTCTAAATAAGCAATTGCAAATAATCGATTGCTTTTCCGAAATGTTATTCATTCGGATGCTTGCACTACAAGGATTTCCTTTTAGAGGACATGATGAATAGAATAATTTTTATAGTTTTTGGTGAGACATTGTTACTATTTTTTTAGTATAAGTTAAGTACAGCCCCCCCAGATTAGAAGTCCTAGATCCACCCCTGGCTACAATGGATTAGATTTGAGTCGGTTTCATCTGAACCCGATAAACAACTATCACGAAATGAACACTTATAAATAAAAAATAAAGTTGGGTCGATGGCAACACGTTAGATATGGGTCCAGTGTGGGTCACCTTTCAATAAAATTAAAGATAATTTTATATACTCGTCTTAGTTATGATAATTAATAAGAATTTTATCATGGGCATTCATAAAATAAATACAATCCCGTAATTAGAGAATTAATTCTTGACACATATTGGTAGAAGTAATAATTTTGACCAGTGCTAAGATAAAATAATTACACCACTCCTGCGATAATAAATTCCTTCTTTAGATATAAGACTCGATCTTGCAGTAAGAAACTTTGTTCCCAAATATAAGACTCGCTCCCATGGGTACCTGATAAGTACTTAATTATGAAGAAATTAGAGACTTAATTGCCTTTCCATCACCTTCATTCGTGTTTAATTCCGTTGATTTCATATAATTTTACACGAATATTGGTTTTTGGTCAATTGCAGAAATTTGATGAAGAATGAAGCTTCTGGTGGATGAATGGATCAAATAGAGAGTAAAGAAGCCGGTCCCCATCAGTCAACCGCAATTTCTACCGGTAGAAGAGGCTGAAATTGCAGCAGAGAGATTGGACACGAGGATTCCATCTGTCAACCGGTACTTCTACCGGTAGAAATGGCTGACCCTGAGATTTCCATCAGTCAACCGCAATTTCTACCGGTAGAAGAGGCTGAAATTCCAGCAGAGAGATTGGACACGAGGATCCCACCTGTCAACCGGTATTTCTACCGGTAGAAATGGCTGACCCTGAGATTTCCATCAGTCAACCGCAATTTCTACCGGTAGAAGAGGCTGAAATTGCAGCAGAGAGATTGGACACGAGGATTCCACCTGTCAACCGGTATTTCTACCGGTAGAAATGGCTGACCCTGAGATTCCCATCAGTCAACCGCAATTTCTACCGGTAGAAGAGGCTGAAATTCCAGCAGAGGTTTGGACATGAGAAATTCATCTGTTAAACCGGTAGTTCTACCGGTAGAACGCTCGGATTTGGATAGAATCTTAGTTTTTGGGGCAGTTTTGTAATTAAAGTTGTGGGAACCTATATAAAGCATAATAACTCTAAAATTAGGGCTATCTGGGTATTGTGTTAGTTTCCCAGCAGCCTCCTTTCCTTTTTCTCTCTTCCTTCCTTAGATAAATGTAGAGGTAGTTTCTATTGAAGATGGGTGTTCAATTTTGTTCAATTCTGGTTTTAAGACAGAATCCTTCATATTAATTCAAGTTTTAGTAGAGGTAATCTTTCAATTATGTTTTTACTGTTTTCTTACTTTCATTTAATCTGTTTGAAGACTTCTCCATTAATGGAGGGGTAGAATTACAGATGGTTTAACCTAAGGGGAATTCAATCTGGGTTTTGTATGGGTTCTTCTTCCTGATTATATTTTCATGATAAAAGATAACTTCCATTGATGTTCTGCTTCAAGAAATCATAATTGAGATGTTAAGCCTTTGACTAATTATGTTCATCTGAGATGATACAACTAGTGCTTGGGTCGATGACTCTCAGATTATCGAATTGAATGTCTAGGAGTCTCTTTGAGAATTATTCATTTAGATTGATATTTGATTTCCACGAAGAAATCTTCCAGGTGAGAACTGGATTGATTCAATTCTTATCTGCGTAATGAAGAGGAAGATGAAACCATAAAAATCTAGGTGGTTTGAACCCTAGGTTGAACCATCTCTTTAGCATAACATTTTCATTCAGTTTTTCTGCAGTTTTAATCAGTCCTTAGCTTAGAATTAATTACACCCATTGAACAAAAGCTGGTCACTCTCGACCGAAAGAAGTCCTCTAGAGCTGAAACCCTAGTCCGTTCTCTGTGGATTCGACCTCTTCAAGAGTGAAGTGCTACACAGCGATAAATCATGTCCTCCGCTTAGGACAAACCCAACATCACAGAATAGCTAAGCATTTCTGGCGCCGTTGCCGGGGATCGGCAATTGAGGTAAAACAGCTTTGTGAGTATTTCTTCTAGTTCTTTTGTTTTTTTTTTGTTTTTTTTTCTTTTAGAATTAGGTGATTATTTTGATAATTGGGGTTGATTGTTGTATATGTCCTCTCATTACCGTAGGAACATACACAACAGATTGGTCAGAATAGATCTTGAAGAAGTTCCGATATTTGATTGGCCAGGAATTGACATTTTTGTTGACCTGCATCTGCCCGATCCTACTTTGGAATCAATGGCGAATCAACAGAATAATAATGACCCCCGTCATCAACATAATCAAGCTGTACCACCTAGGACAATGGATGATTATTTGACTCCTAGGTGGACTGATGCTCCATCTTGTATTGTAGATGAAGCTCAGGGTGCAAATGCATATCAGGTCAAACCAAATGTTTTGACTCATATTCCCAATTTTCATGGAATGACATTTGAAATGCCTTATTTGCATGTCAAAGAGTTCAATGCCATAATTGAAACCATGTGCCCTGCAACTCAAAGAGAGTCAGCCAAACTTCGACTGTTTCCTTTCTCTTTGAAGGGGAATGCCAAAAATTGGTTGAACAATCTGAGATCTGTGCGAATCACCACATGGGATCAATTGCAAAGAGAGTTTTATAAAAAGTACTTTCCTCATCAGAAAACAATTGCTTTAAAGAAGAATATCCAGAGTTTTGCTGAAAAAGAGGGAGAGTCTTTTCATCAATGTTGGGATCGGTTTCATGAGACGTTGAACTTGGTCCCTCATCATGGTTTTACTATCCCTGAGTTGGTTACGATCTTTTATGAGGGATTGAGTTCAACAAATAAACAGTTCATTGATATGATGTGCAATGGTACTTTCCGTGCCAAGGAACCGCATGAAGCTTATGCATATTTAGAGAGTTTGGCAGAGCAGTATCAAGTTTGGGACACTACCAATCCTAATGATAGAACTATTCCAAATGTGTTTCCTAGTGTTCCTAGTGTAGGAAAATTTACTCTGAGTGAGAAGGAGGATTTGAGTGTTAGGATAGCTCAACTTACCCGTCAGATAGAAGGTCTAGAGCTGAAAAGAGTTAGTGAGATTACTCCTACATCAGTTGCCCAAGTGGATCAATTGTGTGCAATTTGTTCACAAAATGATCATGGTACAGACAATTGTCCTACCATTCCTTCCATTAAGGAGTTGCTCCATGGTAACCCTCCATATGATGTCAATGCTGTGAGTCCCCAGCAGAAATCTTCTTTTCAATCTAACCAATTTCAGAGTTTCAACCCCAGGTACAATGATCATCCTAATTTTCGGTGGAGGGACAACCCTCCCCCATCCCAAAATCTTGGCTCTACGGGTTTTCAGTCTCAGCCCTATCAAAATCAAGGGCAATTTTCTCAGCCCTATCAAAATCAAGGGCAATTTCCTCAGTCTAATCAGAGTCAAGGGCAATTCTTTCATTCTGCCCCACAATATCAGCAGCAGAGATTCCCATCTCAGCAACAGTTTCCACCTCACTCTTATCAGCACTTTCAACAATAAGGACCCCCTCAGGGTCATACTCCATATCAGCCTCCCCATAAGAGAAGTCTAGAAGATACCTTTCAAGCCTTTTTGAGTAGTCAGACTTCCATCAATGAGCAGAACAACAGGACTCTGGAGAACATCAAATCTCAATTAACTACACTTACCAATGCGGTGAGTGCTAGTCAAACCACAAGGGGTGCCTTGCCTACCCAAGCTATTCCAATTGTTCAAGGCCAGCACTTTGTGGAAGATTCCGGTGGGTCGGATGCTCAAGTGGAGCATCTTAAAGCTGTCACCATTCTGAGGAGTGGTAAGATCATTGATAATACCATCCCTCCCAAGCCAAGTAAGCCTGAATTTTCTACTTCCAAGGCACCTCCTGCTTTGCAAGAAGTGGAGGAGCCTAAGAATTCTGAGGCTGGGAATGAATCTTCAAAGAAATCTAATGAGTCCAATGAACCTAAGAAAGTTGAGTCTTCCACTTCTACCATTCAAGACCCTAGAGTCCAAGCTTTCCAACCCCCAGCCCCTTTCCCTCAGAGGTTGAGAGGGAAATCCAGGCCAGACCTTGCAGAGTCTCTTAAGGAGCTTTTCTCTCAAGTCAAGCTCAACATTCCTCTCTTGGATGCTATCCAACACATTCCTGTCTATGCGAAGTATCTTAAGGACTTGTGCACTTACAAACGCAAGTTCTTGCATCAAAATAAGGTTCTCCTAGCAGCTAATGTCAGTACCACCATCTCTGGTTCTCTTCCTCCAAAATTCAAGGATCCGGGTTGTCCGTGCATTTCAGTAGAGATAGGGGCAAAGAAGATAGAGAGAGCTTTGTGTGATCTAGGGGCGAGTGTCAATCTTCTACCATATTCTGTTTATTTCCAACTTGGGTTGGAGGAACTTCAGCCCACCTCGATTACACTTCAGTTGGCTGATAGGAGTGTTAGAGTCCCAAAGGGGATTTTGAAGGATGTGTTAGTTCAGATAGGGAGTTTTGTGTATCCCGCAGATTTCATTGTGTTGGACACATGTCCAAATCAAGGGGTTAGTGACCAAGCCCCTATCATTCTAGGTCGTCCTTTCCTAGCCACCATAGATTCAGTCATCAAGGTTAGGAATGGGAACATGTCCATCACCTTTGGAAACATGACCCTTGATCTGAACATCTACAATGTCGCCTCCCAATTGGGAGATGATGAGGAGATACATGAGGTGAGTTTGTTAGAGAGCTTGGTTCAAGAACATGTGAACACACATTCGTATACAGATCCATTGGAGACATTCTTGACCCAAGAGGAGAGGGAGTTTCTTGAATCCCCTGAGGTAGAGTATCTTTACTCTCTATTGGATGATATTGAGGAGGTAAAGGGTGCTACATTTTGGACACCCAAGTTTGAGGAGCTTCCGAAATCGGAATCCAAGTCAATGCCTAGCAGTGAGAAGGCCCCTACACTTGAGTTGAAACCTTTACCTTCTTCGGTAAAGTATGCTTTTCTTGGAGTTGATGAGTCATATCCTGTGGTGATTTCCTCTTCTCTTAAGGAACACCAAGAGACCCAGCTTTTGGAGGTCTTAGGTAGGCACAAAAGAGCAATTGGGTGGACCTTAGCTGATATACAAGGGATTAATCCCTTAATTTGCACCCATAGGATTCATTTAGAGGATGATGTCAAACCTTCCCGTCAACCCCAGCGTAGATTAAACCCTGTTCTGAAAGATGTGGTAAGGAAGGAGGTTCTGAAACTGCTAGATGCTGGGATTATCTATCCTGTAGCTGGTAGCAAATGGGTGAGTCCTATTCAAGTAGTGCCTAAGAAGGCAGGGGTAACTGTTGTGGCTAATGAACAAGGAGAATTGATCCCTACTAGAGTTGCCACGGGGTGGAGAGTCTGCATTGATTACCGAAAGCTTAATGCCAGTACAAAGAAAGACCACTTCCCTCTTCCTTTCATTGATCAAGTTTTAAAGAGAGTGGTAAGTCATACTTTCTACTGCTTTTTGGATGGCTATTCTGGATATAATCAGATTGAGGTGTCTTTGGAAGATCAAGAGAAGACCGTTTTCACTTGTCCCTTTGGGACCTTTGCTTATAGGCGCATGCCTTTTGGATTATGCAATGCCCCTGGCACCTTTCAAAGGTGCATGATGGGTATTTTTGATGACATGGTCGGAGACTTCTTGGAGGTGTTCATGGATGATTTTTCTGTTTTTGGAGATAGCTTTGCGGGGTGTTTAAAGAATTTAGAGAAAGTCCTAGAGATGTGTGAGGAGAAGAAGTTGGTTTTTAAATTGGGAGAAGTGTCACTTTATGGTGACACAAGGGATTGTCTTAGGCCATATAGTGTCTCCTAGAGGTATTGAGGTAGACAAGGCAAAGGTGGAGTTGATCTCACAATTACCTTCTCCCAAGTGCGTCAAGGATATACGATCCTTCTTAGGTCACTGTGGTTTTTATAGGCGCTTCATTCGTGCTTTCAGCGCTATTGCACGCCCTTTGTGCAATCTTTTGACCAAAGATGCACCATTTGTTTGGACCGAGGCTTGTGAAAAAGCCTTCAGCGCTTTGAAATCGTGCCTCACTTCCCCACCTATTATGCAAGCCCCGGATTGGACTCTTCCTTTTGAATTGATGTGTGACGCCAGTGACTATGCCATTGGTGCTGTTTTGGGTCAAAGAAGAGGTAAAGTCCCTTTTGCTATTGCTTATGCAAGCAAAACTTTAAATGATGCTCAGGTCAATTACACCACCACAGAGAAAGAGTTGCTAGCTGTGGTCTTTGCTCTTGATAAGTTCAGATCATATATCATAGGTTCTCCTATTGTTGTTTTTACTGATCACGCAGCGCTCAAGTATCTGATGAGCAAACAAGACGCAAAAGCGCGTCTCATTCGGTGGGTTTTGTTGCTCCAAGAGTTTAATATCACTATCAAGGATAAGAAGGGTGTTGAGAATGTAGTCGCGGATCATCTTTCGCGACTTGATTTTGAGGATAAGTCATCCCATCTTCCAGTCCTTGATTCTTTTCCCGATGAGCAGTTGTATTCAGTGTCGACATGTCCGTGGTATGCGGATATCGTCAATTATCTCGTGACAGGGCAGCTTCCTAGTGACTGGACTTCTCAAGTGAGAAGAAGATTCTTAGTGGAGGTAAGAAAGTACGCTTTCGATGATCCTTATCTTTACAAGTATTGTGCTGATCAGATTATTAGGAGGTGTGTACCGGAGTCGGAGCAACAGAGTATCTTGTCATTTTGCCACACTGAGGCGTGTGGGGGTCACTTTTCTTCAAAAAAGACCACTGCAAAGATTTTGCAGTGTGGCTTCTTCTGGCCCACTCTTTTTAGAGATGCCCATGACTTCTGTAGAACTTGTCCTCAATGTCAGCAATTAGGAGCCATTTCCAAGAGGAATGCCATGCCCCTTCAGCCCATGCTTATGATAGAGATCTTTGATTGCTGGGGTATAGATTTTATGGGTCCTTTCCCTAGTTCTTATGGGTTCCTTTACATCCTTCTGGCTGTAGATTATGTGTCCAAGTGGGTAGAGGCTATTCCCACTAGGACCAATGACCACAAGGTTGTGGTCAAATTCATGAAGGAGAATATCTTGTCTCGGTTTGGGATGCCCAAGGCCATGATTAGTGATCAAGGCACCCACTTCTGTAATCGTCCATTCGCGGCCTTGATGGCCAAGTATGGGATCACTCATAAGGTGTCCACTGCCTATCATCCTCAAATTAATGGGCAAGCTGAGTTAGCCAATAGGGAGATCAAGCATATTTTAGAAAAAACTGTGAATCCTAATAGGAAGGATTGGTCAAACTAGGTTGACTGATGCCTTATGGGACTATCGCACGGCCTACAAGACAATTTTAGGAATGTCTCCGTATAGGCTTGTCTATGGCAAGACGTGTCATCTTCCTGTTGAAATTGAGCATAAAGCATTTTGGGCTCTCAAGACATTGAATTTCTCTTTACCCAAAGCAGGTGTTCTTAGGAATTTTCAAATGAATGAGTTAGAAGAGATGAGGAGAGAGGCTTATGAGAATGCTAGCATCTACAAGTCCAAAGTCAAAGCTTTTCATGATAAACACATTGTGAGGAAAGACTTTCAGGTGGGACAAAAGGTCCTTTTATACAACTCAAAACTTCATCTCCATCCAGGTAAGTTAAGATCAAGATGGACTGGACCTTATTTTGTGCATAAAATCTACCCTCATGGAGCTATTGATGTTTTTAATAACAATGATGGAAAGATTTTTAAAGTAAATGGGCAAAGACTTAAGCCATTTTTGGAGAATTTTTCAAAAGAGGACATTGTGGAAGAATTAGTGGACCCGGTTTATCCGGAAGCCACTAGTTCTTAATCTTTTTTGAATCTGTTAGTTGCCATCTTGCGTGCAATTTGTTTTTCCCTGTTTAATGTCTTTATCTCTTTGTATGCTTGATTGACCTAATTGCATCTTAAAATAAATAGCGGATGATGCTACTCCGTATCACCTCGTTCTTTAGTGTGATGTCTTGGAATCTGACTTTAAAAGACCAACAATTCATTCTTCATTTCTATCTTTTGAAAAGTGGATGGTTTTTTGGGTGCACCATCTGTGCTTGCCCTGTTTTTGTTTCTAACTAATAATTGGTGTCTAAGTCTCAGCAGGTTATTCATACTACAGCACCAACCTTCGTAGATTGGTAACTTCGTTCCTCTCTTTTCCCTTTGTTCTGAGTTGTTTTACTCATTGAGGACAATGTTTCATACAAGTTGGGGGGGGGGGGGGGGGGGGGGGGGGGAAGAGGCATGAATTTCATTCCTGCATTTAGTTAATTTTTCATGCATATAGTTACTTTTTCACAATTTAGAATTTGCAAATACAAGCCTTGCATTCATTTCATTGCAATTCTCATTTGGAGTTTCAACTTTCGTGAAATACATGATGTATGCCTTCTTTGATTACTATGTGTCTTTGAATGATTGTGTGAGTTACTCATCACATTGAATTGAACTCGTACCATATCCCTTGTTTTTTTTAGAGTGCTCTGAGTGATAGAGTGGTTTCCACACACTTGCAAGTTCATACTTTTGTAGCATTGAATTGCATTCATTTTACCTCTTTTAGAAGTGGTGACACAAATTGTTAATACAAGGAAATTTGTTGTTTATAAAACCAGAAAAGAGTCACCCTTGTACCCTTGTTTGATCCATGTTTTATATTCCCTATTCTTGTGCTAAACCTTAGGGAACCGGTGTAAAGGAGACAAGGAGGAATGGGGGGTTTTGGGGTGATTTCTGCAGGTGGAATATGGTTGTGTTACAAAAATTGGGCTTGGTTATGATGAGGCTAAGGATGACTTTGAAGTGAAGATGATCTTCTATGTTTTGGCTGTGGGTTTGTGATTGACGGCTGTGGGTTTGTGATTGACTGATACGAAGATACTCTATTCATTGAGACTTCTGGTATTCCATTGCGTAATTGAGGAATTCGCGAATAAGTCATGTTCGTTGGACTTAAGTGAGATTCATTCTCAAATCAATTGTTAGATAAAAGTTTTGAAAATCAAAGGAAGAATGTGTTGGATAAATAGCCAAGTGTTCAAAAAAAAAAAAAAGTGAATGAATGGCAGTACCGGTAGAAATACCGGTTCAAAAAGAAAAATTTGAGGCAGAGAAGCTAGGAATTTTCCTACAAAGTCTCCACCGCAAGTTCTACTGGTAGAACTCTCTCTACCGGTATTTCTACCGGTAGAAATTGCGGGCCCAGGCAACCCTATATATTTTTTTTCCTGTTTTGTTTGTCATTTCATTTAGCTCTTCTCCTTTCCCTCAAATCCGACAGCCTCTCCTCCATAAACCCTAACACCCTAACTTTCAAAACCGCCATTAATCCAACCTATCTTCCTCCAAAACACCCAAATACCTTTTCTTCATCACCATTTCTCCCTCACCCTTCGATCAAACTTCCAAAACAATCAAAGAAGACCCTACATTCCGAAATCCCCATCCTTCCCTCGAAAATTGATACTCACTTCCATACCCTTCCAAAACCAATTCACACCTTCTACACACAACATTAAACCATGCCAAAGACAAAGAATCCTAAATTAGGAGGTGCACCAAAGAAAGGAGCAATTGCTAAAGGAGGGAAATCTAAAGGTAGCACCTCAGGGGAAAGTGATAGAAGGGCCGAAAAGAGACCAAGGAAGTCTTCTCCCCCTCCTCCACAGAAAAGTGCAGATCAGATCAAATGAGAGAAGAAGGTAGACAAGAAAGCATTTGTGATTGAAAGGAGGGTCGATGTGGGTAAACTTGGTACTGGGGAATGCTTTGGAGCAGTGATCAATAGCAAGCTGGAATACATGGACACTGCCTTTGAAGGGTATATTCCTGACTTTGTTCGTCAATTTTTCAAATCTATGGAGCGTGTGATAGCAGGAGGTGAACAAATAGCTGCAATGGTGAATGGGACAAAAGTGAAAGTTGATCAATACATTATTGCAAAAGCCTTAGGATACACCCCAGTGGCTAGGGAGAAAATCACATACCCTAGGCCTCAAGATGTTCCTTTGGAAATTCTTCATGAGCAATTGGTGTTGAGAGAGGAAGCTATGGTAGAAGGGACAACCACAGTTGGAAATTTGAATGGGGAAGCAGGGATGTTGAACAAGATTATGCATTACAACATTTTCCCTCGAGGTGATGAGAAGATGCTAGGGGAAAAGGAGATGGAATTGCTATGGGTGATCTGGAGCCCAAATGAAGGAATGAATGTAGCTCAATTCATATACAATCAGATAAGGAGATACCCTGAGGAGTCCACAGCTAAGGCGGCCCTTCCCTACCCCTGTCTTATCACTAAGATATGCTTGAATCAGAAAGTAAAGAAAGGCCCAGATGATTGGCTTTTACCGAGCGATAGAGGGGCAATCACGGTGAAAACAATGGCAAAGGCCAAATCACAAAAGAGGGACCCTCAATCAGCAACTCAACCTTCTTCTGCTATTCCTAAACAAGTGAAGGGCTCATCATTTCCGACTTACATGATGGAACTGATGAAGTGGTTTGGGTGCAAGGTAGATGACTGCATAGAGGGGCAGAAAGTGATTAAACGAGAAATGGAAAAACAGAGATCCAGGCAAGAGTATCTGATGAAAGTTGCTGTATCACAAGGAGCTGAACCCTATGTGTCACCCCAGAGAGAGACAGAGGCTGGTCCTAGCCAGACAAAGGGTAACAGTAATACCGCAGCAGAAAAAGGGGCAGAGGGAAGAGAAGATGATGATGGTGATGAGGGGGAGGATGACACTGAAGAGTTAGTCAGTGAATGAATTGTCCTATTAATGGTTGATTTTAGTTTTTTTTTATTAGTGGGGAATATCGTTTTTGTATGGGCATGGCAAAAGGGTAGTTGACCTAAGCCATGTAAGGCCATGCCCCATTTTGTCCAAAACACTGTCATTGTTAACCCTTTTCAATGCAATCCTAAGATCCTTAATTAATCTTTTTGTGTCATTACTTCCATTAGAATACATGTTTGAATTTTTATGCTACTTTAGTGTTGTTCTGTATGTGTGTGATGTTAGAATGAGCGTTGTGAGATTAGTTTCCATGGGGTATGTTCATTGAAATGAGTGACATCTACATTGAGTGATATCTTTTGTGAGCTTTGGAATTAATTTTGATGTGATGGTTAACTCATTCTAATCTTATCATCTCGATTGAATGTGTTATTCCATGAGATGTAGAGATTAATCTTTTCACGGTCTTAGACATCTATTTCAATTGGGCATAAATCATGTATTTCCACTTTTAACTGAGAATTGTATGTACAGACAAGATGGATTCTTCTTAATTTGCTAGGGACTAGCAAAGTCCAAGTTGGGGGGTGTGATAAGTACTTAATTATGAAGAAATTAGAGACTTAATTGCCTTTCCATCACCTTCATTCGTGTTTAATTCCGTTGATTTCATATAATTTTACACGAATATTGGTTTTTGATCAATTGAAGAAATTTGATGAAGAATGAAGCTTCTGGTGGATGAATGGATCAAATAGAGAGTAAAGAAGCCGGTCCCCATCAGTCAACCGCAATTTCTACCGGTAGAAGAGGCTGAAATTGCAGCAGAGAGATTGGACACGAGGATTCCATCTGTCAACCGGTACTTCTACCGGTAGAAATGGCTGACCCTGAGATTTCCATCAGTCAACCGCAATTTCTGCCGGTAGAAGAGGCTGAAATTCCAGCAGAGAGATTGGACACGAGGATCCCACCTGTCAACCGGTATTTCTACCGGTAGAAATGGCTGACCCTGAGATTTCCATCAGTCAACCGCAATTTCTACCGGTAAAAGAGGCTGAAATTGCAGCAGAGAGATTGGACACGAGGATTCCACCTGTCAACCGGTATTTCTACCGGTAGAAATGGCTGACCCTGAGATTCCCATCAGTCAACCGCAATTTCTACCGGTAGAAGAGGCTGAAATTCCAGCAGAGGTTTGGACATGAGAAATTCATCTGTTAAACCGGTAGTTCTACCGGTAGAACGCTCGGATTTGGATAGAATCTTAGTTTTTGGGGCAGTTTTGTAATTAAAGTTGTGGGAACCTATATAAAGCATAATAACTCTAAAATTAGGGCTATCTGGGTATTGTGTTAGTTTCCCAGCAGCCTCCTTTCCTTTTTCTCTCTTCCTTCCTTAGATAAATGTAGAGGTAGTTTCTATTGAAGATGGGTGTTCAATTTTGTTCAATTCTTGTTTTAAGACAGAATCCTTCATATTAATTCAAGTTTTAGTAGAGGTAATCTTTCAATTATGTTTTTACTGTTTTCTTACTTTCATTTAATCTGTTTGAAGACTTCTCCATTAATGGAGGGGTAGAATTACAGATGGTTTAACCTAAGGGGAATTCAACCTGGGTTTTGTATGGGTTCTTCTTCCTGATTATGTTTTCATGATAAAAGATAACTTCCATTGATGTTCTGCTTCAAGAAATCATAATTGAGATGTTAAGCCTTTGACTAATTGTGTTCATCTGAGATGATACAACTAGTGCTTGGGTCGATGACTCTCAGATTATCGAATTGAATGTCTAGGAATCTCTTTGGGAATTATTCATTTAGATTGATATTTGATTTCCACGAAGAAATCTTCCAGGTGAGAACTGGATTGATTCAATTCTTATCTGCGTAATGAAGAGGAAGATGAAACCATAAAAATCTAGGTGGTTTGAACCCTAGGTTGAACCATCTCTTTAGCATAACATTTTCATTCAGTTTTTCTGCAGTTTTAATCAGTCCTTAGCTTAGAATTAATTACACCCATTGAACAAAAGCTGGTCACTCTCGACCGAAAGAAGTCCTCTAGAGCTGAAACCCTAGTCCGTTCTCTGTGGATTCGACCTCTTCAAGAGTGAAGTGCTACACAGCGATAAATCATGTCCTCCGCTTAGGACAAACCCAACATCACAGAATAGCTAAGCAGTACCCATAGATTGGTCCTTGGATACTAAGGCGAGAAGGGAGGTTCCCAACCAATTGGACAACCCTTTTCTTAATTTGTCAATGAATGACTTGGGTTGGGACTCAGTCAATTTATGTTATTGGACCTCCCATCCCGACCTAACCTGCCTCATTCCTTAACTATTCAATAACTCAACTCCTAACCTGCCTCATTCCTTAACTATTCAATAACTCAACTTGAATGTGACCCATTAATCAAGCGTTGGAATAATCCTTATAACTTCTGAGGTAGTTTTGTATTGACAACTTTATCTTAATTAATAAATGGGTAAAGTTTAAGTCTACACACACTACTATTTACAGACCATTCGATTCCAATTGGATGGATGATACTTCTCAATCATCTATGACTAAGAATTGGTCTCCCATTTTCACCCACATTTTATTTCGTGTTCTTGAAAAGTTAATATTATTGTATTGCCTTGAGCTAATTTAAGCTATGAAGGCCTAGATCTATGTTAAAACCTATATGAATTCTTCAACAATCATTTCAAATGTTTATTTCTACTTGTTACTTTTTATGTATAATAATATTATGTATATTTACCGACAAAATAGCATATCATTCAATACATATACGATTGAAAATAGATTTTCATGATGTCTCTATATTCTTTAATTAATTCAGCTACAGTCCAGTGACTTAGATCCAAGTCAAACTGTACTAATTTTCTTTAAATAAGAGGGAATTGGACCTCCCCATTCCTCAAATAAGTTGACAATAAGTTGAACATGAATTCAAATGTGGTATGAATGTGTCTTCTTGTGGATGGAATATATTTTTGTAAATCAATTAATGGAACTTGTTGGAAGGATTGATTATATTTTTATTTATTTTTCTTTTTAATTTACACTGATACTGTTTCTAGTTTTTATCGAATCCTTTCGAATATCCTCTATAACTATGAGTTTATCTTCAAAATAAAAGATTAAATTATTTATTAATTTATTTTTTAAAATTAAATTCGTAAAATCTTTATCGGGAATGGGTAACATAGGAAAATGTATGAATAACTTTTTTCTTGAATGAAACTATTCATATTGATATCAAATATTTTATCTTTCCTTTTAAAGTATTCTTCCATTTCAATATTTAATAATACATATTATATAAATTATACATTAATAAATATAACACACACATAAACATATAAAGTTTCTCAGTCCAAAAATATTCTGGTACAAATCCCGTTGGTATTAAGGCCCTTATCGAAATTTACACATAGATTAATATATATTATATAAAATATAGGGGATTTTACTAAAAAAATCCCCTTAAATCCACTGTAGACCAAAAGGACCTAAAAGATATGTTTTGACTATACGTAGTAGTCCTAAGGGCCCATTTTTTGCTCTTTTTTTTTATTGTTGTTTTGTTGAGTGGCGATATCCCTCACTACACCAAAAACAGGAAATTGGAACGGATTACCGTTCCTAATCCGTTCATCCGTTCCTAAACCGTTCCTAATCCGTTAATCCGTTCTAAAAACAGAAAATTGAAACGGATGAACGGATTAGGAACACACGGATTAGGAACGGTAATCCGTTCTAATTTTTCATTTTTAGTGTAGTGCCTGCTCACCTACATATACGTGAAATGGGGATATCCCCGCTCATTTCTTATTTTTAGTCTTCTTCTTTCTCTTCCCCCTCCTTCCTCCTCCTCCCTCAACCTCTACCAACTAATCCGTTCCCCGGACAATATTTTCTTTCATGATATGGTGATAATGGTTGTGGACTTGGGTGCCGGTGGGAGTTTGTCAATGGTGAACCTAGGTTCTTCATTTGGGTGGTGCTACAATGGTAAAATGAAAAAGTTAAACAATAATATACATACTTTTATGGCATTATCTAAAGAGTTTTTTGAATCTTGTGGGTGCGACCGTACCCGTGTCTGGACACTTGGGTTCGCCACTGGAGCTTATTTTAAAACACAACAGTCTCACATGTAGTCATCTAAATTCATCATCTTCCTCATCCCTCTTTTCCCACAACCTAAACAAACTCATTTGAACCCAATCAACTTCTTCCAACTTGATGAATCAAACTTCATCCCCATTTCATAAAGCTTGCCTTCTCTCTTTCTAGAACCCATTTGTTACCCATCTCTCCCATTTCCCTTTCGCAATTATCTCCAACTTCACCCATCATCACCATTCAGCCTCCTTCAGGCAACTGCCATCCAAAAGTAGAAAGGTATTTTTTCTTGAATCTAACTTGGACTGCGATATTGCCACTTAATCGTGAATAAGAAAAATAAAAACAAGCGGGGACATCCCTGCTCGTATATGCAGGAGAGCAGAGATATCGCC
Organism: Litsea cubeba; assembly: GCA_012931725.1. Taxonomy (NCBI): domain Eukaryota; kingdom Viridiplantae; phylum Streptophyta; class Magnoliopsida; order Laurales; family Lauraceae; genus Litsea; species Litsea cubeba. The sequence continues at coordinate 2,410,369 of CM022946.1, read as the reverse complement.
TTTCGGCAAAACAACAAATAACTGAACAAAAATGGTCCCTAAGACTACTATAGTAGATACATATCTTTTAAGTCCTTTTTGGTCTACAGTGAATCTTAGAGGATTTTTCCAATAAAATCGTCTAAAATATTTTTTTTTGAAGATTAAAAACTATCTTTAAAAAATATATTTTTGTAATCACATAAATTACATTTAAATATCTATTATATTAAAAACAATTAGAAAATTACAATTATTTAAATTAAGCAATGCATAAAAACATCTAAATGTATAAAAATTACAAAATTGAAGTTTTAGAAATTAAGTGCCCAGCCCCAGTCCATGCCAACCAGTGGCGGACCCAGTGGAGGCAAACCGAAGAGTTTTATTCGATTTTTTAAAGTAGACCTAGAATTTTTATATAGATTTGAAAGCACACTACAGTTTGACAGGTGCGACCACACCTACGTGCCTGTATCTAGGTACGCCCTTAGGCCAACCCACCTAAAAGATGGCAGGCCTGAGACCGCTCAATTCTTCGATCGGGCTAGATTGGGCCGGACTTTTAATTATTGACTCTACATCGCAATCAAAGATGTTGTACAGAGTTATGCATGGAAGGAGTTAGAGAAGTTATATTTGTTTTTAAGTGCTCCTACTAAAAAAATAAAATAAAAATCAAATATGGAACCAATTGACAGTGAGGCCCTTATCCAAATGATAGACATAGTTTGATATAGGGGGCCATGTTCATGGGACTAGGGGGATGGAAAAAGCTATATTGGATGGATCTAGACACCAAGTTTGGAGTCAATCCCAATGTCTCTAACCCCTTCATACCTATCCCACAAGTTTAACGACTTTATATTAAAGAAAAAGATTTAACCATATATCCAATTGTCCATTCCACTCGGATTGCTGAAAACTCAATTGATTTGGTATGATTCTAGGAGTCCCATGTGTGTGCATAGTTTGTAGTAACCATAAGGTGGGCCCCCACTATGTTGCCCTCACAATAATACACTGAGAGGTGTATGTATATGAAGATTTCTCATCAAATAAAAAATATTTTGATAAATTTTTGTAGTCATATCTATTTACTTTTTAAAGCTTCTTGACTTGGCCAACATTGACATAATTCATGCACATTATACAAATATTCATTGATTACTATATATTATTTAGTAAACTTTCTAAGTAGGCCACATGTTGAAACTATTCACATTCATATCAAGTACTTTGTTCTGCTTTTTAATTTCTGCTCATACTAGATTTATTAATACATATTATATAAAGTAAGAATTGATAAATAAATGCAATCATGTATGTATATATATATATATTAATTAGATCTTTTACTCCACAAATATTCTAGTATGAATCTAGTTGGTAATGATAGAATGAGTTTTGATTTATTTAGTTTTACTTTCCTTATAGATATGATTGGAGATGAGTGGTTAAAATTTGTATGAAGGCCCTCATGATGTCGAACTACTTTTGGCATTAGATAGATAAAACGATTGAGTTTTTATAGTTAGAAGAATCGGTCAAAATTATATCTGGACTCTGGTCAAACTTGGAATCGATTGCAATGTTTGATAGTCGATTATGTAATGAAATCACCAGCCCTTAATATATATAAAGAGTGAGTGAAATCAGATATGCCTGGGGGGCTTGAGTTTGGCAGGTATTGTGTGTGCAGAAAGTAGCTTGATTGATCAAAGGATGGGCCCAAATGAGCCGACAGAGTTAGAATGAAGAAATATACAATCAATCATGTTACTTTCAGACATTTCCCAAAAAAAATGCTACTTTCAGATCAATGTTAACTATTCATTTAATTATCATCTACCAAATGGATTGAATAAGTAATGGACGTACCGCACTCGTTTGGAGGGAGCCCGCACGAATGGGAAGAGGGCAACATATCAAGGATCAGACTCTGGGTAGCGGGGTGAGAGACAGAGTAGCCTACCAACATAGCCAACCCGGATGATTCTCATCAAAGATGCCCAAATTGAAAGATCAACGGTGGGATATCCAAGAATGGCCATCAAATAATATATGCATGTTAATTTGTTGGGTTGGTGTTGATTTCTTTGACGGTGCAAAAGTGGAGATGATCTACAAAACGTCGTCAAATAATCTTTCCCGATGATTGGAGATATTTGAATTATAGCACTCACATCCCCATCTTAGATCCTCTAAAGCAAGTAGAGATTTTGAGAATAAAGACGTTTGGTAGGGTGTGTTTCAGCCTCCGTCTGGTGTAAAGAAGTAAAGGCAATGCCTTTTAAATCCACAACCCCCAAAATGATGCACTTGAAAAAGTAGAGGTGTTAAAAAAGAAAGAAAAGAAGAAGAGGCAAATGAACAATGGTTTCAACCCCCCAACGCCCCAATTCGTTTTTTAGTTTTTTCTTTAAATCCGAGAGTATAAATTAAGATCCAAACAGTTGGACTGTTCACAAGATCAAACACGGCTATGGAACCAAGTTTCAGCCGTTGGATCATTACCAATCTCGAGATATGTGCAAAAAAGTAGCCATTGTATACAATTTTCTAGATTTTGTGGGCCCCAAACACAAGATCCAAACCCTTAAATCTCTTTGGAAGGCTAAACACGGATATGGGGTCAATTTTCAAGGCTTGACACCTTATAGATCTCAAGATATTTGCAGAAAAACATCAGCCATTGATGTAACATGCTCAATTTTGGATTAGTCCATAACCGGTCTTTTTCTTTTCTTTTTTTATATATTATTTTTGAGATCGTAAATCACGATGCAGACAGTTGAGATTGTTCTTAAGATCAAGCCTAGCTAGCTATGGGACCAAATTCCGGTTGTTGGATCATCACCAATCTCAAGATATGTGCAAAGATGTGAGCCATTTGATAGTATATTCTGGATTATGTGGGCCCTAAATACAAGATCCAAACCGTTAGATCTCTTTGGAAGGCTGACAACAGCTATGGAGTCGATTTCCAATGCTTGATACCATATGGATCTCTAGAAATTTGTAAAGAACTTCCAACCATTGATTTAAAAAAGTTTATTTAATATAGATCCTTGCATTACCAAACACTCCTTTTGATTCTAGCTTCTTCTTCTTCTTCTTCTTCTTCTTTTTAACACTCTTTTTTAAATGTCTCTATCTTGATGAGTCTATCCAAAAAAGAGTAGAAACACTAAACAAGTACTCCTATGAAGCTAGGGGTGGCAAAAAAAATAAAATAAAAAATAAAACAAAAACCAGCCATTGCCACTATTAATAAATGGGTTAAGTTCAAGTCAAACTTAGCCACGGAGCTCACCCTAACCGAACCATCGCCTTCCCTAGATGCATGAAACCCCTTTATCAAGAATTCCTAGGAGCTCAATAATCAAGCAAACGGGCCCTAAGTGATGTACAAATCCAAATATAATTTGAGCTAATTACATTTTGTGCACCAATGTATTAGATTCTTAATTCTAAATAAGATATGAGTTTCTAACTCCTTTTGATAATTACCACTCCCCTTTTCTCATTAAGTTGTTTCTTTATTTTAAATACAAGGATGTTACTAAGGGTCTGCTTGTTTGCGATAGAAAGATTTTATGGACGCCTTTCCACCTGCTTGTTTCCTTTCCGACGTGAAACGAGTGACAATATCGTTGCTCAACTATGAAACGGGCGATGATATCGTCACTCAGTAAATAAGGCCAAAAAAGGAAGTTAAAATCAGCGGGAGGGCTTTTTATGTGCCGATGAGACTATGAGGTCCTTTTTCGTGTACGAGTCATCTTGGGGGTTCTTTCCAATAAAATCCTCTACAATCAACTTTGCTATAAATAATATTCATCCGTTGTAGTCTGGTTGGTTGGGACACTCGGCCCTCACCTCACCTGAGAGACTCAATAACCAGGCAACACATTTACATCAAGGTTGGAAAACTCATGACTTAGACTTGACTTGTCCAATGCAGAAATACTGACTCGGATAGAGCCAAGGCGAAGACTTAGGAGAGTCATGTGTTTTTTTATAAGTAATTTTAAAAATATTTAAAAAAGAGACCATTAGTTACAATATCTAAATATATATTTATTTAATGCATTCATGATAATCAATTCAAATTAATAAATTCCATATATGCAAGAAGTATACTACAATAAGGGAAAGAAAAAAGAAAAAAAAAACATATTACAAAACTTATTAGTCCAAATATCGAATGAAAAAGATCAAATATTATAAGTTTCAAATTGCATTCCAATCATCATTTTTAAATTGCTGAGATAAAAACTCGTGCATAATTACTTTAAAAATAACCATTAATTATTTAAGATTAGATTTGTGTATCAAATTGTCCAAAATGCAAATAACCTATTAAAATGAGATGACTCGGCTGAGTCTCCACTATATTTAACTCGGTTCTTTGTTAAAACGAGATAACTCGTTAGAGTCAAGAGTCAACATGTAGATTTTTCCAACCTTGATTTAAATGTTGACCGTCTTCTTCTTCATTTTTTTTTTCATGAACCAGGCAACACATTTAAATGCTGGTCTACTTCTTCCTTTTTTTATTACGATCCAATACATTTAAATAATGGTCATCTACGTCTAAAGAAACTCAATTTATAATATATTAAAACCAAGGGCTTTGGCTTTGATTTTGACCGGCAGTTATGCTTTTTTGTTCAACTGGTCCACATTATCTCTCCACTACTTATCTCATGCAACTAACTACCCACTCAGATTTTTTTCATCAAACCTCTCACCTCTACTCTCCACCAAATGTAGTGTCCACTTTTAAAAGTTTTCTCCCTTTCTGTAAAAACCCTCTCTTCTATATCCTTTTTGCCCTAGTTTTTCTATTTTCATTTTATGCAACTTGCTTTATGAAAATAGGTGCTTTCATAACCTTTTTAATATATGATTATTTATTTTGCAATGCATGGAGATGACGTGTTGAGAACAAGTTATTGTGCTTTGATTTGTCATTGGCTCAAGCTTATACGAGTTGGGTCGGGTTAGGTTGAACTGCAAGTTAGGGTTATATGACCCATTTTAAAAGCAGGTTAAATATGGGTGTTGGTTTGACCAGTAGACACCCCTGATGGATCCGATCCATTTGCTCTCCCTATGTAATTCACCCCACAGTAAATATATATGGGTTGGTAATGGTGGAAAACCTGACCTGTACCTAAATGGGTTTGTTAGGGTTAACTTGGACCAGTTGAGTGCATAGCATAAAAATAGAGATCAAGGTGTTAGAAGGGGCAACACAATTTTTTTAGTGCCGAGTAGTTTTTCTTTTTTGGATTCAAACTCGCAGCCAGTTGGCTTTTCTACCAAATGAAATTTTCCTATCTAACCATTCATATCAAAACCTTGAGGTGTTGATTGAGGTAGCATAAATACTTTTCAATAAAAAGACCCTCGTATAGTTTTATTTTTGCTTATTGATCAAAAGATGCTACATTAATAAGGTGGTAATTAACTTCATAAGGTGGTGGGATCATATCAGCACTAATGCATTCGATCCCATTAGAGGGTGTTGGGTTCAGGCTCGATATAAGAAGGTGGGCATGGGTAGTGTTGGGCCCATCTGAAGAATGAGGAATTTATGGGATTAGTTCTTATTGCAGGACTTTTAGTTCCAGTAAAACAGGGATAATGGCTGATGAGCAACCATGATGCAAGCCATTTTAGGTTATCTATCAGTCATCCGACTCATCCCAATCAATATCTTTCCTACATGAGGGTTTCTCAATCGAGGTGTTTAGGGCCCAGTCAATCTAAGCTGAGGCATATCCAGGCTTGACCCAACTATAGAAGCACAGCCTTATATCTGGCCCAAGCCCAACAATGTCCGTAAGTGTTGGCCTGAGCTCAACCCACCTCAAACATGTCTGGCGCAAGCCCGGCCATTTGGTTTATTGGGCCCGAGCCCAATTAAAGCGCAATTAAGGGTTTCCAAAGAATCAAAATTTGGGGAAAAATTTATAATTTGAATGATGAAGAAGAATCAAAGTGCCCACGGGTTGAAAGTTGAAACTAATGTGAAGCTGTGGCCCGGACAGACGATCTCTTCAAAGAGAGAGGGCGAATGAAGCAAAGAGGAAAGCAGTAAATAAAGAATTCCAGCTCAGAATCCTAAACCCTAAACCCTTTTTTCTTCATCAGTTACAAAGAAAGAGCTTTCATTAAAAGAAGAAAAAACAAGAAAAAAAAAAAAAGAAGGTACAAGAGCATTATACCTCCGCAAACAACACAACCCTTTTAAGCCGAACCCAAATACAAAATGCCCTTAGCTATATCTCTGGTTCGCCCCAGGCATGGATTGGGGATTTCTATCACTTAACACAAGTAAGGCCCAAGTATTAAATGGGCCAGATTTTTTATCCGGGACTGACTTGAGTAGCAAAAATCCAAGGTCCAAACCTGGCCCAAAGCGGGTGGGCCCTGGTCAGGGGAGGCTGGCACGACCCATTAGTAGCCTTACATCTCAGTGTAGTGCATCAGGTTCGCAGCAGTTATATCATGGATCAGATCCTTGTGGTTTAGGAGACCTATCTAATTTCATGGGTTTAAAGTTTAAATCAGTCCGATTCCAGGAAACATTGGCAATTAATTAGTTAAGTTGAGGTAAAGTGAATGCATACAAGAAATGACAAGGGGTCATATTAAAAGTAAACAATTTCAAAATTTCCTCCGAATTTTTCAAAAAAAGTAAAAAAAAAAAAAAAAAAAAAAAAAAAAAAAAAAAAAAAAAAAACCTCCACTTTTCTATACAAAAGTGGAAAAGACCATATATCAAACAATTAAAAACAAAACACCAACATAACACTTTAAATTTTATTATCTCTTGATTTGATGCTTCACCTCACCATACATCCAAACAGACCACATCTCACCTATGGCTTCCTTTTAGAGAGATTCTTAATGATGGAAATGGCTTCTTGCTACAAAATAAGAATCTTTTTTGTGGGAACTAAAATGATATGTTTGGTAGGATTGAGAATAGAAAAAATTGGTCCCAATCAAATCATCAACCCCTGATTTGGGGTTTAGTTGTAACCATTCAATAAAGTCTGCCCTTTAATACCTAATTCAATGATGGTTGTTAGTCCAATGAGTGTAAAAATTGTTTATAATCTTGCTCTGACATAGAGGTGGAGCTAGGGGTGTAAATATGGGCGGGCGGCCCAAGCCCAGCACGGGCCCGGCAGGGAAAAACCGTGCCTGGGCCGTTCCAAGTCAATGGGTCGGCCCGACAATCTCCACTAGGCCGTGCTGGGCCTGGGCCAGGGCTGCGAGGCCTGATGCACGGCACGAATAAAATCCGTGCTGTGCTGGGCTTGCTGCCCCAAGCCCGCGGGCAGCCTGGATCGGCACGAGGAACGTCCGGCATGGCCCAGGCACTTTCCGAGGAGGCCCAACGGTCAAATTTTTTGAAAACCCTCCCTCCCTCCTCTAAAAAAGGGGGCAAAAATATATTTTTTCAGGCAATGAGAAGGCCATACATTACCAAAATGTTCTAATTATATACATCATGCTTGTTCCATTGCATAAAAGCCACAAAATTTTTTAAAAAATAATAAAAAAAAGGAGAGGGGGATTTGTGGGCCGCCCACGGGCTGCTCAACCCAGGCACAACTAGGGCCCGGCCTAGCACGGCACGACCAGAGCTGTGCCCTGGGCCGTGCTGACCCCAAAAGGTTGGGCCCGGCACGGCACGGCCCAAAGAAAACAAACAAGAGATGGATTTGTCATATGTAACGTATCCAAATCCAAATAAACAGGTTTAACGACCAACACTTTGCTATTTTGGGTTTTCTTTTCTTTTTCTTTTTTCTTTTTTTAATTGTGCTATAAGGTTGTGGACTATGTAGGTGCTTCTGCCGCAGATGACTTTCCCCTGCAGCAACCTTATAGGAACCGTTTTTATGTGAACCAGAACTTGGGATTATTTTGAAAATCTCCCTTTTCAATTGGGAAGAATTATTCAAATTAATATTTTCCAATTTGGAGAGTTTGAAGACCTTTCATTTATTTATTTTACAAGAATTTGATATTTAATTTTTGTCGATCAAAAACATATTTCCCTGTCATTCTTTAACTTAGTAAATTGCAGTATAAATTCCAGTTACCAAACAGAGCCTCAGATCAGAGAAAGAGAAAGATCCCAATTGCATAATTAATCCATTTGTCTGCCACACTGGAGAGAGAGAGAACATAGTTTCATACTATAAGAGTGAGTGAGAGAGAGAGAGAGAGAGAGAGAGAGACCATAGTTCATACTATGATATGGGGTGTGGGGCGAAAACAGGAATCTGCTTATGTCCATTTAACTCTAAGCATACACTATTCACTGTTTGATTGAAACAGCAAAATAAATATATGAGCACGCTCTCTTTGGGTATTCAATTTTTTTATCTCTCCTTTATTTATTTTCTATTAATGGCCCATTTGACACCTTCTTAGATTAGTAAAAGTTAAGTGAAGCCTATATATTTTCAAAAAGCAGTTACGTCTACAGTATTTTAATTTAAAATTTCCTCTACTTTTTAAAAAAATAGTCAAAAAGCAACCTTCTTTCTCTACTTAGACAAAAAAGCTCAACTTTTCTACATAAAAAAAAATGACAAAAAGACTTAATATCAAACAACTAAAAATAAAATATCATCATAACCCCATTATATTTTATTCTCTCTTAATTTCATGTTTTACTATACTTTATTTTACATGTAAAAGGAAATATTATTTGGAGTGAATATTCACCTTTATTTTATCACCACTTTTATATAAAAAAAAAAAGCACTTATTACACTTCTTTTCTTAGGAATTCAAATCTAGGAAACAAGTACTGGGACCTTAGTTTTTGTCTTCTTCTCCTTTATTCTGAATCAATACAACTCTGGATATGGTCCAATATCTGAGTGACAGTATGGCTTGCACCAATTAATGGGTAGATATCTATCCCCTGGTCTGGTTTGAGTCAGATTAGAGCGACTCTTCTTACTAAAATTAAGTTAGTGATCCTTTATTGTCAAGATGCTAGTGGGTGTGTTTCTACAGCTGGAACCATCCCGTTCCATGGAGATCCGGGAGGGTGTATGGCGGGGGTGGTGCCTGCTCATCGGACTCCAGCTTCTTGGCAAACCTCCCTTTGATCCTAGGCCGCCTATCAGCAGAGGCCTTCCTTGATTGGTATCGGATTTTCTTCTCAAACTTCCTCCTTTGCTTCTTCTCTCTGTACCTCTGGACCCTTGCCTCTCTCCCCATTGTCATCGAAGCATTGGTGGTCGCCATGCTGCTGCTGGAATATGATATCTACAATAAACTTGCATTGAGTCACCAAAACTGGATATGAAACAACCACCAAATAGAACAAGAAAACACACATGAAAAATACTAAAAAACACCAACACATCATGAAACAACACTTCTAGAGCTTTATGACTTGAAAACATGAAATCTGGAAAGTAATGTAAGTTGCTGTTATTAATTTTGTTTGTATTTGTGTGGAGCCCACTCGGCCAGGTATGTGGAATAACCATATTTAGGTGTATTGTACTCTTTGAAATGGTACTTAATCTAATTACTTTTTTTTTTTTTGTTAGGATCGGGCAGCATTATTTATATTTGGTTTCATGGTAAGTTTGGATTGGGAGTGAATCAAGTGTGACAATTAGGATTGGTGATCTTACTCTTTATTTTATCTTTTGTGGGTACACAGATTTGCATTGGTCATCTTACTCTTTCATTTTATCTTCTGTGGGTGCACAGTGGACTCCAATCATCTTCTTCTCTTTTAGTTAGTAAACTTTCAGTTCCTATTTTCTCTTGTTTCTACCTCTTTTCTTCTGCAACATATCATTTACAGCTGATTTACATGGGATCAAGGTGATCATCCAAGAAATTCTGGCATCTCAATTTGTATATATCTGCAGAGTTGTGATTGGACGATCTTAGCCATTCTTTCATCAACCTTCAAAAATGTAATCTAGAAAAAAAGAAAAATTTCGTAGTAAAGGGTCCTTGTCGTAAATCTTATTGGGAATCGACCATTAGATCATCTAATTGGTATGGTTCCTGAACTGTGGACCTCACAAAATGGAACCATTTTTCCAATTCAACCATCCATTTTGTACGACCGACCTCCTATGATGCACAGTAGATATTCAATTGCCAAAAAAATTGTTAGTTTGAGTAAAAGGATTCCTCCAAGGATGATATTTCAAAATTGAAATTAGTGCAAGTTTTCCAAGTAACCAAGGGTTTGTTTGGTATCTCTACTCTTCTTTTTGGATAGACCCATCAAAATATAGCCATTAAAAAAACCAATTAAAAAGAATCTAGAATCAAACAGAGTGTTTGGTAATGCAATAATATATTTTAAATAGACTTTTTTAAGTCAATGGTTGAAAGTTTTTCATAAATCTCTTGAAATACACAAGGTATTAATCCTTGAAAGCTAAACTCAAAGTCGTAATCAGCCTTCCAAAGAGATCATGGGTTTGGGGCCAACATAATGCAGAAATTATTGTCAAATTGCTCACTTTTTTTTAAAACATATCTCTAGCTTGGTGATGATCCCACGGCTAAAATTTAGCCCCATAGTCGAGCTTGATATTAGTAACAATTTCAATGGTTTGGATCGTGATTTACTATCCCAGAAAAAAAAAGAAAAAAAAAACATGACTACTTATAGACTAATATAAAATTGAGCATGTTACATCAATGACTGATATTGTTATGGAAATATCTCAAGATCTACCTTGATAATTGACCTATAGGTGTGTTCATCCTTCTAAAGAGATCTAATTGTTTGGATTTTTTTTTTATATCTAGAGAACCTAAAAAATAATATTCAATGGCTCACATTTTTCTGAATATATCTCGAGATTGGTGATGATCCAGTGGTTGAAATTTGATCCCACAACTGTGTTTGATCTTGTGAACATTTCCAACGGTTTGGATCTTAGTTTACTCTCTTGGATTTAAAAATAATAAAAACAAAAAAGGGAATAAGGCATTGTGGAGTGGAAACAGTACTGTTGATACGCCTTTTATTTCTTTTTCAAAAGACTCTCCCGCTTTCGAGATTTGGAGAAGTAGAGGTTAAAAAATAGTGATGCCAAAATGCCGTTAAGAACATGCATATAAATGGTTCTAAGTACATTGAGATCATGTCCCAATACAGGTACTATCCATACATGAAATTATAAGAACATCGAAGCGAAGAACCAGTCAACAAAAAGGAAAAGGAAAAAAGAACATCCAAATCAACGCATGCAAATGTTGTTGCTACGATTTCAATTCGCTGACATTCTCTAGTTTAACATGTGATGATGCATACCGCTGCAATTTCACAGGGTATGAACTATCAAGACATGCATGGCGCAACTTGGAGTTGCTAGTAGGATTCAAAAGCATAATTTACTTACAGGGGTGGCACTAGACCCCAACTGACCCATGACGGGGACCTCCACCGGAGACCCGGGTGGAGATTCCTTTGAGCCAATCGAGCTAGAAAAGACGTCGAGACTCAGGCAGGGAGACTTTTTATGGGAGTCGCAAAGGTGATTGGGACCCTTTGAACCTGAGGCCATCTCTTTCTTCCCCGACCCACCACCTCCAACATCACTGAGTAGCCAAGGGACGCCCTCATATTGTTGGAAGAACTGGAATTCATGCAAAGTGGTTGTGCCCCGCCTTGTTGGAGATGCTGAGATGGTCTCATTGACATCGCCAGAAATGTGGGGCACGCATGTTATCCAACGATAAGCGCAGTCATGGCCACAGAAACTGGAGCAGGAGCTGCGGCACACTTCGCACATCTCTAGTGATGGCAAGGAGGTGGTCATGTGGCAGAGAGAGAGAGAGAGAGAGAGAGTATGGTGACTTTGGGTGTGCGTTGGGAGGCTGCGGGGAGGGAGAGATATAAGGGTGGGAGCTTGAACTTGGAAGATACTGAAAGAGAGGAAAAACACCAATGAAAGGCAAGGAATAGGTATGGACGATGTATGTTTTTCATACGTGGAAGATCCTTTGCCACTTGCTTGTCTTTTCCTCTCAGTGTCGACAGGTGTTGTAGAGGAAGGGTCAAGGCCCAGCCCCCAGAGCTCTCTCTCTCTTTCTAATAGTGCTGCCTGAGTGACATATCTACAAGTGCTATGATTCGGTCCATACCTTGATCATACATGATTGACCTTCCAATAGATCATGGATTTCAAGGGAATTTTCATGCAAATGCGGACTCAAAATTTTCATTTGGGTGATGGGATATATGATTAAGTGAAGAAATTAAATACGATATTAGTTAAGGGGTTTTTTCAATCACGCGGGTGCTGGCGTGATAGCACTTGGATCCGCCCCTATTTCCATGGGCGATCGGGATGACTAACATGTACCTTACGACTAGTTACAGCTTAGAAGTTTGTTAAACAATATTTGTTTGCTAAAGTAATTTCAGCTGCCAAAAAATTAACTTTTTCATATTTGATTAGTCATAACAAGAGATGAGTAAAATTTCACCCTAAAAAAATTTACTTTCACATTATCAGACCTCAAGAAATTCTCCAAGTAAAGTGGTTACTTGACTTCTCATCTTAGCTTACCTTACTTTATCTCATGAATATATATCTATATATATATTTGAAAATTAAAATAATATAATTACCAAATTAAGGAGATGTACAAAAAGAATGAGGCCAGCTCTTTTACAGAAAAAGTACCTTTATTTTATCAAAAAGTATACTGCACTTTTACTTAACCATTAGCTTCCCATTAATTTTACATTTATTTTATCTTACTATACAAATAGTTAAAAAAAAACATGCCCAATTTATGTAGCATCACAAATCGGCAAGCTTAAAAAATAAAACAGGTTTACTCTTAAAAAGTAAATACATTCTATTTCATGGCCCACCAATGTCAACGGTCAAATACATATCAACTCTTTAGATCGACATTCGACACTCACCTTAGTTTTAACCATGTTTGAAATATTTTGAAGATCAACATGATGGTTATGTCCAATATTAATCTCACTTATATGTTATTCTCTACCTTCAAAGAAATTCTGAGATTTGAACCCATTATCTATACCATATTGGGTGCCCTGACCACCACCACACCACGTATAATACTTTAACGACAATTGTTTATCAACAAAATCTCAAAAGTAGGTAGATGGAGCAGGAGACCCTAACCAGCACGGATTATTGTGCTAGTTTATAATTAATACTAGAGAAAGTTTCAAAAACATATAAACTTTTGGCTTATTTTTAAAATAAAAAAATATACAAAGATTTATATATTTAAAAAAAGTATAAAAGTTTTTCATAATTTTTTCAATCAAGTCTTCTCCATAAAAGAAATATTGAAAAAAGACAAAATACGTACCCTTACGTCATTTTTTAAATTAAATTCTCCTCAATAAATCATATAATAGAATGATCAAGTCAACTCAAATGACCTAGTGGGGTCCACTTCAACTGTCCTTATGTAGGCTTGCTGCCCTTTCCTAGAGAGAAAGAGAGAGATATGGAATTGTGGGTGAGGGAATAAAGGGACCCTACACAGCCAGGATGGAGTTGGAATTCTGGGTGAGGGGATAAAGATACGCTACACGTACAGTTTGGGCAGCCCATTTGGGGGTAATCGTCACGTGTGGGTGCGAAGACAAGGAACCTTGGGAGGGATCAACTTTTCTTTACTGGTCCCCCAATTTTCATACCTCAGAAAAGAAAACATGGGGCGCATGGAGTTGAGGAGGGATCAACTTTTCTTTACTGGTCCCCCAATTTTCATACCTCAGAAAACATGGGGCGCACCAATCATGCATGCACTTATCGAATTGACATTGATTCGATCAATACCTGCCATGCATCGAGTTTACTCACCTATTAGAGAAACTACACCTAAAAATTCATTGACCTTCAAGGCCCTAAATCAAAGATTAGAATGATATGATGATAGGGATAATACTTGGCCAATTTCTAATTCACATCATATTTACTCTTATCTCTACTCCTGTAATTTTTAAATTTTTTTTTTTTTTGGTAAATCTACTCCTGTAAATTTTGAATGTGCCTAGGTAGGCAAATGCAAACTGGGGCGCGCATTTGAAGTACAAAACCACACTTTAGGTGGTTTACCTTTTGCACATGAAATAGGAAAATGGATTTTACAAGTGTAAATATTAAATATGTGAAACACATTTACATTTTTTTCAAAGTCATCATTTTCACATGAGTAAATGAGTACATCAAATGATTTCAGATGTGGTCCTGGTTATTTATATGGTTTTCTTATAAATACCTTTTAAACCCATGAATGTTTAAGATATGAAATTAAACGTGTTGATGCTTATCATTAATATGAGACTTTTGCATAAGTGCATAAAATCATATTTATAAGTTCGAGTTTTTTGGACTTTTGCACAAATTTTTCAAAATCTACGAAGGTTAAAGCTTTGAAATTAAACGCCTTTGTTATTAGATCAATGAAGAAGATGGACTGCTCGGATCAAGAGTTTGAGGCTTACAATATAAATATATATATATATATATTTGAAAGAGGTTTGAATCTCCCATCTATCCTTAGTTACAATTACACATGTGACCATTTACCACTCCTGGGGTGTGTAAATTAGAGGCTGAAAATGACCTCATCTACACCATTTTCACATTTTATTTACATAGAAACAAATATAACAATACATGGATGTGCATCCTTAACAATACATGGATGTGCATCCTTACATACGTAAATGAGTGCAAATAAACCTCCCTTATTGTTTACATGGATTGGGCACATGCAAGATCCATGCTGACAATAAAGTCATATCAAACTAATTGCAGCCCAAAAGAAAATGGAATGGACAATCCTAGATCCTTATTTAGTTTGAATGTCATCAATTCGGTTCATGACAATGCTAATTGGATAATTAGATCATTGTGCTCACGCTATAAGATCATTGTTATTGTCATTGTCCATCTGGTCTGAATTCTAATTCTCCACTCATACCTTCTTCATCATGTGGTAGGCATCACTATCCGAGGTATCACTATCCATCCAATTATCCAGTAGCTGTACTCAGAAAATATTAATGGATATAAATCCGGACAGATTCTTACATTTTCTCAGAATGAGAAAGCAAAATACAGTGTCATAAAGACCATGGAATGTGGAATCTAACTTTGCTAGAGGGCATGTCATTTTCTATGTATAGGCTGGATATTCTCTTCTATATATGTGGAGTTCATATTTTACAGAGATTTCATATTGGACCAGACATTTCTGAGTGAGCAATCTAAAGATCTATTGCTTGGTTTTGGTTTGGTGACTCAAAAGGCTCCCATTGCTACCACACATACAGGAAGAGAATGGAGTGAGGAATGTAAAAAAGCCAATGATACTCCAAGGATATGTGAAGCCTCATAGTAAAAAGCAGAGGCGCAAAAGCCATGTGCATCTGCCTTTCGGACGATGAGCCACAACACAACAACTCAGCAGCATTGCGATAAATCCATGAGTGGGGCTAGATCTGAAAATCAAATCACTCATTGCTTGTCCATTGTCTATATTGGCCACGGATAAAACACATGAACGCATGATTGAAACTCAAAAAAAAAAAAAAAAAAGCAGTCAAATCAAGTGTTTTACGCACAGTGGCGGACTCAAGATTTTCATTTGGATAGGGGCGAATAATGGTTAATTGAAGCCAATTAAAGAAAAGAAAGAAGAAACTCAATACCTAACAAGTTTGTTGAGGAGTGGGCTCCACCCAAGGGGGAGTATTGAAAAGTATTTTTGCAGCATCTACTAACGACTCAAGGTTTTGGTAGGAGTGGCTAGCTGAAGAAATTTAGGATGGTACCATAGTCAACCAGTTGCGAGTTCGAATCCTAGGTGGATCAATTCGGCGAGGAAAAGAAAATATGCGTGCCACCAAAAGTGTGCCGACCAGGTTCCAACTAAGGGGGAGTGTTGAGGAGTGGGCTCCACCCAAGGGGGAGTATTGAAAAGAGATTTATGCAGCCTCTACTAACGTCTCGAGGTTTTAGTAGGGGTCAACTGGGAAAAAATAGCTAATAGGTTTCACATATTCCTTTTTCTATACTGAGTTCTACGTTACAGATCTAAGAATGAAACAAAATTAATAAATTCCTACAAATAACAAAAAACCACTCATCTCTTTAATTCTTTCAAAACCCACAAAAAAGGTTGCAGTTTCAAATCTTGATTTGAAGGTGCCTTCTGCTCTTGCCCAACAAAAAAATCTGAATATAGTCTCTTTTCTATAATTTCTAGTAATAAAACATTGATTGCAGAGAAGCGAGAAAGAGAGAGAGTCAGAGGAGGAAGAAGAGAGAAGTGATTAAGAGAGAGGAATACCTGCTATATTGCTGTCGGAGAGTGAGAGAGACCTGAGCAAGGGCCGACTGCTATGCCCAAACAGCTGTCGGAGGAGAAGGAGGGTGCTGAAGGAGAGATCAAAGATGAAGAGAAAATAGGGTTTTTGTCTTCCCTAAGTAGAAAGTGGGGCATTGGCATACCGGTAAGAAGGGCATGCCCATATATCACATATTCCATTTGGGAGTTTTGCAAATCAACTTGGGGCGGTCGCCCTAGGTCCACATAATGTAGGTCCGCCTCATTTTACACATCCTCAATCTAAATATGAGCATAGCAAATGTCTAAAATCCAATACGAGATGGAAGAGTGGTTTACATAGTCTGGATGTTATAGGCATTGGCGGACCTAGGATTTTCATTCGACTGGGGTGGGCATGGTTTGAGAAAGTCAAAATCAAAGGATCTTAAAAAAACAACGTAAGGTTAAAAATAATGAGGAAGTCAAAGGAGCCTAAAAAAGGTAGGTTAAAAACAAAACCTTAAAAAGGCTTTAACATATCCTAGTTTAGAAAATTCTCCTTTGAACAAATCTAGGTACAAATCCGATAAAATAGAACAAGTAATAAATACAGAAAGTAAATAAAAGCAAAATTACTTGAAGGTAAATATCATAATTATGCCGTTGTTTTACAGAAACAGAAAGTCTACATGGACTAACTCATGAGACCGACCCCATGAGTTAGTCCATGTAGCAGGATTGTTACGGAAAAGACCTCACACATACATTGGAAAAAATCTAGGAAGGATTGGAAGAATCTCCAAACCCAAGCCTTAAATCTCTAACAATTATAAATAACAATGGTTTTTTGGAGGGTTTCTACCGGGGTGATAGTTTTGATATGAGTGGGGACATGGGTAGAGGCGCATATGACTCTTTGTGATTTCTGTATTTGATCCGAGGCGACCGCCCTAGATCAACATAATGTGGGTCTACCCATGGTTATAGGATGACCCCACTGAAGGCCTGCTCTAAGAGGAATTGCATCCCAGTGGATTTTGATGTGTCACAAAATCCAAAGAGTCATGGTTAACTGTTGTGGCTCTGATACCACTTGTTGTGCGCTTATGTGCGGAAGCGTGAATCCTCATTATCGACAATCAACAAGTCACGCAATAATAGAGAAATTACACATGGTTTGACAAACTTGCTTACTTCCACGATTCGGCCCCACGTGGTTTCGAAATTTCCGACACCTATGGGACAAAGAGCTCTCACCTCTCTAACTCAGAGTCCAGGGTTACAGATTACATCTTATATGTAATCTTTGCTTTCTTGGCCCCCAAGAAATCCTTTCTTAGCACACAAGAAAGCTTCGATATACTTACCAAAATACCATTAACCCTAAACCTATTCATTTCCCAACCCAGTGAACCAATCCGATAAATTTCGAATACAAGACATAAACCCAATGTTAACCATCTATGAAAAGTTTTTTATTTCAAAAAAATGAAAAAGCTCCATCAAATAATATTTTGCAATCGAGTCCAAGGTCATGAAAATGGACAATTGGTGGATAAAAGTCTTAACTGTCCACCTCGATGCCTTTTATAAATGGCTAGCAATTTTCAATGAGATTAGTTCTTCCCCATGGATGGTCTTGTGTTGTAGTTGAGCTGGTCAGGGACACTAAATTGCTGTATAAGTGTTGTGTGTGTGTGCAACACGTGTGAAGCCAAATCCCTTTTATATGTTTTTCCCTCTTGTACTTTTCTTTATTCTATTTATACTCTCTTTTAGCTCTTTTGTTATGAGCCATTAGATTGAGTCAATTCAATAGTTGTATAACTTCTTTTTCTTTTAATACCCTAAAGAGACGGTGAATTCATTTGGCATTACGTGCTAAAGAGTATAGAAATTGGAAAAGAATGCAAGAGAGGAGATTCTCCAAAAAGATCAAGAAAAGGAAAAAGAGAAAGCTTTGTAAGCTTAACTTGGAGATTCTCCAAAAAGATCAAGAAAACAAAAAAGAGAAAGCTTTGTAAGCTTAACTTGTCGTGGGTTCCTATAGCTTCACTTGGTAGTTCGTTTATAATATTTATTAAATATAAAGAAAAAGCTTTGCATTATTCTTCCATGAATATAGCTATTAAAAATTTCCCTGACAACACAAAATGCTAGGATTATTTCGAGCCTTCCAAGGAAAGGAAAAGGAAAGAAAAAAAAAAAAAAGAAGGAAAGAAACTGTCATGGATGGATGGATAATTTACTACCTTTTTTATTTAACTTAATTGGCACTACCAACATGCACATGTCTTACTTTTTTGTACTGCCTTTTGGACAGGTAACAGTGCAAGGACATCGAATCAGCAACGGTACAAAGCCAAGACGAGAGCGAGAAAAATTAAAAAAATTATCATGATCCCAATGCTATGACCTCCTGGTGAGGTCATTTCTATCTTGACGGATCGTCTGGATCATTGGTAAATCTACGGATATATAGAACCACTCATGAGTCTTATGTATCGATTAAAGTTTTAAAGGGATTTGAAGGCAGAATCTCTAAGTTAAAATTTAGTAACATTTTAAGTGTGGGTAACATCCACAGTTAGATCCCACAAAATAGTAGTTTGGGTCGCAGAGTGATGGAACCCAACACCTAGAAAAAGGCCGTTTGGAAGCCCTTCCTTGGCTTCGCCATTTGGCTGGCAATGGCATTACCATTTAGAATTTGGAGACTTAATGGGTGAATTTAGTACGATCTAGAGCCCTTTTTGGTGTGTATAGATTATATATATGCACAAGATGAAGTATATGATGATGTCTGCAACCTTTTTCCTTTATTTATGAGGCACTCCTTTTCTCAAGATGGAATCCATGTAGGAGATGTGAGCCATTCTCATGGTGGCCATGACTGCAGTTCTCAAGCTTTAAAATACCCCTGGTACTGACTGGATTTTCCTCACCATTACTTTGAACACCTTTTGCCCATGGAACACGAACCTCTGCTTGCACTTTTCTTCCCCACCGTTTATTTGATCATCTTTCAATCTCCTCCAATCAGGAAAATTGAAAAGATATGTTCCGGATCCACTTGAGTGCAGGTAGAGTTTGTGCACCAAGGTAAACAGATAGGTGGTGAGGATGTTATTATATTAAAATAAAAATCAGTTATATCATTCAAACCTATGTTAATTTTCTTCTATGAGCGGACTGCATACTCATTATATGTGATATACTAGCATCGTAGCCCTCGCTAACTATGTTCACGTTTTTCATTACCATCATTTAAAAAATTGTATATTAAAACAATGAAGACTATAAATTATAAATTAAACACTCGTTCAATTAAAAAATAGAAGAAGACCTTTACTTAATCTTAGCTGCAAACTAATCAAACATTTAATAAAATATAAATTAAATACCTAAAATAGACCTAAACAATAAATAATAAAATGATATTATCTAGAATTTATAATGTTATAAATTTTTATATTGAAGATTTATTATACTACTTGAGCACAAGGAATCGATGATAGATTTATACTGAAATCCTAATAAATGATTTAATTTGCTTAAGCCTAATAAATAAGTTTTATGCAAAGAGTCCTTAACTATGGGTCACAAAAAGAGGAATTAAGATAAGTATTCAGGAAATTAGCTTCATGAATCATTAGATTACTTGGACCAAGGTCCATTGATTATGCCAATTCTCAATGGGCTCAGGTCAAATATATATAACGTATTATGAACCAATAGGTTAATATATAGCTCCTATAAACATCAGACTCCATCCAAACTATTCGACCTATGTTTCAATTTCAAAGGTCCCCAAGATCTCTAAAATCCATTTCTAAGTGATAAATTCTATCAACGGGTCCCATTAAATTTGTGGTCCCCACTCCCCACACCACATGGGATAGCGCTCTCCATTATACAAGTTTAACCAATAACAAATTTTTAAATGGGTCAGTCTTATGTGTAACCTCAACCAAAATAACAAAAATCACATCCAATCAAAAAGGTCAAATAGGTGGGTCCTATTCAGGGGACAACAATAAACCCACCCTAAAAATTAGTAGAAGAAAACTAAGCCCATGAAATTTGATTTTAAAGACCACCCCCTACTCTATCTTACTTTTATATATTTTTAGTTCTTATTATGTGAAATATAATATCACAAATGTAAAAGTTGTTGAATACCAGCCTCAAAAGGCCTAAAACGACTATGGGGTCAAATTTGGCAACATAATTCATCATTGATCGTGAGAAAATTGTGAAAAACTCCAAACCATTCATCTTCTACAATGCAAAAAATATGAATATCTTGTAATTCTTTTATTTTTTTTTTCAAGTTTTTGGTTCCTGTGGGCCCCGAAATCATGATCCGAACCGTTGCAAAAGGTCAAACAAGGCTAGGAGCTCAATTTTCATTTGAAGATCCTTCCTAGATTTCAAGATATTTGCGAAAAACCCATACCATAAAATATTAATTTTTTTTTATTGTTGTGGGTTCCCTTTGCACTATCCAAACTATTCAAATTATCTAGATGGCCAAAATTGGCTAAGGGGTGAAAGCTGGTGTTTTCATTTTTCATGGATTTTGAGAAATATTAAAAAAGAACTTACAACCACTAGATCACACATCTTACAGATGGTAGGAATCCGCTCTGTTTACAAACCATGAGAAATCCTCCCTAAGGATGTCTTAGTTTCAGGAGATGGAACAAATCCTTTAAATAGTGGATTCCTCTCTGTTTACCCAACATGCCCTAAATCTTTTTATGGAAAATTTTACTAGCACAAGTGATGATTAATAAGCAATGATATACTTCAAGTCATGAGTTTAAATTGTCCAAACCATTGGGTTGGTTGTATTCTAGTTGTTTAGCCTCTTGCCTCAATGGAAGTCCTCGAAAAAAAATCATTAAATAGTTAATCAGTTTAGATAATTAAATTATTCTACACAAAAATAATATCTATCCGTTGTAGTCTAGTTGGTTAGGATACTCGGCTCTCACCCGAGAGACCCGGGTTCAAGTCCCGGCAACGGAAATATTTTTTTTGTGAACTGCAATTTTTCTAATGCGATTGCATGAGTATTTGATCAAAAGACGAATCCTTGGAAATTTCAATTCAACTTCAATGAAATCCAAATTCTGTTTTTTGTCATTAATATCGTCTTTCGTCATGAGCTTAGATCGGCCAACTCAATAGTACATTCTTTAGCCAAACAATTGGCCGATATGGTGCTACTTTGGGAGGGCATTATTATATAATAGAAGAGACCCTTTTTTTTCTAGCTAAGAGAAGGCATTATATTAAAAGAAAAACAAAGAATTACAAGATAGACTTAAGATCCTTACAACAACAGAAAATAAAACATCCTCAAACTGTAAAAAATAAACTAATCAAATCCCTTCACTTTTAGAAGTGTTAAAAGAGGTGTTGCACTCCTTAAAACCTTCAACTATCATTCTATCGTGTGCAAGATGTCCTTTGCTGTGTCCAAACCTCTTAAGAATAAGTCTCCCATATATGCAGAGGAAGGGAGTGGTGGATCACAATCTCCTTAGGTGGGGCTAATTTTGCTAGCTGATCTGCCACTACATTTGCTGACCTTCTACATAAGGTCACCTTCCATTCATTGATCTTTTTCAAAATTTTATCAATTTGCTTCCAACTTGACATTAAAGGCTAAGGGACTCTGTCTCCAGTTTGCATAGCATGCCAAATAATGAAGAAACTCCTTCAAAAACTACCTCGTTTAGGTGGAGAGTCTTACATAGTTGAGCCCCTCTATGCAAGGCACGGATTTCTGCTTCTAGGGGTTTTTCGCTTCAATATCTGCCGAAAAAGCCTTTATCAGTTGTCCCGAAGCATTTCTAAGAATTCCCCCCATACCCTGTTGTTTGATCTTGGGGGTTGAAAGACCCATCAACATTTGATTTACACCATTCCGGGGGAGGAGGAACCCAAACCACTAGTGGTATCCACTCAGGTGTGTCAAGCACCTTGATTATGTTGGCCATGTTGGCCATGTTCCCTTCATGAATGGATTGAACAGTCTTAGTGAGAATTGCTCTTGGGTGAAAAGATTGATAGTTTGAAAATCAAATTATTCCTAGATTTCCATAGGGTACCCACAAGCCCAAATGGTCATAGAGCATGTGGTTCCTTTAGTGGACCAGAACCATTGTGCCAAGGAGAAATCTCCTAGAGGGGTATGAGTTCAACAACGGACATACCACCATATTATGTGTACCACGGGACACTCTTAAGTGCCTTTCTTAAGTGGTCTATAGTTTCAGGAGTTGAGCAACAAAGGACACAAATAGGGTTAATTTGACAGAAAATCCTAAGTAGATACTCCCTCGTTGGTAGCCTACCATGAAGTGCCTTTCTGTTTTTTCTTTTTTGATAACCCAAGGTATCTCCCGCCCATTCCAGCCCGAGAGATAGCTCGTTTCTGAATAGCCGAGAATTAATCCCTGTTAGTGCCACATTCCTATGAGCACTTGTTTTTGTATTGTCAATTCCGTGTCGAAGAATCCAAGACCTTGCCTCTCAAAATTTCTCAAAGAAGATCAAGTTTGAAGGCAGAAGATCAAGTCTTGGAAGGCCCAAATTCATAAAGGAAGACGTCCGTATGTGTGCCAACCTATTCAGGTAAATGGGACTCCAAACCAACCAAGACATGGCCCTAAAAACCCTAGTTTAATGGCTTATTTAATAGGATTTTAGAGATTGTTTTTCAGCTTTTTCAAGACTCAAAACAGGCCTCACAAGTCGGCTAACCGCCATGGTTTTCTGTCACCTCGCGGTTACTTTTCCAGAGAGCAAAAACTCTCTTAAAATGGTTTTTCGGTTACCTCGCGGCTAGCCGCATGAACGGTAACATCACTATTCACTGTTCACTAGCCGTTTGAACAGTAACTTCACTATTCACTGTTCACTGTTCACTAGCCGTTTGAACAGTAACTTCACTATTCACTATTCACTATTCACTGTTCACTAGCCGTTTGAACAGTAACACTGTTCACTGTTCACTATTCACTAGCCGTTTGAACAGTAACACTATTCACTATTCACTGTTCACTAGCCGTTTTATGACCGTCGGAACTTTTCTATAAATACCTGAAGCCCATTTTCAACATCAAAGAGTCCAATTTTTGAAGAGCCTTTGTTCTAAATTCTTGTAAACCTTTCCCAAGCTCTCAAAGCTTCTTCCAAACACATTTAGATTCTATCTTGAAAAATCCAAGGGCTTACTTAGCTCTAAGGAGTGTGCTTTGAGAAGCCAAATCTAGGGTATCCTAATCCATAAAGCTTTCTCTCATTTCTATCCTAGAAATCAAACATCTACAACTTGGTTGTGCATCTCAATGGAGTTTCATCATCAACACCAAGCTAGCTGCAAGAGGTAAAAAGCTTCGATCACGGTCAAAAGCTTCCTTGAACACTTTCGATCTTCATCAAAGGCAAGTGTTCGCCCTCCATTTAAATTTATATCTTTATGACAGTGGATTGAATCTGTGTGTGTCGACCACTCTAAAAAATTATGTGTGGGGATTAGATCTGTGTGATCGAACCTCAGTAACAAAATTGAGTTAGAATCAGTACTTGTGTAGTTTGATTCTTTATAGTGGAACCAAGGGACTGTGTGACTCTTGAGAGTGGATGTAGGTCTGTGTGACTGAACCACTATAAATCTCTTGTGCCATTTTATCTCTTGTGCTTACTATCTTGTTTCAAATTAGAGTGTCTCTGATTATTTAAGCACACACATTGAACTTATAATTCAAACAAGTTAGTTTGTTATGTGTGATTATTATTTCAAGTTGAGATTAAAATTGGGCTAATAAGTTTAAAATTGGCATTAGAATTCCTTTTGTCCTATTCACCCCCCTCTAGGACTTATTCATTGAACCTAGTTGTACTTTCATTTGGTATCAGAGCGGGTTACTCCCTAAAGGTTTAACAACCCGGAGTAGATCTACTTCTTTTTACTAGTGCCAATGTCTAATCCAGAAGGTAGTGCTATAAACAGACCTCCATTGTTTGATGGTACAAACTATGCCTTTTGGAAAGCTCGAATGACCGTCTTCATCAAATCTCTTAACGGAGATGTGTGGGATTCTGTAGAGGATGGATGGACTCCTCCTACAGTCACAGATATAGATGGCACTATCCAGCCTCTTGCAAAGGCAAAATGGACAGCTGATCATAAGGCACTGAGAGACAACAATGCAAAGGCATTGAATGCCATAACTTGTGCCATGAATGCTGAAGAGTACAAAAAGATTATGACATGTACTACAGCTAAACAAGCTTGGGATCTTTTGGAAGCAAATTACGAAGGAACAACCATTGTCAAAAGAGCCAAGCCCAAAATGTTGACTTCTCAATTCGAATCTTTAAGAATGAGGGAAGATGAAATGTTCGATGAATTTCGAACTAAGCTAATGGTAATTGTGAATGAGATGTGGTCACTTGGTGAACAAATTCCTGAAGGCAAAATTTGTAGCAAAATCCTTAGATCCCTTCCTGATAGATTTCACCCCAAAGTGACCTCTATAGAAGAATACAATGACCCAGAAACTATGAAAGTTGAAGAATTATCTGGTAATATTAGAACTTTTGAGTTAAAGTTAAATAATGCTTCTAATAAATCCAAATATAAGAAATCAATTGCTTTAAAAACCTCTCAATCAACTCAATCTAAAGGAGAATCAGATAATGATGAAGAAAGTGATAATGAAGATATTGCTCTTCTCACTAAGAAATTTATAAGACATTTTAAGAAAAATAATTCAAATTTTAAATTCTTTAATAAAAATAAAAACAAAAGCATTTCTTCATCTAAGAGTCAAGAAAGAAAAGTCAAATGTTATAACTGTAAAAAACTTGGACATATATCTTCTGAGTGTCCAATGGAAAGGAAGAAAAAGACACTTATGGCAACATGGGATGACTCATCTGAATCAGAGTCAGAATCAGATGAATCACATCAAGATGAAACAGAAAATTACACTATTTTAATGGCTCGAAGTTTATGTGATCCATCAGTTGAGACATCTGAAAAATCTCATTTTGAGAAATCTGAGGATGAATATAAAAATTCAGATATTGAAGAATTTGAAGAAGAACCAGAATCTGAATATGATGGCTCAGATAATGAAGACAATGATGAAAATCTTCAAGAATCATATAATAGACTCTATGATGAGAGCTGCAAGTTAATTAATATCTAAGAAAACAAAAAGCAAAGAATAAAGTTTTAAAAGACAATGTTAAAACCTTAACAGGTGAAATTAATATCTTAACCAATGATCTTAACG
Source organism: Litsea cubeba (assembly GCA_012931725.1). Taxonomy (NCBI): domain Eukaryota; kingdom Viridiplantae; phylum Streptophyta; class Magnoliopsida; order Laurales; family Lauraceae; genus Litsea; species Litsea cubeba. The sequence goes on along the minus strand of CM022946.1, from coordinate 2,384,702 downwards.
AAACCAACTCTAAATTTCAAATTGCCAGTGAACACATAAGAAATCATAAGAAAGAAATTGATACTCTAAAAGAGGTAATCACTAATTTAAAAAAGGAAGTCACCCATCTAATATGGTATAAAGAAAAATATGAGTATTCTTTTACTCATGGAGAAGAAAATTTTGAAAAACTATTTAGAATGGGTAAATATCAAAGAGACAAAACTGGGCTGGGGTACAACAAAGAATCAAAATAAAACCCCGATGTCTCTATTAAATTTATAACAGGAAAGGCTTCCTCTATTAATCAAAACATTCCTAAAGTTATATATAATTCTTATGAAAGAAAAAGATATATCAAATATGACTGGAAAAAGGAACCAACTAAAAAGAAAAACTCAGGCAATATATTTTTTTCTCAAAAACTAAATGAATTGATGAAACAAATTTATCAGCTAAAAACTCAATTCTATAATCATTCTAAAAATATTTTATCTACAAAAAGGAACCCAAAGAGATCTTTTCTTCAATATGAGTCTCTAGGTCATAGAGGAACTTCTCACACACAAAGGTATATGTAGGTACCTAAAAGTCTACTTATTCACACAGCTCTTAAAGCTAGAGACCAATCTGTATGGTTCCTAGATAGTGGGTGCTCTAGACACATGACTGGGGATAAAACACTCTTCTCCAAATTAAATAATTTTGATGGTGGAACTGTCACTTTTGGTGATGGTAATATTGCTAAAGTTATAGGAAAGGGTACTCTGAATGTTCTCAACTTGTCTAAAATAGAAGATGTTTTATGTGTTGATGGTTTGAAACATAACTTGCTTAGCATTTCACAAATTTGTGATAAAAACCATGATGTCTTCTTTACTAGTCATGGTTGTGAGATTTCGAAAAATGGTAAAGTGATTCTAAGAGGTCTTAGAAATCAAGAAAACTGTTATGTTGTTGGTAATCACAAAGAAGTATCCAGTTCAGCCTGTTACATAGCTCATCTTGATGAAGCCCAACTATGGCATCAAAGGCTTGGACATGTGAACCATAGAGACTTGTCCAATTTAAACAAGTATGTAAAGGGCCTTCCAAAAATTAGCAGAAAGTCAAAAACAGTTTGTGGAGAGTGTCAAAAAGGTAAACAAATCAGAAACTCTCACAAAAAGATTAAGTCCTTGAAGACTTCTAGATCCTTAGAGCTTCTCCATATGGACTTGGTCCAACAAAGAAAGAGAGTAGAGGTGGCAAAAAATACTTCCTTGTTATTGTTGATGATTATTCCAGATTTACTTGGGTTGCATTCTTGAGGGAAAAATCTGATGCATATGTTGAATTCAAAAAGATTGTGAAAAGAATTCAAGTTGAAAAAGGAAGAGCAGTTGCTAGAATAAGAAGTGATCATGGTTGGTGAATTTGAAAATACTAGATTTGAAAATACTGTGATAAGTATGGAATTCACCATGAATTTTCTGCCCCTAAAACTCCTCAACAAAATGGAGTTGTTGAAAGAAAGAATCGGGTTTTACAAGAGATGGCCACAGTTATGCTTCATGGAAAGAGACTTCCTAGAGATCTATGGGCTGAAGCAGTGAATATAGCTTGTTACATCATAAACAGGGTTTACTTGAGAACTGGCTTGAACAAAACTGCTTATGAATTATGGCATGAGAAAAAGCCAAACATTAGCTACTTTAAAATTTTTGGTAGTAAATGTTATATTCTCAAGGATAGAGAACATTTGAGCAAATTTGACTCAAAAAGTGATGAAGGCATTTTTATTGGCTATTCTCAAAACAGTCGTGCATACAGAGTTTTGAACACAAACACTGAAGCCATACAAGAATCTATAAATGTTGTCATTGATGACAAATTAAAAGATTCCAGCAATCAAGAAAACCCTGATAATGATGAGATAGAAATCCCAATAGCTAAGCTGGATGAGCCTCTAATCTCTAAGAACTTGGTAAATATGAAACATCATCCTATGGACCAAATTCTAGGAGATCCTTTGGCTGGTGTCAAGACTAGAAGACAATTGGAAAATATTGTTAGTCATATTTGCTTTACTTCTATCATTGAACCTAAAACTGTTAATGAAGCTTTCTCTGATGATTGTTGGATAAATGCTATGCAAGAAGAGCTAAATCAATTTACTAGAAATGAAGTATGGGAATTAGTACCTACGCCTATTGACAAAAATGTTGTAGTACCAAATGGATTTTCAAAAATAAACTTGATGAAAATAGTACCATAGTTAGAAACAAGGCCAAACTGGTTACCCAGGGATATTCCCAAATTGAAGGAATAGACTTTGAAGAAACATTTGCTCCGATTGCTAGACTTGAATCCATTAGAATCTTACTTGCCATTGCTTGCTCTTTGAAATTTAAATTATATCAAATGGATGTGAAAAGTGCTTTTCTAAATGGCATATTAGAAGAAGAAGTTTATGTTGAGCAACCTAAAGGGTTTGAAGATCCTAAGGAGCCTAATCATGTGTATTATCTTAAAAAGGCTCTCTATGGTCTCAAACATGCTCCTAGAGCTTGGTATGAAAGACTCACTCAATTTTTGGTTGATCACAATTTTGAAAGGGGAAGTGTTGATAAAACTCTATTTATTCAAAGAATAAATGATACTATCTTGATTGCTCAAATCTATGTTGATGATATTGTGTTTGGATCTATTTGTAATGATTTAACAGAAAGATTTGCTAATCTTATGAAATCTGAATTTGAGATGAGCATGGTTGGCGAACTTAATTTCTTTTTAGGATTACAAATAAAACAACTGACTGATGGAATGTTTATTTCCCATACCAAGTATGCTAAAGAATTGGTCAAAAGGTTTGGATTAGATTCAGCCAAGCACATGAACACACCCATGAGCACAACTCTCAAATCATCTAAGGATATGAGTGGTAAGAATGTTGATCCTAGTTTGTATAGAAGCATGATAGGGAGCCTATTATATCTTACAGCTAGTAGACCTGATATTGCTTTCAGTGTAAGAGCTTGTGCCAGATATCAATCTGATTCCAAAGAAGCTCATTTGAAAGCTGTTAAGAGAATCATTAGATATGTTTCGGGGACTTCAGGATATGGCTTATGGTATCCATATAATTCATCTACTTATATTGCTGGATACTCAGATGCCGATTGGGCTGGAAATGTGGATGATAGAAAATCGACTAGTGGTGGTTGCTTCTACCTAAGAAACTGTCTAGTTACTTGGCACAGCAAGAAACAATCATCCATTTCCCTATCCACAGCTGAAGCAAAATATATAGCAGCTGGAAGTGATTGTACTTAATTGTTATGGATGAAACAAATGCTGAAAGACTATGGTATTGAACAAGGTAGCATGAATTTGTATTGTGATAACACCAGTGCTATCAATATTTTCAAAAATCCTGTCCAACACTCTAGAACTAAGCATATTGATATTAGACATCATTTCATTTGAGAATTGGTTGAAGAGGGAGTCATAGTTTTGGACCATATTTCTACTGAGAAACAACTCGCAGATATTCTGACAAAACCATTGGATGTTTCAAAATTTGAAAACATGAGAAAATCCCTTGGTATTTGTGTTGTTAAATAATTTCTTATTGTTTATTTGTTAGTTTCATTTAATTAATTTTTTTTGTGTTTAATTTTAAAAAAAAATTGAAACATATCATTTCTTAAGTCATGAACTTATTTCATAGTTCGGTAAAAAGCAAAATTCTGTTGCACTATCTACTGCTGAGGCAGAGTATGTTGTTGAAGGTAGTTATTGTGCTCAAGCTCTTTTCATGAAACAACAACTTAAGGATTTTAAACTTGTGTGCTATAAATTTTTCATATATAGAACCCAATACACCATTCTAGGACTAAGCATATTGAAATTAGATATCATTTTCTTAGAGATCATGTGCAGAAGGGTAATATTGTACTAGAATTCACAAGCACACACAACCAGTTGGCAGACTTTTTTACAAAACCCCTACCAGAAAATAGACTATGCATGATTAGAAGGGAAATCGAAATGATGCATGCCATGAATATTTATTGAATATTTTTCTCAATGTCTTACAAAAACTTGAAACTTCTAGCCTCATCATTCAAATGCTTTTGCTTTTCATAGATCATCATGCAATCCTTGTCTAAAGGATTAGGCAATCGAATTGAAGAGGTAAGCAAGGATCTTAAATCCTTATTCTGTTGCTTCAACTCTATTATTTTTCTATTAGATTCGAGAAGAAGCCGTTGCAGTACATCGATCTCCTCAATAAACTTTTCTGTCTTGCGAGTTTTGGACCGCAACCGATCGGAAAATGAGACAATGGATGATGAGTATTGAGTTCCGAGACTCACAAGCTCATAAATGGCATCTTCATCCAATTTATTAGCCAAAACTCTCTCTTGTCGCCTTGGTATAATGGAACCTAAAATAGATGCAGAAAAAGTTTAGGATTGAGGTAAAGAATACCTCATCTCCTGATTAGAAGAAGCACTAAAAGGAAATTGTTGAGCCATTGAAGCTTTGAGGAATAAGAATGCAGATGACAAGAAGAAGTTTTGATACAAATTAGATAGAGCTAAGACTGTTCTTATAGAGATGGATTTAGAACAAGACAAATCCTCATCGCTTCAAATCTTACTTTTCCAAATTGAAAATCTGCTGGATGCATATTTTCAAAAGCTACTTAGCTAAGTCATTGAAATTAAATGCGGGATGTCCCTATTTTTCCTGTTTGTCAACAACATCCAGCGAATTTTGATTTTTGATAAATCTAGGCCTCTAGCCCTTGCAGGTTCTGTCGGACATGGGTGGTTCCAGAGTACATTTCTTTGCGGGCTTGGATTGGGTGGGCTTGGGCTTTCGTGATGTGCATAAATTTGGGTTGCACTCACTTAGGACCAGTAAGAATTGTGGGGGATGAACTTGAATGCCCTCGGCCCTGTCTAATCGATGCCCATCTATTATCTATGCTTGCATGGATTATCTACCTTCTGTTCTCTAATTTTTGTGATTAGCTTCCAAAGTTTATCTCAGTTTATACATCTCTTTGTCAATTTCTGACAAAAAGAAGAGAATGATGTTAAGGGGGAGTAAACATCTTTAAGATGATCAAATGAGAATTCATATTTGAGGATCATGGAAACACATATATGAATATGATGAATATTTGTTTTTAATTTTTTTTTTAAAAAAAATAATTTTTAATTGAGAATGCATTAACTTTTATAGGTACATCTTTATGTATTTCTCATATTGCCACATCCATGAGTTTTTAGTTCTAGTATTTTTCTAAGATATGGATGTTTTTATTCTTGATCATCACTTTATTGAGTCCTTACTCTTCAATCGGTTTGTATCATTTGAAGGACTTAGAGAATCCTTAAATGGATTCATGGAATTGATATGACTTTCTTAGTTGATTTATATAGTTCAATTCCATCTTAGCATGATCACATCTCTTTATAGTCAAATCTTTTGATATCATGCTTGCTAACCCCTCTATGCTTATAGGAGAATCTTTTTATGTCCTTGATATCATAATATGCTAAATATTGATATCTCTCACTTCTCCTTATCTCTCTATAGTACTCCATATGCTTCATCGGGACATCTCTTTGTCAATTTGTGACAAAAAGGGGGAGAATAAATGGATTGAATCCTGAAAATGGAGAGATTAAACAAAGGGGGAGAGTGTAGAACAAAGGGTGAAAACACACTCTATGTATGATATTTTGTGACTAACAATTAAGGGGGAGTAGCAATCCCACCATAGAATGTGTATGTCAATGTCTTATGCAGGTATATCTTTAAGAGACAAAGCACATTCTCAGGGGGAGTATTTAGAGTCATGAGTCTTTGAGTTGTAATTGTTGTATCTTTTGTAAAGATCTTATACTCTTGTAATCTTAGTTGTATTTGAGTCCATTTGTTGTATTTCAATCAAGAATAGGTGTTTTGCCACGAAATTAACAAAGGGGGAGATTGTTAGTGCCGCATTCCTATGAACACTTGTTTTTGTATTGTCAATTCCGTGTCGAAGAATCCAAGACCTTGCCTCTCAGAATTTCTCAAGGAATATCAAGTTTGAAGGCAGAAGATCAAGTCTTGGAAGGCCCGGATTCATAAAGGAAGACGTCCGTATGTGTGCCAACCTATTCAGGTAAATGGGACTCCAAACCAACCAAGACATGGCCCTAAAAACCCTTAGTTTAATGGCTTATTTAATAGGATTTTAGAGATTGTTTTTCAACTTTTTCAAGACTCAAAACAGGCCTCACAAGTCGGCTAACCGCCATGGTTTTCTGTCACCTCGCGGTTACTTTTCCAGAGAGCAAAAACTCTCCTAAAATGATTTTTCGGTTACCTCGCGGTTACCTCGCGGCTGGCCGCATGAACAGTAACATCACTATTCACTGTTCACTAGCTGTTTGAACAATAACTTCACTATTCACTATTCACTGTTCACTAGCCGTTTGAATAGTAATACTGTTCACTGTTCACTATTCACTAGCCGTCTGAACAGTAACACTATTCACTATTCACTGTTCACTAGCCGTTTTATGACCGTTGGAACTTTTCTATAAATACCTGAAGCCCATTTTCAACATCAAAGAGTCCAATTTTTTAAGAGCCTTTGTTTTAAATTCTTGTAAACCTTTCCCAAGCTCTCAAAGCTTCTTCCAAACACATTTAGATTCTATCTTGAAAAATCCAAGTGCTTACTTAGCTCTAAGGAGTGTGCTTTGAGAAGCCAAATCTAGGGTATCCTAATCCATAAAGCTATCTCTCATTTCTATCCTAGAAATCAAACATCTACAACTTGGTTGTGCATCTCAATGGAGTTTCATCATCAACACCAAGCTAGCTGCAAGAGGTAAAAAGCTTCGGTCACGGTCAAAAGCTTCCTCGAACACTTTCGATCTTCATCAAAGGCAAGTGTTCGCCCTCCATTTAAATTTATATCTTTATGACAGTGGATTGAATCTGTGTGTGTTGACCACTCTAAAAAATTATGTGTGGGGATTAGATCTGTGTGATCGAACCTCAGTAACAAAATTGAGTTAGAATCAGTACTTGTGTAGTTTGATTCTTTATAGTGGAACCAAGGAACTGTGCGACTCTTGAGAGTGGATGTAGGTCTGTGTGACTGAACCACTATAAATCTCTTGTGCCATTTTATCTCTTGTGCTTACTATCTTGTTTCAAATTAGAGTGTCTCTGATTATTTAAGCACACACATTGAACTTATAATTCAAACAAGTTAGTTTGTTATGTGTGATTATTATTCCAAGTTGAGATTAAAATTGGGCTAATAAGTTTAAAATTAGCATTAGAATTCCTTTTGTCCTATCCCCCCCCTTCTCTCGGACTTATTCATTGAACCTAGTTGCACTTTCAATCCCGACCATAAAGTGCTTTCCAAAAGAAAATTTGAATTTTAGAAGGGATGGGCAAATTCCATATTCTCTTCCAAGGAAAATGGGGTCTTTTAATTGGTGTTGTTAGATGGGCATACAGGGCTTTGGTAGTGCAGGTCCCCAGCCTTCTCATCAATCCAACAAGGAATATCCCGGCCCCTAATGGTATATTGAAAATCTGTTGTGCTAAGTCCAGACCCAACCACTGACGTACCTTATCAATGTTCCAACATGACATGTTTTGATCTATGATGACTAGCTCTTTCACTTTGGTTGGAGGTTGGGCTCGCTCACAATGATCATGGGCTGTGTATTCCTTTAATGGACCACATCCCGGGATCCAGTGATCATGCAAAACATCAATATGGCTACCATCTTCTCCCACACTCCATCTCAGGTTATCCAAAATGTATTTTTTTTATTACTTTTCAACATAAATTTCAAGAGTGGGGAGTCCCCTGGTTTTGGTTCACAATCTCTGGAATTCCTCAAGACAGACTAGTGAAGTCCTTGACTTGTTGTGCTGGTAATCAGACTTACAAATAGGGATTAATATTGGGGAGAAGTTGTTCAAACAAACATTGGGTAGAAGTAGAACCTCAAACTTAGCCCATGACTTCTTCAATGGTGACAAAGCGGCCTCTCTCAATTGAAAGCTGACCAGCAACTCCCATGGCAACTGAGAGCAACCCATCATGCAAGTCTACTGCAGGAGCTCGGTCACCAGGGGCTTTGACAGCAGATAAGAAGTGAAGGTGTTCCAGGTAACTTGATCCATGGTGCAGTCCATCGTACCTGTGAGAAAGAAAAAAATGATGAATTATAACCCTGGCCAGGGAAAGAACATGATTAAAAAGATTATTACTAACGAATTAAAAAATTAACATGTTCACATAATTTCGAATATTTGAAATCATACAGCTACATTCAATTTTGGGTCCAATAAGAGTAGCAAATAATTGGAAATTGTATGATTTTAGCATATTTATCTATAAGCACATGATTATAGTCACTAAATAGTTCAAAAAACAAATTAGGGCTAGCCTCACCAACCAACCACCCCCCCCCCCCCCCCCGCCCCATCCCGCCCCGCCCCGCCCCAACCAAACCCAAAAAAAAAAGGATCCCAAGGTTTGGTACCCATCCGAATTAACTGGACAATTGGATCAAGCGTGCACTCATTTTGAACGGTGAAATTTTCTTGGCCGTGGATCAAGTGGGGCTAGTAATGATCGAAGCCTCCGTCACCATACACTGGCCGTGTTGGGGGAGATCTTTCGATCCCCCACTTCCATGCCCAAGTGGGGCCCACAGTTTATGGTAAGAGCCCGCAGAGGGGCTCCCATCAAATCAAGTCATTTTATTCAATGTTATAAAATGTGGATCAATATAAAAAGTTTTGAAATGCTAAAGTTGATGGAACCTTTGGGATGATAATGTTCATTTGAGAGATATCTACCACCAGATATAAAATGGCCAACATCCTGATAGTCCGAATAGGTGATTTCTACAAAGCAACCAAGAAAAGGTCCAGATTGAGTACTGAACGAACCATCTGAGAGTTTCTTTTTTGATCATTATAGATGATGACTTTTATTCTACTCCTGCATATTACCTTTCAAAATTATATTGTCTGCAGCATTGAGGAATGACTGATCATGTGCATCCTGGTCACACTTCAGTAAAATGTCACTTGCTAAGTAGGTCCACCAGAGACCCAGGTGCATAGTGCTTGTGACTGGGGGTGTGTATGAAGGGCTGCAGGGGACCATAGATTACCAAAATACCACGCAAAATGGATGACTATAGCCACTGTGTTAAGGGCACCCAAAAATGCAGTTATGACCTATGATACCCATATACTTCAGAATAGGCACTGCTATCCAGTCCAGCACTCCATTCTTTTCATGTGTAAAATCCATGTCATTGACATATGTAAAGTGTACCCTTAAAAGTGATTTTTGGCCAATCCATGGTCTCTAGTTTGTTGTTTCTGTTCCGCTCCCAAACACCATTCTGGTGACCATCAGTCATCTCATCCAATAATTTGTACATGATTGCTTTGGCAGTCACAGAAAGAAATGCAATTGCTTCCTCAGAGTATTCAACCAGAAAAGTTAGTTAGTCGCACTTACTTTATTCGTTTGTCCTCGGCTTTTACAGTTTGCACACCTGCTCTTCCAGCTGCTCGCATACCCACACGAACAACATTTTCGGGAACAAAAGCCTCACCCTGTTAACAAGCTCAAGTTTTTTCACAAGTTATCAAATTAAGCTGGAAGGAGTGGCTTCAGAAATCTGTGTTGGTTTGGAAATTAAAGGAGTCCCACATAGCATTTTTTTAACATGTAGAACAGAAATTATCAGCGCCGGTATGAATTTTGGGTGACAAGGAAATCAGAAATCACACAAGGCGGGATACTGTTTTTCTAAATTTTTGCCCAACTCGTTATCAGAGTGAATAACCACAAATTTTGCCAAAATTAACTGTTATAATGTAGGGCACATCCAAATGTGCCAGCATTAAACAACTTTAGTGTCATTAAGAAAGAGGCCCCAGTTGGAAAAATTAGAAGTTGCAGGAAATAAAATACAAAAGAGAAAGGAAATCCATATGATGTCAACGAGTGCCTTACCTTCCCAATGTCCCCAACAACAGAGATTTCTTGCTCATTTTTACTGCCTTCAGCAAACATGCAAAGATCAAGCATGCCACGACAACCATTATCAAACTCTACGATGACAAATGCATTATCAATAATATCAGGTACCTATTTTCAGCATTGAATTGTATGGAATCAGTCATTCAAAAAAAATTGCAAGGGTTATTGAATGCCATAGAAAATCAAAACATTAGCATGAGTTAGTCCAAGTTCATACAAGACTAAAAAATATAAAAGAATTAAACGTATGACCAAAATCTAACTCATCCTTCCACTGGGCTCAACTAGAGGATAAATAAACCATGAATTGTATTTGTATAAAATAATTAAAAAAAGTGAGCAAAACAAAGAAATGCAGAGTATCCATCTCTTGTGTGTAAAGTTAAAAAGAACCATGACCTGTGTGGAAGAATTACAGAGAACCCTCAAATACGATTAGTAGCATTATGAACCTTAATCCAATATGAAAGTTCAGCAAGGAATCATTTTACCCAAGAATCATTCAAACTGGAATTAATTATCCATGGAATTAATTTTAAAAAAAATCTTAAAGCTACACTTAGGCTCAACTGAAACCCAAGGGTTTCTATTCCACAAATGGCCTCCACAACCATGGGCTCGCATGTGAAATATCAAAACCATCCATCAAGTGAGCCCCAACTAGTAGATTATCCAGCCAAAAGTTATGTCAGAAACTAAGCACACTCCTTAGTTATGCATGCGTGAGATAAAGACAACTAGAGAGCGTAGGGTAAGAAACTCCACCCATCTATGCTATGACAATATCAAATATGGCTCATAAGCATTCACAAAATAATAATAATAATAATAATAATAATAATAATAAAATAAAAAAAAAAATCTACAGACACATCTTGGACACAAATGGGAAGAAACAACAGTTAGAAGTGAAAGGACTGGCATTATTGTTTCTGACCACACAGGTAAAGGCAGCAGATACAAGTTAATGGTATAACTATGAATGGTCAAGTGGTACTCAAAAGTTAGAACACTACAGATACCTTTCCATCATAATTTTCATCCTTGTGATTAATGTCGATAGCACCAGAAGCCATCACTCGAACTGGATTTGCAGCTGCAAACAGCCTCATGAGATCAAAAAAGTGGCAGCACTTCTCCACAAGAGTCCCCCCTGAGTTAACATTGAACCGATTCCAATTGTTTACCTAAATGAACATTGAAGTAGAATGATCAATGAGCAGTATTATGGCAACAAAAGGTCTAGATAACAGCCCAAGTCCCACTGTCGTCAGAACAAGTGTAGGGCCCCATGCATTACTAAAAGCATACGCCATTATGTGTCCAATAGGACCAATACTGTACAAGCAGGGTCCATGAATAGGTCATGCAAAGTTGACATGTTAGCCTCCATAATGGATGGAAGATTTTCACAAAAGGCCATACTGCAGTTTTTTTTCCGGACAATTGTGTTCTTTGCTTTAGTGAATGTTTGCCATTTTCCTAGAGAAATTCAAGAAAAGGGGGTGATGCAGTTTCAAACGGTGACACCTTCCAAGATTGAAACCATCATCAAACATGTCACGGTCACCAAATGAGCCCCACTGTCAAAATTTTCATTTCTACAGTGGGAGCCATCCACATCAGCCTGACAATGTCTTAATTATCCATAGATATTTTTGTGCATGTTAGTTATGTCAAATTCAGAACTGAGATTTAGAGAAGAAGTTTTGGAATATTGGATCATCTCAATGATCAGTCCTTTGCTTTACTTATAGACTTAATGGCCTTAATCAAGGCAAATTACAATCTAATTACAATCTATATGAATGGAAAGAGAATAAAGAATATTGATACAGATTATATGCATGGAAAGAATTCAAAATAGATTGATGAGTCACACCACTAATCCTTATCCCACGTGGTATGAGAGAATGGGCCAGTGGGCCTATTGTACATGGATCTTGGCTCAACTATTGTTGACATCCCCCCTCAAATTGATGCTGGTCAAATAGGAGCAATTTGCGAATCAGGAACTCATGACGTGGCCGAGGCAGTCCTTTAGTGAAGATGTCTGCGAGTTGGAGTTCACTTGAAACATGTGGAAGACTAATCACCTTGCGATCATATTCATCTCGAATGAAATGACAATCCACCTCAATATGTTTTGTACGTTCATGAAAAACGGGATTCTCAGTGATGCGAATGGAACTAGTATTGTCTGCATGAAGTGGGGTAGCTGATGTCTGAGAAAAACCAAGATCTGTAAGTAAGCCACGAAGCCAAAGGATTTCAGAACAGGCAGCGGACATAGCACGATATTCAGATTCAGTGGAAGATCTGGAGACCCTTTCCTGCTTTTTGCATTTCCAAGAGATGAGTGATTCACCTAAATACATACACCAGCCTGTGGTGGATCGGCGAGTATCTGGGCATCCTGCCCAATCGGCATCAGAATATGCAGTAAGTGTCAAAGGTGTGCCAACCGGAAAGAACAATCCTCTAGTCGGAGAACCAAGAATGTACCGGATGATGCGTTTGACTGCAACCATATGATGATGTCTTGGTGCAGTCATGAATTGACTAACAACATTTACAGCATAGGAGATGTCTGGTCTAGTGATGGTCAAGTAGATCAGACTCCCGACCAAGCGTCTGTAGAATGTGGGATCGGAGAGGAGATCCCCATCATCTTTCTTGAGTTTCACATTAACTTCTAATGGAGTGTCCACAGGGGTGGTATCAGTTAAGCCAGCAAGGTCATGAAGGTCAGTAGCATACTTATGTTGATGTAAAAACAGTCCCTTCCTAGACTGTTGGACCTCAAGTCCCAAGAAGTATGTTAATGGACCCAGATCTTTCATATGGAATGCAGCTTGAAGTGAGGATTGAAGATTTTTAATCATGTTACTGTGAGTGCCTGTGATGATGATATCATCCACATATACAAGAAGTATAGTGGTCAAGGATAAAAATATCGGTAGTGGCGGGCGTATCGGCCCGCCGCCAAACCGATACGAAGCGGGCGATACGTAGCGTATCGGGGATACGTATCGGCGTAGCGGTGCGATTTGAAAAATCGCCCAAAAAATCTGAAAAAATTCTAAAAAATCCAGAAAATTGTAAAATGAAAGAATATGTGGTTCTTTTGCAAAAGTAAGTAAGAAAAGGGGGCGTATCGGTGCCCTCAATATATGAAGTCCCGTATCGCTGTATAAATAGAAAATAATAGTAAGGATTAGTTTTTTCACATGTATTCATGTTTCTTAGTCATAGTAATTTAGAAAGTAATAGAAAACTCATAAAAAAAAATAAAACATGAAATAAATGCATAAGACTTTAGGTCATTACTCATTAGTCATTAGTCATTACTCATTATTGAGCAATTGAACATTGAACAATCAAATATCAATACTTCAACATTCAAGGTTTAAATTCAATCAAGTAAATGAACTATGAAGTGATCAACAATCAACACCAATTTAGAAATGACAGAGTAGAGAGTTAGTGAAGGAAATAGGAATACCTTAGTCACCACCACAATGAGGGTTCTTTATAAAATAATTTAATTAAGACCAGTTTGAAATCTAGTAGTAATAGGTAACTATATCTGAACTACTATTCCATTCCAAACATAATTAAATAAGTGTAATATCATATCTAGCAAGTTATGATAAATTGATAATTATAGACATCCAAGCACAAAAAAGGAAAGACCACCAGCAAAAGAGTCCTAGCTATCATGGTCAAGTAGGATCCTTTCGTCTTCTTGATTGCCACTTCTTTAATACATGCGCTTCGTGAAGGGGGCCCGGGGGTGTCCCCCGGCGGTGGTCAAACTGTGAAAGAGAGAGGTGGGTGAAAAGTAAAAAAAAAAATGCAAATGGGTCGACACCCCCTACCCCGCTACGTATCGGCCGATACGAAGCGTATCGGTCCGTATCGGCCGATACGTTTTAGTATCGGCCGATACGGAGCGATACCCGATTTTTTCAAAAAATCGTATCGGCCCCGGCCGATACGGCCGATATATCGGCCGATACGCTTCGTATCGGCCGATATTTTTATCCTTGATAGTGGTAGCATGATCAGTTTTATTCAAGAATAATGAAGGATCATAGGGACTTTGAGTAAAGCCGAGGTTCAGTAGAGTAGAACGAAAATTTTCAAACCAAGCTCTGGGTGCTTGTTTAAGTCCATACAACGATCGACGGAGTCGTGCCACTTCATTTTTTGATGGAGACTCATATCCTTGAGGAAGACGCATGTATACTTCCTCGTGAAGATCTCCGTGGAGAAAGGCATTCTTCACATCCATCTGATACAAAGGCCATGAGCGTGATGCCGCAATAGCAAGAATAGTACGCACAGTTGTCATCTTGGCGACCGGAGCGAATGTTTCATCATAGTCGATACCATACTCCTGACGGTTGCCAAGAGCCACTAACCGAGCCTTATAACGTGCCAGAGTACCGTCAGGATGCAGCTTGATAGAGTAAACCCATTTACAGCCAATGGGTTTGATGGACGGAGGACATTGAACAACATCCCATGTGTGATTCTCTTTTAGTGCATCAAGTTCTTCCTGCATAGCCTGCCGCCAACACTCATGCTGCACTGCTTGAGAAAAGTGATTAGGTATATGAACAGAAGACAAGGTAGCAAGTAAGGATGTATGGGTAAAGCCAAACCGATCAGGGAGGCGGGAAGGCCGAGATGATCTACGAAGATGAACGGGTTGAGAAATGTCGGAAACAGGAGCAGGGTCAAGTGCCGAGGAAGCTGACAAATCAGGAGGCTCAGATGCAACCGTGTTTTCCCGTCTACGCCTTTTATACACAATAATAGGCTTGATATTTTCCGCAGTTGGATCCGGAGGATCACCAAAGGCAGGAACAAGAGAAAACATAGGAGATGGATCAGGGTCTAGATGATGATGGAAAAAATATTGATTTTCAAAAAACACAACATTACGAGAAATCCGGATACGTTTTACCTTGGGATCATAACAGAGAAATCCTTTTTGGTCATTCGCATAACCTAAGAAGGCACACTTCGAAGATTGAGCCGATAGTTTTGTTCGTTCAACCGGTGGAAGAAGAGCAAAACAGACACACCCAAAAACATGGAGATGAGAGAAACTAGGATGCTTATGAAATAAACGAAAATAAGGTGTTTCATGATTTATGCGCGGAGAGGGTAGCCGATTTATAACATGAACGGCTGTGGACAGAGCTTCGGGCCAAAATTTTGGTGGAACAGATGATGCTAAAAGGAGTGACCGAACAATGTCCAAAAGGTGTCTGTTTTTCCTCTCAGACACACCATTTTGTTGGGGTGTATAAGGACATGATTTTTGAGAAATGATCCCTTTGTTTTGTAAAAAGGTCTGAAAATCATTTGAAACATATTCACCACCTGAATCTGTACGAAGTGTTTTAATGGATGTGGAGAAATGATTTTCCACATAGGCTAAGAAAATTTTGAACGTAGCAAACACCTCAGATTTTGAATGCAAAAAATATATCCATGTAAATCGACTGTAGTCATCAATGAATGTCACAAAATATTTAAAATGAGAATGAGATATGACAGGTGCTATACCCCATACATCACTATGAACAAGATCAAAACATTTCAATGATAAAGAATTACTGATGGGAAAAGGAAGAGTCTTGCTCTTGCCCATTTTACAACTAGAACAATTAAAAGAAACATCCTTAAGACAAATTTTATTATCATGTAGCAACCCAGATTTAAACAAAGATAACAAAGTACGAGAATGAGGATGGCCTAATCTATTGTGCCATAAGTAGCTCTTATTGGAACTAGAAGCAGAGAATAAGGCAGAGGCAACCAAATTCCTATCCTGTGTAGATAGTTGTAGCGGAAAAAGACGGCCACACTTAGGCCCCTTCGCTATCACCTTCCCCGATGCTTGATCCTGTATAACACAACCAGAACGAGAAAAATAGACAGAGCAATGATTATCAACTAGTTGGCCAACTGATAATAAATTGGTAGATAACTGAGGAGAGAGAAAAACATGACTCAAAGGTAAGGGATGTGAGATCTCACCGATAGCAGTAATGGGTATACTGCCACCATCTGCTGTATTGATTCGGAGACTTCCATCATAAGGTTTTAATTGAGATAAATTTTCAGAAGAGTGGGTCATATGATTAGAAGCCCCCGAATCCATATACCAGGTAGAGTTTGACTGTTTGGATTTACCTGAGAGACCAAGAGCAGAAAAAGCATTTACGATCATCTGTTGAACCATTTCAGGGGTGAGAGAGGATGAAGAAGCAGGCGGAGCAGGCATCATTGTAGTGGCAGCAGGACTCAATGCAGAAGTAGATACATCCAGAGTTGCCAGATTGGCCTTCTGAGAAGAACTCTGAGCACGGCGCCGACATTCAGGAAGAACGTGACCCTTGCGTTTGCAGTAAGAGCAGTATTTCTGATTGCACTGAGTTGCAACGTGTCCATATTTCTGACAACTATAGCACTGTACTTTGGTCATATCTCTGTTCTGCTGGTGGGAACGTGCAACATAGGCCGTAGTGAGTGGACCAGTGGACAGTGCTTGTTGAAGAGCAGCCTGGGTTGTAAGACGTTGTTCTTCACGAAGGAGTTCTCCGAAACAAGAATCAATAGATGGTGAAGGCACTCTGCTCATCAGATTTGAACGTATTTGTTCAAACTCAGGTCTAAGTTTCATTAGGAATTGATCCCTCCGACTAGTGGAATGAATGGTTTGAACCACCGCAATCGAGGCATCAGGTAGACTGGAGTATATAATCTCAGTATAGTCCGTCCATAAGCGAATAAACTGAGAGTAATATTCTTGAACGGACAATGTCCCCTGAGTAAACTGAGAGAGCTCATGTTCCAAGTGGAACCTCCGTGCAGAATTATCCTGTTGATATACCTGTTTTAGGTAGTCCCACATGCCTTTAGCTGTTTTGTAAGGCCGTAGATTCAGGATGTACTGTGGATCGACTGACCCCAGAAGCCAAGTCATTATTTTTGCATCGTTGGTGTCCCATTTGGAGACAGCCTTGGCATCCTCTACTGGTTTTGGATCAGTCTCATCTATATGACCCCATAATTCTTTTCCTTTCAGATATATCTGAAACTGGAATCCCCACGATGTATAATTGGTTCCATTAAACTTAACTATTGAAAGTTCACTTTTGTCCATTTTCAATCTAGGAGTTGGCTCAAGTCAATGCAGCAAAGGACAGTAGTGATCTTAACTCAGATCTGTGAGAATGATCTCTTCTGCAAAATCAGGAAGTGATTTTAGATTATCTCTAGCCACACAACTGGATCTCAAGTAGTCCGGAGATGGACAGAAGCCCAAAAAACCAAGCTGCTGGACTTTTTCCACAAAAAAAAACAGGTCTGACGACCCTGTTTTTGTGTTCTAATAGGAACTGTGGGGCCTACTAGGTGATCTGATGACTAATCAGATCTGATGGAAGTCTAGTTCTCCTTTTTTTCTTCAAAGCAAACCAAGTTTCACTCCAATCGATTACAGATCCATGATGTTATGAGCATTTGATGAAAACTTATGCACCAAAACAGGAAACCACTAGATCGATCAGAACTCCTGCCTCTGATGAGCCAAAAAATCTGAAAAAATGTCCAAGAAATCCAGGAGAAGTGGTCGACCAAGATGGGATGATCTGATGATGTGGTTGTGTGATCCGAGGTGGGCCCCTGATGAGTTGCTACAAATGGCTGACGAGAATGGCTCCCAGAACAAAACTGAACTCAGATTTTTCTGCTGAGTCAATTCACAATCTTTGATTAAATGATGATCAAGATCAGATGATGTCCTTGATGAACTTGGACTGATCGGAGGTGGGCCACCAATGATCAGACTTCAAGATGTTGATGAAAACACTATGTTAACATGCACGAACAGTCACAAGCAGGATGCCTATGACAGTTATATCACCAAGATTCGACAACAAGGTCGAAGAGGAAAGCTAGAATGAGAAGAAGAAGAAGAAAGGCTCTGATACCATGTCAAATTCAGAACTGAGATTTAGAGAAGAAGTTTTGGAATATTGGATCATCTCAATGATCAGTCCTTTGCTTTACTTATAGACTTAATGGCCTTAATCAAGGCAAATTACAATCTATATGAATGGAAAGAGAATAAAGAATATTGATACAGATTATATACATGGAAAGAATTCAAAATAGATTGATGAGTCACACCACTAATCCTTATCCCACGTGGTATGAGAGAATGGGCCAGTGGGCCTATTGTACATGGATCTTGGCTCAACTATTGTTGACAAGTTATATGTGTCGCATTAGAGAATTAATTGTGCATTTAAGTAGTTGTGCATGGTCAAAGTAGGTACTATTGCGACTTAGAAGTTTAGTTAGTTTTGTTGGACATGGTCTTTCACATGTGATTGAAGTGTCTAGAAGAATGTATGTTAGTATTTAGTGTTTTCAAGTAGTAAGTCAAAGAGTCTTATAGGAAACTGAAGTGAACTAGTACATTTTAGAGAATGTGTAGATGTCATTTATAAGTTCACATAAGGTGGCATCAACTAGTTTCCCATGTCATGGTGATATAAGCTTCATGCGTTGAATGAAAGAGGACAACACTAGTTGTTATAATTTCTCTTCTTATGCTCTCTATTAAGTATAAGTTTGTAGTCTAGTTGGAGTGGAGGTATTTTCAAGTGGTTTAGCTTGGGTGTGCAGATGCTCTAGCAACTCTAGAACATTTTACTTTATGCACTGGATTTGTCATTCACTTTCCTTCTATTTGAGTAGAGGTTTATGGGGGAGTGAAATTTTGGATTTGTTTGGTTGCCTATCTCCCCTAGTGTTGTGGTTTGAGTAACATCAAACTGAGCCAAGCTACATTGGAAGGGTTAAGGGGTCAAGGGTAGAGATGTACAAGTAACCATCAATTTTCCACCTATAGAAAGGAAATGGTTGCACACTTTTCCCCCTAAGAAATTGAATCCTGGCATGTGTTAGAACTTAGAACTAGATGGTCATCACTTGGTCCCCCCGCCCCTCCTCCTTCCCTAGGAGACTGCCCGTTGCAAATAAAGTAGTAAACTGACCTCCATCCACAGTGAGACTAGTGTGCCCCACTTGTGCAATTAAATGTGTCAAAACTATATATTAGTGCTGGCCCTCAACATCCTATAATTCCACTAAGAGAAAAATCCTAGAAAATCACGTTTAGCATGTTCCACAGAGGAGAAAAAAACACTCTCTCATCTAGCAAGAAGCCTATGTGTCCAAGCTGCACAATAATATAGCTCATTGTACCTTAACCAGAAAAGGAAATCGATGTTCACGGATTGCTACCATTTTGACTTGTCCAAGTATGCCACCCTTAACTATTTCTATTAACTTGGCAACAGGAGGCATGTATCTGTACTCCAATCCAACTTGCACAAGTATGTCAGGCCGTCGTCTAGCTGCATCTATCACCTAAAAGAAAGTATCACGGATTTTAATTAAGAGCATAAAACTACATGTCAAACATATGAGAAGTATAACATTTTGATAGTATAAATAGCAAGCTTTTCAGGACATCATTTTACAACAAGTATAAATCACATGAGGTAGTAAATTGTCTGAAGAAAGTATAGGTATCCCATAAAGGGGAATACTGACTGCAAGCTAACAGGAACAGGGTATGAGACCAATCAATCAAAAGTGATACAAAGAATGGTAGGAAAGAATTCCAAAGCCATAATTTATACTCCGCTTAAGCTGCAAAAGAATATTGTGGGCTGATAACAGAGATAGGGATTTACATTAAAAGAAGAAATAATGATTCTCATCTACTGAGAGTGCTTCATCTAAGTCCTAAAAGTTAACATGCTTTGACCTTTATATTTGATTATGTAGAAAATCGTGTGGCCCACATGCACCAGGTCCCATTTTAGATCAAGCAAATGGCAGAGGCCCATAACTAGAGATAATATCTCACTGAGATTAAGACTTGATCTATTGAGAGAAGATATCCGTAGTAATCTAGGATTAGCAGATTGGAACTTATCCCCATGTATATAGACTCCTAGAAGGATTAGGGGACATGGGTTTCTCAGTGGAGAAGTCTCTAGGAAACATGACTCCTCAAGACTGTTATATAAGGGAGACGGGAGCCCCAGATTGTGGATTCCACTGCAGGTTTAGGAGATCTGTGGAGACTTCCAACCCGCGGAACACACATAGATAACCAGCTGGGTGCCGGATTCTTCCACGTCCGGCATCGATTGTCAGTAAAAGTAAATGTGAACTGCACCAAAATTTGTATTTTCAAGTTTTTATCAATTATATATATGACCAAGTTTAGACCACATATTTGGTGCAGCCCAAAATCAATCTAATTAAGGAAATCACTTAATGGAAAAGATTCCATGGTGGCGCCCTTTAGGGGCCCTCTTCTTCTTGGACCGCACCGCATCAACTTACCTAGTTTGTAGCTTGACTAATTCATATTTGAGTTTGTAATTTACAATTTCATACTAGTCAATAGTTCGTTAATTGATAGGGCTAGGTTCATCTAGCTTGTTAATTCAACTAGTTCATATACACAATATAACTTACCATAATGCTTGATGACTTCATCAATGCTTGTAATTGGTTTATGTAATTAAGATATGAACTGTTTAATAATAAAACCCCCTTAAATGTAGATGCATTATAGAATATTTTTTTTTACAAAATGGAAACATTTACGAAAAATAAGCGAAATTGAACTAGTTCCACCCAATTCACAGAATAGACCCAATTTTATGCCAGCTTATTAAGCAAATAAAATTGAAAATTGTTCAGAAGAATTAGCAGGCAATAGTATAAACTAGGCATCCCTGTCCAGATCTTTGAATTGACTCAGCCTGGTTATTGGTATCTATCCAAGCCAAGCCATGTTTCCAGAGTTTTGAACACTTATGTTTGAAAGTAGCTCAACCTCAGTCCAAAGTGGGACAGTGTGGCCCAATTGCCAGCTTAGTCAAGTTAGGCCCAAATGTTCTAATGAGCTGATCAGGAGAGCTGATTGGGCCTTTGTTATAAGTCCATGTAAGTGCACAAAAATTCACGGACCCTGGGGGGAGGTGTTCTTGCGACTCACTGAGGAAGACGAAGGCTGAGGCTCCCCGTTTCCTCGTTGATGATGGAAGGACCGATGCCTGAGAACCTGGAAGAGGGAGGAGAAACAGGTCAGAGGACCCTGGCTGTGGGCAGCGCAGGGCTCTCCGATGCCTAAGTCAGTGTGTGTATTGGACAGTAGGAGGAGATTTTGGGAGAGGAGGTGATACCAGTGGTTCTCTCGGACGGGAGAGAGAGAGTCCCTTTGCTGTTCTGGTTTGGCCCCTTTTATAGAGGAGGAGAGGAGACAAGGAGGTGACCCTGTCAGGGAGCTGTCCCATCGCGACATGTCGTGTCGCATCGGGCCATACCCTGGCGTCTGTGGACGCCGCTCTGTCAGAGGACGTGGGCGGCATGGGAGGCTCTGTCAGAGAGCGTGGGCGTGCCCTTGTCCTGTCGCACGTGCTGTTGCGTGCGGGAGTGTCCATGGGAGGATAGCTGTCAGGCCCTGCCTTGGCTAGCCCTGGCACCCTGACCGAGGTCAGGGTGTGATGCTGAGGTCGGGGAGCCGAGGCCGGAGAGGACCTTGACTTGGCTAGAGACCCTGCAGAGACGCCGAAGTGGAGGACCGGGGAGGAGTCCCTAGCCGAGCTGGAGACGACCTGGCCGAGGTGGGGCTCAGCCGAGCTGGGAGCGTCCTGGCCGAGGTGGAAATGTCGCGCAAGTGGCCGAGATGAGTCTCTGGCCGGAGTGGGGCACTTGGCCGAACTGGCGGACGTTGAGACGGGCCTTGCCGAGACGGCCTAGCTGGCGCCGGAGCATGAGATAGAGCATCCGGCCAGTCATCCGGCGAGTTCGGAAATATCCCCACACAATAGCCCCCCAGCTTCTGAGCTCAATAGACTGCTCTTCTGAGGTCAGAAGGTAAGTATTATGGAGGATGGCTGGCCGGCAATGGACCAGAGCTAGAGGTTGGCATCACTGCTAAGCTGTAACAGGGTGCTTCTGCCGAGCTGGAGATTCACACAACTGCCGAGCTAGAGAGTGAGTACCGAGACGCGCTAATGGAGATCCCTCTGGCTCTTCACCAGGGGCCTGTGCCGGGCATCGGGCGCGTGGCCGAGATGCGCCTGCCGCACGCAATGGAGATCCCACTGGCTCTTCACCAGGGGCCTGTGCCGGGCATCTGGCGCGTGGCCGAGATGCGCCTGCCGCACGCAATGGAGATCCCACTGGCTCTTCACCAGGGGCCTGTGCCGGGCATCTGGCGCGTGGCCGAGATGCGCCTGCCGCACGCAATGGAGATCCCACTGGCTCTTCACCAGGGGCCTGTGCCGGGCATCTGGCGCGTGGCCGAGATGCGCCTGCCGCACGCGACGGAGATCCCACTGGCTCGTCACCGGGGGCCTGTGCCGGGCATCTGGCGCGAGGGCCGCGATGCGCCTGCCGCACGCAATGGAGATCCCACTGGCTCTTCACCAGGGGCCTGTGCCGGGCATCTGGCGCGAGGGCCGCGATGCGCCTGCCGCACGCAATGGAGATCCCACTGGCTCGTCACCAGGGGCCTGTGCCGGGCATCTGGCGCGAGGGCCGCGATGCGCCTGCCGCACGCAATGGAGATCCCACTGGCTCGTCACCAGGGGCCTGTGCCGGGCATCTGGCGCGAGGGCCGCGATGCGCCTGCCGCACGAAATGTTGATCCCACTGGCTCGTCACCAGGGGTACGAAGCGCTGGATGACTAGTGGCGGCAGAGGACCGTGCGATCAAGGCTGACAGCAGAGGACCGTGCCGTCGAAATGACAGTAGAGGGTCGTACGATCGAAGCCGACAGTAGAGGGTCGTACCGGTGTCGCTGAAGCTGACGGCGCCATCGAAGCTGACAGTAGAGGACCGTGCGATCAAGGCTGACAGCAGAGGACCGTGCCGTCGAAATGACAGTAGAGGGTCGTACGATCGAAGCCGACAGTAGAGGGTCGTGCGATCAAAGCTGACGGGCGGTCAAAGCTGACGGGTGATAGGAGGCTTCAGCAGCCCCCCGAGCTGGAGGAGACTTCTGTCACGGAGGCGTCCGCCGAGATGGACGGAGCTGCGGAGCTGGAGGCATCCGCCGAGATGGAGGCGTCCGCCGAGACGGAGGCGTCCGCCGAGATGGACGCTGCTGCGGAGCTGGAGGCATCCGCCGAGATGGAGGCGTCCGCCGAGATGGACGCTGCTGCGGAGCTGGAGGCATCCGCCGAGATGGAGGCGTCCGCCGAGATGGACGCTGCCTGTTGATTGTTGTTGAAATGCTTCTGGGCTCGGGCTTCGTCTGCTTCTTGCCTGACGAACTGGTTTACCCTGGTCATCAGAGCTGCCATAGTGACCACGGGATGCATGACCAAATCCCTCCGTAGCTCGTTGCCTGGTAGGAGGGCTTGTTGGAAAGACAGGATCGCTATTGCATCTGTAGTATCCTCGATCTGGCTGTAGACAGTCCAGAACCTTTTGGCGAACTGCGTGACGCTCTCGGTCTGCTTCATTCTGAGGGCCATCAGGTCGGCGGCCGACCTGGGGACGACCCTATGAGCTTGGAACTTCGTCATGAAGGAATTCCGGAGCTGCTGCCAACTGTTGATTGATCCTTGGGGGAGTGCGCAGAACCACTTCAGGGGGAGGTCCCCGAGGCTGGAGGAGAAGACTCTGCAGTTCAGGTGGCCTGCATCGCCCCACACCGACATTCTCTGAGTGAAGTGCCGGAGGTGTGCTGCTGGATCCGAGGTTCCATCGTAAACGATGAACCTCGGGACTTTGAAATCTTCGGGGAGGGGGAAGCTCCTGATCTCTGGAGAGAGGGGAGATGTGCCGAGGTCGTCAGAGTTCGGCCGAACTCGAGCGAAACCGGCAGCCTCCAAGTTTTGTCGTACTGCTTGCTCGATGCGTCGATCAAGCCACTTTCTGATGTCGTGGTTGTTGCCCGGAGCTTGGTTGCTTCCGTTGTCCTTCAGGGTGCGTTTTTTGGAAGGTGGGGTAGAGGTCGAACCCTTAGAGGATGAACCCGACTGAGTACCCTGCTGTGGGACGCTCGCCGGATTAGATCTTGCTCTTGACCTTTCCCGGTGGGGGACCGTCGGCAGCTGTGTCGACAATGTCAGCGGTTCCTTTCCCTTTCTGGTTCTCCGAGGCATGGTGTTTGGGAAGATGGCTTTTTGTAGCGTTCCCCACAGACGGCGCCAATTGTAAGTGCACAAAAATTCACGGACCCTGGGGGGAGGTGTTCTTGCGACTCACTGAGGAAGACGAAGGCTGAGGCTCCCCGTTTCCTCGTTGATGATGGAAGGACCGATGCCTGAGAACCTGGAAGAGGGAGGAGAAACAGGTCAGAGGACCCTGGCTGTGGGCAGCGCAGGGCTCTCCGATGCCTAAGTCAGTGTGTGTATTGGACAGTAGGAGGAGATTTTGGGAGAGGAGGTGATACCAGTGGTTCTCTCGGACGGGAGAGAGAGAGTCCCTTTGCTGTTCTGGTTTGGCCCCTTTTATAGAGGAGGAGAGGAGACAAGGAGGTGACCCTGTCAGGGAGCTGTCCCATCGCGACATGTCGTGTCGCATCGGGCCATACCCTGGCGTCTGTGGACGCCGCTCTGTCAGAGGACGTGGGCGGCATGGGAGGCTCTGTCAGAGAGCGTGGGCGTGCCCTTGTCCTGTCGCACGTGCTGTTGCGTGCGGGAGTGTCCATGGGAGGATAGCTGTCAGGCCCTGCCTTGGCTAGCCCTGGCACCCTGACCGAGGTCAGGGTGTGATGCTGAGGTCGGGGAGCCGAGGCCGGAGAGGACCTTGACTTGGCTAGAGACCCTGCAGAGACGCCGAAGTGGAGGACCGGGGAGGAGTCCCTAGCCGAGCTGGAGACGACCTGGCCGAGGTGGGGCTCAGCCGAGCTGGGAGCGTCCTGGCCGAGGTGGAAATGTCGCGCAAGTGGCCGAGATGAGTCTCTGGCCGGAGTGGGGCACTTGGCCGAACTGGCGGACGTTGAGACGGGCCTTGCCGAGACGGCCTAGCTGGCGCCGGAGCATGAGATAGAGCATCCGGCCAGTCATCCGGCGAGTTCGGAAATATCCCCACACAGTCCAAAACAGAGTTCTACAAGTAATAAATAATTGAGGTGGGGAGGGGAGATCAAACATGAGAAAAACAGTAATAATAATAATAATAATAATAATAAATTTAGAAAGATGGGGTAGGAAGAATAGGTGAGTGACCTTGCTGCAGTCCTGAACAGTAGTGCACAAAGGCTTCTCCACAAGAATGTGATGGGGCCTTGGGTGATTGATGATGTCCATGAGGATCTGAAAGTGGGTCATGTTTGGTGTGGACACTATCACCACATCACAGACCCCACTCTCCAACAGCTCTTGGTGACTTGAGAATACCTGCACAATCCCTTCCCCACCCTCCACATATTAATTGTTACTTGCATCTTAAAAACTAGAGAGAGAGAGAGAGAGAGAGAGAGAGAGAGAGAGTGTGCAATTGGCAGCTTTACCTTGAGGGACGGCCAGTTAAAAGAGGCTGCTAAGCCAAGGGATTGCTGTTGGGATGGCACGTGAGGGTCTGCAACGCACGTGACAGTAGCACCTTCGTTTCGGAGGTGAGCTATGTTTATCATGTGCTCCCTCCCCATCATCCCAACTCCTATGATTCCGTACCTCACCGCTTCCATTTTCGTGATCTCTCTCTCTCTCTTCGTGATCGATGGACTGAAGATGAAGATGAGGGACTCTCGGTAGCGTACACCCGCGAGAGCGCACTAAATTGTGGGCCTTGGCTCTGGAGCCACGTGAATGTCACGTGCAAGTCTCCAAAGCTTGTCCAATCCCTGCCTGCTTAGCTCATAGGTGTCCCCCGTGGCCATAATATCTAGGGTTATAAATGGGTGTCCGATCCTTCGACCTGTTAGGTTCCGGATCTGGGTCCTTATTTTGATCCTGATAAGTAAATGGTTCCGTTCCGGATCCTTTTTTTAGAACCGTTACCTAAACGGGTTCGGTTCCTGATCCATAGTGGCTCAAACCCGTGGACCCGAGACCTGACCCAATACTCTAACCTAAATACTTTATTATCTATATGTTAAATGGGAACCCCTCAATCTAAGTTTCTAACCTAATCTTCCTTCCCCAAACCACATGTTATTGATAGACAAAAGGTTACATTTGCTTTGTAAGTGATCCAATTGAATTACGAAAAAGCCTGATTGTTTTTTTTTTAAGGAAAAATACAAGTATTAGGGTCCAGACCCTGAACCATACCCGGAACCGGATCCAGACCCGCCTCACATATGATTTCGGTTCTAGTTTCGATTCCCATTAATATTATCGGTTCCGGTTCCGAAGCCAGTTTTCTGGTTCCGAACCGGGTCCGATTCCGGTTCCGGTCCCCCCCCCTCTAGAAAACGGTTCCGGTTCCACTCTGGACCCGGACCGGAACCGACCCATTTACAACCCTAGCCATATCCAATACATGGGCCTGAAAATCAATCCAAGACCAAACTATATGCAATTTGGCTCGGAATGTTTTATTTAAATGAAAGAATAAAAACTTTTTTGGCTGGCATTTTAAAAGAAGAAAAACTTAGTTTTTCTTTGGCGGGCATTTTAAAAGAAGAAAAACTTATTTGGCAGGCATTTTATCTCTCTTTGTGCATGTCTTTAAAATTTCTTTCTTTTTATCTCCCTATTCTCTGTGGATTTTGTCTCTCACAAAATTCCTGACGAATTTTTTTTTTTTTTTTTACATTCATTCTCATAATGAAATATTTTGAGAAATGGATACCTTTGTGCTAAATACATGGACCAGGCTTAAGTACGTATGCACTCATGTCCAGCACTACACCAAAAACGGAAAATTAAAACGGATTACCATTCCTAATTCGTGTGTTCCTAATCCGTTAATCCGTTCCTAAATCGTTCCTAATCCGTTAATCCGTTCCAAAAATAGGAAATTGGAACGGATGACGAATTAGGAACACACGGATTAGGAACGGTAATCCGTTCCAATTTTCTGTTTTTGGTGTAGCAGCCTTTTGTATTGTTGGGTTTGAAAATTAGGATTTGATCCATCTCAAGGGCCTCAAAACACAGCCCAAGGCAGTCTAAGCCTGGTAGGATATGGGCTTAAGTGTGGATACACTCATGTCCAACCTGTTACATTATTGTGCTTGAGAATTATGCTTTTGATCCATCTCATGGGCCTCAAAAACAAAACCCAAGGAAGTCTGAGAGCATGGTAGGATTTGGGCTGCGGTGCCATTGTGCAATAGCGCCCTACACTCTATGGACTTGATTAGGGCCTAAGCTTTTGATTGGGACCTATTATGCAATCCAAGTAAACAAGCAGGCCCCTGATTTCATATTTTCAGGCTCCTTGGAGGGCCCAATTGTCAAGATGTAAAACAAGTCCCTTGGGATCCCAACTGCTTCTTACAGGAACACATCCAAAGAAGAGCCCACAGTCCATAGGCATCATATCTCACACACGTGTGCTCCCTTAGCACGTGCAAAATCGCAACGTTAACATTGGAGTTTTACCCTGCCAAATCCCAACCGTTCGCACAAGGGCCCCCCGAAAGGACGCGACCAATGCAACTCGTCGGATTATATAACTACAAACAGACCCCTCTCCTCTTCTCCAAATCTCAAACACAAGTCCTACCACTAACCGCCCTCTTGTTTCTGTTATTATCATTTCACCACTTTCTCTTCCCTCCCTCCCTCCCTCCCTCCCTCCTGCTACTACTACAATTACAAACACCAGACATCAGACTGAGAGAAAGAGAGAGATGGCATCAGCGATATCGCGAACCCAAATCGAACAATCAATCACTGTCCCTGCTCTCCGTTCTTATCTCGCGGAGTTCATCTCCACCTTCCTCTTCGTCTTCGCGGTTGTTGGTTCTGTAATGTCTGCAAGAAAGATGACCCCAGATGCTGCTACGGGTTCTTCTTCTCCGGCTCTGGTGGCCGAGGCCATGGCGCACGCATTCGCATTGTTTGTCATGGTTTATATTGCCTCCAACAATGTCTCCGGCGCCGGATATATGAATCCTGCCGTCACGTTTGGATTGGCTGTCGGAGGCCACATCAGCATTCCGACCGCCATGTTCTACTGGGTTGCCCAGTTGGTGGCATCCACCATGGCCTGCCTCCTCCTTCGTCTCCTCACCGCTGGCAATGTAAGCCTATTGCAACTTGCAAGTTATTTAAAGTGTGATATTACATATAACTACCAATGTTTTCTTAACAGTTTGAAGCAATCTCATTTTCTTTTTTGTTATCATAAACAAAACTTATTCACATATTCAAAAATCTTTAGCATTGCCCATCTTTTTTGAATTTATGTTATCCAACAAATGTGTTAATTTGGAACCTATATATGTTAAATTGAATCGGAATCGATCTCTGGATAGGTAGGTGCCCCACATTTACGGTACCATTGAAACAACTTAGCCAAAATAATAATAATAAGAATGGTTTTTTTTTTAAAAAAAAAAATTGGTATGTGTTTATTTGTTGTTGTCTAAAACTATAGGGGTTTATGTGTCAATTCTGATCTAGTGATGATCCCCACCACTGATCATGATTTTTTTTCTAATTATTCTTTTGCAGGCTATTCCAACGACTGCGATTGCAACGGAGATGACAGGGTTTGGTGGGTCAGTTCTGGAGGGTGTGATCACATTTGCCCTGGTGTACACTGTCTATGCTGTGGCAGATCCAAGGAGGGGTTCAAGTGGTGTGATCGGGCCCATTGCAATTGGGTTTGTGGCTGGGGCCAATGTCCTTGCTGCTGGACCATTCACAGGTGGCTCGATGAATCCGGCCCGTTCGTTTGGATCAGCGATGATCAGTGGTGATTTCAAGAATCAAGGGGTGTATTGGGTGGGCCCCTTGATCGGTGGGGCCCTCGCCGGCCTAGTTTATCAGAATGTTGTGTTCCCTTCTTCATCAAATCATGATTCATCATCCCGTGGTGTGGTGGATGGTTTGGTGATCTAGATGATTGGATTGGGGTGGGTCATGATCAAGGAGAGTGACTTGTAATTAAATCAACAAGATTCCTATTTCAATAAACTAAATCAATCATGGAATCACATTGGTGGGCCTTAATGTTGCTAATCATAAATTAATTGGACAGTATAAGATGAATGAAAAGTATTATATTACCCTCCTAACTCGCATCTGTACAGATGAATTTGATATTTATTTTTCCTTTGAAGTGCATGGAAGTTAAAGCAGTTACTACATCTGGTATGACAAATGAAAACTGTTTCACATGTGAATTAGGATCCAAACCCAAAGTTTTGGGTTCAGCCCTCCTATTAACATTCAGTTAAAAGGTTTGTGGGTCCATCTAGATCAGTAAATTTGTAATGGGGTTCAGTTGTGGTTTGTGGGGGCACCTGGATCCATAAGTTTTTCCTAGGTATTAAATGAGCCGGAACGAGCATGGGGCCTATTGCAAACTTGTTTGGAATATTGTTGTTTTTTTATTTTGTGACAATAGCATATTCCATGCACAGGTTAATCTCATGTAAATTAATCAATAAGTTAAATTAACTACTACAAACCCATTATACTATATTAATTTGGGAGGTTTTAAAGATAATTGTGATCACAACTTATGATTTTGACGAGGACTTAAAACTCCACTTCCTACATGTAACCACTCATCTCCTTCACTTCATGGAACCACCTATTTTTCCCACTTATCATTTTTATACGAGAACTTCATTTCTATCTCTATCATAATTTACCAAATCATTGTGATGAGTATTTGAAGATGATCTTACGTAATCAGTTTTTCTTAATAAGTCAGTAAATATGCTTTTTAGTTATTGGGTTGTGCTAGTCATAAATTAAAGTAATTAATTAGGTTAAGTTTTACAAAAATATTTTACTAATAATATCATAAATGTTTTAATAGTTTGAAAAACTCAAAATATGTTGCAAACCACTAATCAAACATCTAGGGAAAAAACCCAAAAACTCATCAGATTACTTCAGTCTAAATCACCCCAATCCTCGAATTTAAATTATTATTCGATTTGGTTGAAGCTGATTTGTATCAATGTTTATTTTTTTTATCTTTTCACCATTCTTTTTTTTTTCCCTTTATAACATACCCATGTCCACATATGGTTGCAACTTGTATTATCAAGTTGCCAATTGCGCCCCCCATCCAACTTAAATCCACCTCTAAAAACTCGCATAAAAATCTTGAATCCACCTCCAAAACCCATATAATAATTCTAAATCTGCCCCAAAATTTTTTAAAAAATTTCTGAATTTTTCCACAAAATCCATCTACCTGTTTGTCACTCTTCATCAGTGTTCACAAGGGGACAAACTCTTGTCATGCTCTCTGATTAGAAAAAAACATAACAGAGTGATCATCAGTCAGGATGAGGTGGGCCCCACCAAACAATATAAGTATAGTGTATGTATGTAGGTTAGTAGGTATATATAAATCTCTCTCTTTGGCGCTAAAATTTCTGCAATCTGTTATCGTCTCGTCTCTGCAAGCTTTCAATCTCTTATCGTCTCGTATCTGCAAATTACATTATACGGAGCGCTCGATCTCTCACTTCAAACCCTAATTTCTCCCACCTCGAGGACATCATCATCAACAATGGCGAAAGACGCAGTGAGGGTTCTCGTCACAGGAGCTGCTGGTAATCTCTCTTTCTCTTGATTTCAGTCTTGATTCGATCTATCGCCTTTTGTTTTGATTCGATGCTTGATTTCTTTGTTTTCTCAACAAGGAAGGAAGGTATTTTTGCTTTAGGTTCTTGGGTTCTAAGCAAGTTAAAGGCATTTGGTTGAATTTGAAATGGTGTGCATTTTGGGATTGTTGTTGTCGTAGTTGATTGTGAAGAGAGTCGATTGAGTCTTGATGTCTAAATGGCATTCGTTGGAATACTGAGGAAAATTCTTTACTACATCACCTTGCAATGGGTTTTCCATTGGATATTTGGACATTTGATGAGTTCTGCTGTAGAAGAAAAAAAGCCTGTTAGGCTCTTGGTGACTGGTGCAGCAGGCATGTGGAAATCCCATCTTTTACAGAGATCAAAGATTGGATTTTTTTTTTAAACCCATAGAGAATTGTGTCCCCTGCATCCCTGGGGTGTGGGGTTGTTAATATATTAAATTTTATTTTTCATCATAAATTTTTACTGAAACCTATGGAGGTATCCCCTTATGGAATTTGCATAGGCTTTTGTCTAAATTTTACTAGGATTTTTGTGTGTGTGTGTGTGTGTGTGTGTGTGTGTGTGTGTGTGTGTGTGTTTGGGTTTGGGGGTGGTGGGGGCTGTTTAGTATTATTTGATATGGACAAGGTTTCCCAGTTTTTGTTTAATGGAGCACAAAAAAAAAAATCAAGTGATTTTGTATTATTAGAGATCTCCAAAAGTGTGTTTTTATATTTTGCTCAATGAAGGCTTTTCCACTAAATCCAAGGTTTACGCTGCTCATCAGTTGATACCCATTTGTTCTACAGGCCAAATAGGTTATGCTCTTGTCCCAATGATTGCCAGAGGAGCAATGTTGGGTCCTGATCAGCCTGTGATTCTGCACATGCTTGATATCCCTCCTGCTGCAGAAGCGTTGAATGGGGTGAAGATGGAGTTGATTGATGCTGCATTTCCTCTCCTCAAAGGTATTATGCTGTATACCTCTCACGGATTGATCTAATAAAATTCCTTTCTATGTCTTTGCATTCAATCACAATTATATATAATGAAGTGAACTGAATTCAATTAGAATTCAGTCCCAATTGATTTTTGACAGTGAGGAATGTATTTTGACTACTCCAAAATGGTGGTTTTGTAACTTTTGGGTTACTATCTTAAATAAAGCATTCTCTCCTCACGTTTCTCCCCATTCCCTTTTAACTCTTCTGTAACAATTTTCTAAGGCATCCGCAACTCTTAATCTTCTCTTCTTTTCTCTAAAGTGCAGACGTACAAACCTTCTGTCTTTGAGCCTTATGTTTTGGAGGCCTTTCTTTTGGAAGCTGGCTAATGAAGAACTTTGATTTGCAGATATGTTGAATTTATGTGATTTGGTTGTTGACTTGATGTTTTATTTATAGATTAATTGTTATTTGTGGAAAGATTTACATTTGCATTAGTTATGATATCCCAGTGTCATGATGATTTGATGACCGTTACATTCGGATTTTTGTTTTTTTTCTCTCTCTTGGATCTCTCATGTAACACGTGACTATGATCTGTATCATGTATGCACGGCTTTCTTCATGGAATAAAATCTGTTTTTGTTTATGTTAGTTTTGTATACCAACTATATGATGAAATTTCTACATGAATAAGTGCATGCTGCTAAGAAGTTCGTATCTTATTCAACAACAAAAAATTCCGGAGGTAAAACAAAACATTACATTTACATCAGATTTAACTAATATGTTAATGTTGATGGCAAGGGGTGGGTTTGAGTAACTTTTTTTTATAAAACCTTCATGGTTTTGATCAATGTATTTGTTTTTTTCATTTTTTTTACCGTTGGAATAGTCTCTTGCATAAAGGTTGTCTTAGTTCAAATACGTTGTCAAGCTTATTACAGTATGCTTTTTAATAAACTTGCACATTGTCTTAGTTTCGCGTGTGTTCTGTATTTTATGACATTTTATCTATTTGGTGCAAAGTCTATGGATCTATTCTCTAGATGTTTAATTTTATTTATTTATCTATTTACTTATTTATTTGTTTGTTTATTTTTATAGTTTGTTCAATTGTCAAGAAGTGGTAAATTCTCTTTTTGAAATTATTTAAAGTTTAAGTAAACCCACACTAACCATTGGACCAAATAAAATTTTATATAATTGTTTGTTAAAAATTTTCAAAATTAAGTAAATGGTGATCATGATTGTAAAAACCTAATTTTGTAAGATTGGTTTTGTTTTATGAAACGTTAATATAGGTTAAGCGGCTAGGGTTTCTTCATGATCTATTGCTTTGCATTTTCTACTTTTTATGGTGGATTCCATCATTTTGATGGTTAATTGGCTAGGGTTCCTCTCCTCTATGTCTTTTTTTTTTTCATTCCTATTTTTTCCTTTTCTTTTGGATTTCCATGAGACGGAGAGAAAAATCCCTTGGCTTGGTGTGTTGATCCACAAGATTTCATGGGATTTTCTTTTGGTGATTTCTGTTGCAAATTTATGGACCAGTAATGAGTTTCTGAAAAAAAATATATATATATATGTTCCCTAAAACCTTGATGAATTGTTCTTTTCTTGTATCTATTATTTTGATTAATTCCAAACTCTGATATAACATTAACGGATTCTTTTTTTTCTTTGTATTGTTTCTCTCTTTATATATGTTCAATTTATTTAAATGCAAACGTTCATTGACATTGAGAAAAATGGTCTGAAATTCCATTCTTTTGGAGCATGCTATTTCCGTAGAAAATCATGATGATTTTAGAAATTTCTTTCTCTAACATGAATTCATAGAATTCGGGGTGGCATGGTCTGAAAGGAATCTGTAATTCCAAATAGTGTGAATTTACGTCAAAATTCTACTTATCAAATAGACACTGATTATTTAAAAAAAAATGTGGAATAAAGGTCATTTTTGAAGAGGAGATTGTTTTTTTTTTTTATCCCATTTTGATCATTTTATGGAACCCAAATAGATTAGGAATTTCTATAAAAAAAAAAAAAAAAAAAAAAAAAAAAGAAAGACCAGAGTAGAAGTTTTCCTGATACCAAAACAGGTTATTTGAAGGGAAAAGTCCAAGTTGTCATTGATGTTATTTCCCTTTTTATTGATACTATGTTGAATTCATTTAAAAAGGCTTTTATACAATGTTGAAAATTAGAGTTCCTTTGGGGATCATGGTTACTAGAATGAATTTATGACATTTATATTGGTGGCACCAGTTAACTTTTTCATCTTAAAGAAATTTTTATTCTTGATCTACTCACAATAGATTAAGAAGGTTGGAATGGCTTCTCATGGTGCCCATTTGTCGTATTGAACTCCAACTCTCAAGTAGCTCAAGCATTTCTCTTCTACAGAGCATCTGTGCTTAAAAAAAACTGTGGAGAGGCACAGACATTCTACAAAACATATTGTACTCGTGATCTTTTGTTCAAAATGTCTTTAATCCTATAGTTTTATGATTTGCTGGCCATACATAAACTCTTTATATTTTTTAGGATTTAGCAATCAATTTCATTCTACAAAATCCTTATATTCATACATATTTTTATCTATTTAATGTTTATCACAATTTTTTACTTACATACTTGAATCCTAACTATAATTCTACCATGAAATTTTCAAGGTATCTATTATATCTTATTTTTTTATTCTATTTTTTCCCATAGTTACACATATTGCATATCATGGAGCAAAATTGGCTTATATATCGGGTTTGTACTTGAGACTGTTTGTAGGCTTGAACTATAGATAGATAACTACTTATTCAAAAAATGAAAATCATCTGATTCATTATGTCACTGAATGAACTATATTGCAAAATATCTCTAATAATTTAAATACATGTTAATGAAGCATTTTTACAAGTATCAGTGTCTACAAGGATTGGTTGCATTTTTGTATATGTATATAATAAAAAATAATATATCTCCATTGTCTGAGTGTTGATAGTTTTTGTTTGCAAATGTCGTTAGTTTCTTGCCCGTGCTTAGCACGGGGCATTGTTTGCTAGTTCACATGACTTTTATTTGTCTAGATCATATGCCTTTTTTGTCTCTAATGAATATATGGTTCAATAGGTGTTGTCGCCACCACAGATGTTGTTGAAGCTTGTACTGGCGTGAATATAGCAGTTATGGTTGGTGGATTTCCCAGGAAGGAGGGAATGGAAAGGAAGGATGTGATGTCTAAAAATGTATCCATTTACAAGGCTCAAGCATCAGCATTGGAGCAATATGCAGCTAAAGACTGCAAGGTAACATGAGCATTTCTGGGCAGTCTTTACTCTTTAGTTAGTCACGTAGGTTAAGCATTTTGCCAGGTCTTCTATGATTGTCATATTAAGCATTTTACATCATTTTCAATTTTTTTGTATAATATCTCCTAGAAAAATGTCATTGTTTCTCTATTTTAATATAATAGAGATGGTTCCCATTTTGTATTAGTGATTGGACAAAATCTATTCAGTGGAAGGTCGTAGCTGTCCACTTCAGAATCCAATTAGGGTGATTCAACTTAGCAGTGCAGATCACTGTGATCAGAGTGATTGGGTGCATGTCAGTCATGGATTTACCGTAATGAATCTCAATTTACAAAATTAGAGATTCTTTCTATAAATGCATAGTGAGACTTGGTTAGATGTGTGATCTTTTTATGGGAGCTACGTAGGAGAAATCTCCCCCTCTTTTCCTCATGCAGGGTCAAACAAAGTTCACTCTGGTTGGAAAGATATTGCCATTGGTGTAAATCCATCCTACTATGATTTTCCAACTAGGGTGATTTTTGTTCCATCCCTAATCCATCATGGAACCTTTCTATCCAGCAGCCTTGTGAATGGTGATGGACCCGTGTGGGCCCACAAGAGGCTGGTCCATAGATATTGCCGCCAGGTTGGCCCTGAATATATGTAGCTTGTAGAACTGTTAGTCATATACAGGTAGAAAAGTGGGCTCCACTTTTCATCAACGTCAGCTGTTGGATCAGACTATATCTTATGGATTTTGACGTACCATTCATATCATAATAATATTCAACAGTGAGTTGCAGCCATCTTCCTTATGAGGTCATCTCACATTCATCATGGGGTTAAAAAAAAAAAATAAAGATCACTCTTAACATAGTGATGAATATACTCTATGTCCCTCTGGGAGAGAAGTGAGCCCATTGACTTCTGCTGACCCATATCACAAATTTATAGTACTGTAGCTCTCTCTCTCTCTCTCTCTCCTCTTGACAAATCTGCTGTGCTTGTTTTATTTATTACCTTTTATTTTACCTCTACAGGTTCTTGTTGTTGCAAACCCAGCAAACACCAATGCATTAGTTCTAAAAGAATTTGCGCCTTCGATTCCTGAGAAGAACATCACATGTCTTACACGCCTTGATCACAACAGAGCTCTAGGTCAAATTTCTGAGAGGCTAAATGTCGAGGTGAGTAACGTAAAGAATGTCATCATATGGGGAAACCACTCTTCAACTCAATATCCAGATGTCAATCATGCAACTGTGACCATGTCTACTGGAGAGAAGTCCGTTAGAGAGCTTCTTGCTGATGATCAATGGTAGAGTTTTGTTAATTTTAGTTATCATAATAAATAATTAATGGTGGTTGCTTATTCATGCCACTATGACGGTGTTGTGAATGTCTAAATCTTCAAAAAGATCTATTAGTTCTAGTAGGATTGGATAATGAATCAGGATCTCATAACAGATCTACTGTTGGTTGTTTATGTGAAACAAGAGGTCAAAAGTAGTTAAATCTATTCTGTTTGTAGCAATTGAAATTCAAATTGGTGATTTATTATCTTTTTTAAATTCATATTGGTGATCTATTATCTTTTTGAGTTAAATGAGAAATTCTCCCAACTGTACAAGGTTAAATGGAGAGTTCATCATCACGGTACAGCAACGGGGTGCAGCCATCATCAAAGCACGCAAGCTGTCGAGTGCATTGTCTGCAGCAAGTGCTGCTTGCGATCATATTCATGATTGGGCTCTTGGCACACCAAAGGTTAACACTATTCGGTTTTTTTATAATCATCCTTCTTGCTTTAACTGAACTAACTGTTATAATCTTTTCCTCTAATCATTTACCTGTTCTCCAGGGTACATGGGTTTCCATGGGAGTGTACTCTGATGGCTCTTACGGAATTCCTGCTGGACTCATCTACTCCTTTCCTGTTACTTGTGCAAATGGACAATGGTCGATTGTTCAGGGTATGTTGTCAAGATCTATATTAATTACAAAATGCAGATCTCTTTCCAGTAAATAAGTACCTGTTGGGGCCAAAGGGCTCATCCTGCATGAACCCTTGTGGCATGTGAGATGTGTCTCTTGGAAGCAGGCCTCATCTTGTGTGCGTCTAGTCCACAAATCAGGCTGACCACTTATCAGATTCTAGGAAGAAAAAGATGTTTTTTCTCTGCCTGCAAATGGCAGGAAGCCAAACAACAGCCCGAGGCAATAAATATGTCAAATGGGCATAAAAAAGTATCCCCTCACATGGTGTGATTGGTGTCAAGCATTTTAGTGATTAGACCTTGTGGTTTGAAATATCAGATGAACTTCTTCATTTTTTGGCTACTGTAAACAATTTGTTAACTAATCCTCTGTGTGTTGGTTATGTAATTTATGTAATTTCGTTGGCAGATCTCAAGATCGATGAGTTTTCAAGAGCAAAGATGGATGCAACAGCAAATGAGCTCATTGAGGAGAAGTCTCTTGCCCACTCATGCCTTAATTGAGGGAGTGGGTTCTGTTTCCTGGATATCAACACTCATGGGCTCAATAAAAGAACAGAAAATGTGTTCAAATAATTTGGTGAGAAGGATCACATTCCTGTACCAACTATAAACCATTTGATCAATAAGCCTATCCAATCTCGCAATCTCTACTATAAATTTTATAAAATTTAGTATGTGAGGATATTGACCCTGTTGGGTTCTGTTGTTGCCTTGAAGAACTTTGTTTTTTTTATTTTGATTGGATTGAGTTGGAAATCTTAAAACGAACCTGGTCGAAACATTTAGGCAC
Organism: Litsea cubeba; assembly: GCA_012931725.1. NCBI lineage: Eukaryota > Viridiplantae > Streptophyta > Magnoliopsida > Laurales > Lauraceae > Litsea > Litsea cubeba. Next base: position 2,346,811 of record CM022946.1, on the reverse strand, counting down.
ATCGAAGCAGGTGCCTGCAAGTGCATGCTTGATTAAGTGCTAGAGAACATTTCAATGTTCTGATTGACGATGCAGGATTCCTTCCCATGTTAAAGGATTGGGCTTGCAGCTGTCCATTTTGCTGGTTTTCTGTAAGGCATTATTGCCTTCAAGATTTCCTTATTCCAAACAGGACCCCTGGGTTCATTAATGGAAAATCAGATGATTTACTCTCTAAAAGAGAACCTGGAGAGCGCATTTGGGAGAGATTTGAAGAACCCCCCAGTATTTGGTGAGGCAGAGTTGATGGGATTGGACAACTGAAAATCTGTGCTCTGGGTCTCCCGCAGTGGTATTTGAGGCCAATTGTCTTGAATGTCGGTTGTATCTGCTGTTTCCTACTTGGTTTGTGAAATCCCATGAACCAAACAAGGTTCGATTAAAATATAAGCTCAGAATTTAGCAACAGATTGTCACACACCTTTTACAAGAACCCCCGTTCATCTGGGATTGTGGACGGAACATAGGCGGCCTAAAACGCAGGCAGACCTTCAGGTGTTAGGTAGGATCCATTAATGTCCTTCACTTTTGAGATGGAAAGGAAAATTCAACCTGACTGTATGCATAAGGCTGGTGTTCATGGGCTGGGTCAGCCGAGCCGTGCATTTAGGCCCAACAAAAATTTAGAAACACAGCCCATGTCCATTCCAGGCCTCAAACTTGTCGGTTCAAGCACACCCATTTAGTCAATAGGGGTTGAGCCAGGCCAGCCAAGGCTTCTATCACTTAATCCAACCCCAGGTCAAATATTAAATGGGCCCAAATCTTAGATGAAAGTCCAGCACGATAGCTAAAATCTTAACTCCCAAGTCCAGCCCAAAGCAAACTGGGCTCTGAGTGGACCCGCGTTGACCTCTGCACAACTGTCTGATAATCTCTATTCACTAGACTAGGAATTGGAGAGCCCGTCAGCCGGCCCATATGCAAGTTTTCCTCCAGATCAAAGGTGTGGCACACCATGTTCAAGACCAAGATGGCAATACCCAACACTGGTCAGCCCCAACACAGAGCCTGTGTGAGCTTCTCCAACCTACTTTACAGAAATATGAATCATGAGGGCTTTTGAAAAGGGCAAGGTAAGAACGGAGATTATGGGTCTGATTTCCATTTCATTGTTTAAAGGTGACGTTTGGTGAACTACGAAAGACAATATAAGCACTGACAGGCTGAAAAGTGTTGGCCTATTATAGATCATATCTCTAAAAGGATTTGAGATGTTCTGTCCTAAAATCACAAAAGATCCAAGAAATTGTTTTAAGAAACGTTATAAATTGGAAGCCCTCCATGCTTGTCTCTAAAATCGCATGTTCACTAATGGGTTCTCTGTCCACTTTCAACTGCAAGTGTCAATTCTTGGATCCGGTCAGATCGTCATCAACCTCTGCAAAACTTCAGGTAGCTACTAGCCAGCCATGCACACAGCGGGGTCCACAAATTTGCCTACATTTTTCAGCTTGCACTTGCCTTACATAGGATGGTGGGTTTTGCAGACCATTGCCAATTTAAAATTTTCAAAGATCATTTACTTCAGCATAGAGTGCTTGGATGAATGGTTATCCATGACTGAAGAGGAGGATGCTAATTCCAATTCTACCGTCAGCATAAGCAATGACAGACCTCCTTTGAGGCTTCCAGTAGTCCTGCCAAAGCATACAGAAAATAAATACTATGAGCCCATGTTACCAAAATAAAAAAATGGACCAACTGCTACTCTTATCAGGCATTTCTTCTATCCATGGTCCTCACCTGTTCAATCCAGGCGATTGAGCCAAACCAAAGCAGATGATCAAAAACAAGTTAATTTTCTGCATCGAGTTCTAGGATTGTGATGGCGCTCTGCTTGAGGCTTAATTTCACTCGACTAGGTTGGGGCAGCTGAAACTTGGTGAGCCGGAAAATGTTGCAGATTGATTACTTCCGTCTACTTTTCCTTTTCATTCATGATTCATAAATGGCAAAAATTCATCATCTCTATCTCCATCTGAAGATAAAAGATCTCCACGCAAACTCTGCTTATTCAGTCTATGTAAACTATCTTCGCCTTCATTATCATCACTATTATCTGATACAAGCACTCCTATTCTATCAACATCCTGTTCAGCTAGCCTATCAATATTACTGATATTCTCCTCACCAATGATATATGGTTTCCTACAGATGCAAGCGTACGGAAATTCATGGAAATCACCTCTTCCAGGCCTCATCTCTTCAGGTTCCCCCATGAAGCCTTTCTGGCACGACTTCACTTTCCTGGCAAATGTCTCCCAGTCCATCTCATGGCGTGCCCGGAATACAGAGCTCAGTTTCTTTGCATTTGGCCTGATAGTTCTCTTGTGTCCTCCCATGTACCTCCTGTCCATTCAAATTATTAAAAAATAAAAAAAGAAAAGAGAGGTGGAATGAGACTCGTACTAAGCCTAGGAGATGAGTCAAAAAAGAAAAAAAAAGGAAATGAAAGTTTTGGGTGGATGGATACCTTCGGCCTGCAAGATTCTTGGCCATGTTCCCATTGTTATTAGTCACAAACACATCACTCTCATCACAGACAATATAATCAATGGCAGCAAGGCGTGAAGAGAAGGGGAGAAAAGGTTTTAAATCTTCTTTGGCAAGTATCTCCTTTGTGTAGAAATTTGGGAATAGGTCTTTAAGAGGCTTTAGAGTTTCTTCTCCACCATATACTTCTCCTGATGCAACATAAAGGTATGAATCATTTCCAAAACCAATCGCCCTGAGCATCAAACCCACTTCATAAGGAGTCAGTGGGCATTTTCCCCGTCTCTGCTCTCCCTCTGGGTTTAAATCCTGTGAAAATACATTAAATGAAAATCTTGTTCAATTTTTCTTTTTGAAAAATATATAGATGTATGTGTATCTCTTCCATCTGTTTCGAGAGTTTTCTTTAAAACAAGGAGCAGGGTAGGGGAATGATGCTGCCAGATCAACAGGTATGTGGTTGTTGAAATAAATCAAGATTTTACCATAAAATTCCAAAAATACAAACACATTCATGAGACATGACTAAGGCATGGTTTTTTCCCCTTTTGAGAGTCATAATCTATGATGCCCGGCAGGGACATGCCATAGATATGGGAGGGACATAGATTTTACACATGAAAAGTGAAGTACCAGACATGATACAACATGACATGTTGATTCTTTTTGAAGTATCTGGGCATCATAGGTAACATAAAGGACATCATCACTCCACAGAGAAGAAGGAAACAAAAAGCAACACAATCAAGGAACAAAGACAAACTATAGTCAACTAAACTATGGTATTCTCTTCATACAACAGATTCTAGTAACTTTATTTAAGGCCTCATAAGAATGTAATTTCTTTGTTTTCTTTTTCGTTTGAACTAAAGTGACATTTGGAATTTATAAGGCCGTATGCTTCTACTGAACAATAGCAAGAGGTTCTCCTCCACTGCCCCCCTGCTCCCCAATCTGACCGACTCACTCCTTAAATATCCTGCATCTGGAAAGGTCTTATTTGGTACAGAGAGACTTTCAGGCAGAACTTGGGCAGCTAGACTTTGGTTGGGCAATGGTAAGCTGATTTTCTTTTGGGATGTCCTTCCTAACTACGCTGTGATTCATTTATAGTCCCCATATTCTAAAAATATTGCATGCTATCCTTCAGCAGACTTTCTACTTATTTCAAATATGGACTAATATTACTTTTATACAATTTTAATCTTCTTATTTTCCTGGAAATGTAATATGGATGATATTTCTTCATGATTTATTTTCTTGTCCTCCTGAAAATCTAATCTGGAAACATCACAATTACCACCGCCACCACCATCGTCAAACCTTAGTCCATCTATATAGGGTTGGCATTGTTAGTTTCACTTTCCACTCTACCCTATTTAAATCCATGCGTCTGCCTTCCGGTAACTCCATATGTAAGAACTAATTTATTTCAACTTCTTAATATTATGGAACAATGTATTCAAATTCAGACAAGGATCAACTTACATTTTACAATCTATGTTGCCTAGTGTAAAGTCCGCGACCTTACTGGGTCAGTTGGGCCCAACAGTAGGCCCGTTGACCCGTTTATTTAATAATTATTATATTTAATTGTATTTTAGTTATTTAAGTGGGATTAAATCATGAGCAAGTTTCTTTTAGAGTTAGAATAGTGTCTGCGAAGTTTCATGCGATTCCGAGTTTGTTTGATCATAGGATAGGGATAGTTTGCAATTTAGGAAAAATTGAGTGTTTTTCCGAAATATTCTAAACGCCGTGATTTTTGGGTTCGTTGGAAAGGTCTAGTCACGCTGACCGTTTTTGTCTCTTCGTTCGTCGCGGTCCGACGATCAGAAACCCTTCAAGCGGTCCATTCCTTCACCGGACCCACTTAAGAGTAATTTAGTCTTTTCCTCCTCTTTTTCTTAATCGAGGATTAGCCCTAATTCTTTATTCGTTTTCTGCAACGAAAGCTACAGCAGCCCCCTTCTTCTTCTGCTTCTCTTCTCAAGCCCAGAACTCTACCCCAGAGAGATCACCTCCGCGATCCGAATTGCTAATCTTCATCCTCTCAATCTCCTCTTTCTTTTGGTATCAATTTGGTAAGCATTATCATACCTTCATCTTTTCAATAATCTTCTCTTTTGTTAGATTAGGTTTGATCTTGATCTTCTTCCTTCCTTTCTTCTTCTTGGCTTTCTAGATTGTGTTTTATCGGGTCAGATTGGAGATTTCGTGGTAGAAGAGCTTCTCCTCAAGTTTTCCCAATTTATATCATCTTCTTGGTTGAGGCAAGTAGATTTGCATTGTACTTTTAAACATGTGCGTTTGTTTCCAATTGATTGGCTATGCTTCTTGTTAGATTTCCCTTAATTCCAAGCATGTTTTGATATTGATTTTGGGATTTACATATTAGGTTAGGTTTGTCGAATGAATTGGATTAATTGTTAAATTAGTAGCACTATATGATTTAAATTATTAGAAATGATGTTAATAAATTATGGATTGAATGGGGAGCATGGAGGCTCATTTTCTACAGGTTAGTCATGGATTGGCCGGAGGAAAAAGGTGGCAGAAACCCATTTTTCGGGTTACGGGTCCGCAGGCCGATCGATTGCACAGTACGTCCGATCGATCGGACTGTGCGCTAACTGGAAGTTGTTCAGGTTCAATCGATCGCACAGCACGTCCGATCGATCGGAAGGTAATTTTCTGACAGTACTTGGCAACTTCGGAGACTTGTAACTTTTAATCCGCTCGTTGGATTTCTACGTATATTATACCGTTGGAAAGCCCTTGAAACGTAGAATCCAATGGTTCTGGTTTCATCACGATCGGAGGTCGGGAAGTGATGAAAATACTTGAATTATTGATCCAGCTCATGTTTTATTGGAAATGAGACTGGTAACCTAGGTATGGGCCTTAGATGTTAGAAACCATGAATTTACTCTCACATGACCGTTGATGGGGATTGAAATTGAAGTAAGTGGCTTGGTGTGCTTCGATAGGTTGTCTAGGTATTCGTGTATTACGCGTGGTGTAACCGAATGCATATGAAGTTGAATTGAATGATGCTTCACATGATTGTACACCAAGGGATTTCCCTAGAAGTATCATTGATCCAATTTCCACATGTACTCTGTTAGAACATGTGGGGTACAAGGATGACACCACTTGCCTAGGATTGGATTGTAATTCTTCCTTGACTTCTGACTTGTATCCGTTGTTTACATTCCTTGTACAATCTCTTGGCATAAAATACTTAACTAACTATGAAACATAAATCCTTGTAGGATTTAGGACTTGGAGTTGACTTAGAGTGTACCTTAGGAACCTTGTGTCATGTAATTGATAAACATGACTGGCTAGCATGTAAGGGATTATCACGTGGTTGATTTGTCTTGTATTGTCTTGAATGAGATAATCCCTATGATTATGTCTTGTGTACTGAGCTAGCCAGACTTGCTTGTCTTGTTTGTCCTTGTGTCAACACCATTTTATTACTATTTGCATATCATGGCCATCTGCAGTTTGGGATTTTATTGACGGACCAATTAGTCAGTCGTCGGGGTTAGCAGTCGGCGTAGGATGGCGTCCATGGCGTTGAATAGCTGGGAGCGGGCTAGGACCGTGCTGCTATTCCCAGGACCGGGAGATAGGATCCTACTGGAGCCGGACTTTGGTATCTGGATTGGATTGTTACTGGTACCCTGGGAGGTGGCTAGGACATCCTCGGAGTCTCCCTCTTGATACTTACATTGCATTGTCTGGATAGTGGTTATTGCTAAATGATTGCTAGGATTTCCGTTATTGCTTCTGATGATTATTACTCTTGCTTTATGCTTAGCTTCGCTTTCCTTGTATTCACTTCATTATGTTACTTGTCATTACTCTATACTTGATGCATGTCATGTTTAATGTACTTTGCTTATCTATTGCTCAACATGTCGTTGACTCTGTTCCTTGGTGTGCAGACACCTCAGGTGGTTACTACTACTATGAGGAGCATGCCGGTGAGGAGATCCTAGAAGATCTCCAACCAGCTGAGGAGGAACGAGAGTGGCATGCCAATGACGTAGAATAGCGTCATCATTCCCGGCATGAGAGAGATTCACATGGGATATTCACTAGCTTTATATTTATTCTTTTATTATCCCTCGTTGGAACTTTCATTTCATTGACTTGGTTCTTTTAATGGCCTTGATTATTGGGTTGGCCATTGTAATTAAATTAACTCTTTTGTTTAGTTTTATTTGTTTCCTATTGCAACTTTGATTTTAAATAAGAAGTTATTATTCACTGTCGATATTCCATATGCCTAGAGTTGTTTGAATTCCGCAATTATTGGATTGTATGAGGCTTGAAATATAATATCCTCATAGCGGACTTACGATCCGTGGGCCTAAAGGACAAAAATTTTAATTAGTCCTAAATTTCACTCCCCGGATCCAGTTTATTCTTTAATCGGGTTCGGGGGACGTGACACCTAGTAATAGCTATAAGCAAGGATCAAAATAGCGGTTGTAGCAGGTGTAGTAGCTAGTGGCCAAAACACTATGTAGCGGTTGCAGACTTGCGGCGATACATAGCGGTGTTGCAATGTGAGCTTTTTGAGTGGTCAAAAGAATTCAAATCTTTTGTAGCAGTCAATCTTGTATTTTTTTAGTGATTTGAACCATATAAGGGTAGAGACAATTTTAGTAAAAGGCTATTGAGGAGAAGAAATAGGAGATACTGTGTTTTAAATTAAAACTGCTTGGCTCTACTAGATTTTAGACCTAGCGCTGCTATTTTCAAAATAAATTAGCCCCCTCAACCGCTACAGCCAATAATGCTGCTGCTATGTAGATTTTGAACCATGGCTATAAAAGCTTCTGCTCAAGGATAAAACATGAGGGACAGTGGATCAACTAAACCCGGATAACTACCCGCTTTTAGTCTAAACAAAACATCCTTCAAAAAAAATTTATCCTTCCAAAAAAAAAAGTCCAACTGGATGGTCAGGTGTAGAACATTGGTATGGAAGACCCATTCCTGCAACAGTGCTTTCATTAAGGGAAATGAATGTTTGACCCATAGCTGTTCCAAAATTTTAAGAGAAGCATAAACAAAAAATTCCATGGGACAGGAATCTCACAGGCAATGTCGCCCAGCGCTTTCTGATTGCACCAAGCTCATTTCTCTCTTTGTCACCTCCACCATAGTAACAACCAGAAAATGCAAGCATATCAGGCTCAAATCTGTTATGGAAATCAACAAAGATCATAAGATTCCTAAAGTAATAGGTCAAGATAACAGCCCAAAAAAAGAAAGAAAGAAAGAAACATTTGGTTCATAGAGAGAGAGTTCTCAAGCTACCACATTGAATGCGTTGTTTACTATTTCCAGAGCAATATAGCTACACATAAATATTCAACTCAAGAAATGGGAGAAACGAGCAAGCATACAAAGAGGACATATAAAACACCAAGATCAAAACACACACAAGGAGAGCGAATTTAATAAAATTTAATAGTACAAAAGGGAAACATAATCACTAGTTGGAAGAAGATGGGAGCTTAAGCAGGTTTTGAAGAGGAGCAAAATGGCTACATGGAATATCTTAACCACATACTCTTTTTTTTTTTTTAATTCTTTTTACAAAGATAATTGAAATTGAACTAAAAATGCATGAAAATATTTACACTGCAGCAGCAAAAGAAATGGCACCAAAACAAGAACAAAGCAACTAATGAGGACATGAACTCATGTTAGATAACTAAGTAGAAATTAACTATAAAGTGCTATACAGAAAAATAAGTTTTCAAATATATTCAACTTCCAAAAGCAACAGCAGAAAAATAAGAAATTGAGGGCTTGAAGATGGGGGGCCAGAGTAGATTAGTGACGTGAGCAAGAGGACGATCTGAGCACTGAGATTATCAGCCAGCACTATTGACAGGAAGATTGTTTCCAGTATAACACAACATATCAAGACTAGCACAAAGAATTTTTTTAATTTTTTTGAGGTCTTAAAGACAATAGCTATACTTCTTTCATGAATCCTGCACATCACCCTATTGTTAATAATTAGACAGGAGACATAGCACAGATGAATGGTGCTCATTGTTGAAACAACAAGGTTGTGGTGGTTCTAGTTATGTTACCAATATAATAAAAAGTAAAAATGTTGAATATTTACAGAAAGCGTAAGTTTTTTATTTCTCTGTGAAACGTCATGTGGTAATGTTTTATGTCATGCAAATTTGAAAAATACGATAAATCATGGTTTAGTTTCTCCATTTTCACATAATAATGATGAAGACATTGCAATAGTGACAACACAACAGCGCTGATGATGAGTAGAAATCATCTCCCTTAATAAGAAGGGCAGGCAGAATGCTTTTTGGCGCAAATGATTATTGGTCCCCTAGTGGGGCAACACAGATGTGCTTCTCACATGAATTGTGGGGGGTTTCAGCCTTTAATATTCCATTGAATGAGAACAAACCACTGAGTAATGAACTTAAGCCAAAACACTTTCGTTTTCTGTGCCAACCTAAAGGCATGTCACAACATCCAAATTGTTTCTTAAAATAAAAGGATAAACTGAAGAAATACACCAAACAAACTTATTGAGTACAGGAGAATCCAGAGAGGAATATCTTTTTCTTATTAGTCTGTGCAGAAGCAGAAAGCAATTAAAAGGGTCATTTCCAGGAGACTAGAGGCATCTATGTGTGGTAAAGTAACTGAATTTTTGGAGTAAAGTGATAATATCTTCAGATTCTTCAAACTCAAAAGCATAATTCTGTTGTGCAAAGAGGAAAAATGAAATGTAATATTTATGATTGTATCTTTTTCACAATTAGGGATGTAAACGAGCCAATCTGAGCGGAGCTTGACAAAGTTAATTGAGTTTGAGCCAAGCTGAGCTAGCCTTGACAAAGAACAACAAGGTTAACCAACCGATGTTTTTAAAACCAGACCAGAATGCAAACTGGTAGTGGACGGTTCGATCACCACGGTTAGACCAAAAACCAACTCAACCATGGTGTAAAAAACAATAATAATTTTTTTTAAAACATTAATGGTGGGTCCAACCGGTTCAACTGCTGGTTTTGACTAGTTTTTTACTAGTAACACAGTTTTTGTTACCCCTGATTTTGTCTAACTGGACCGATAAGCGCCACTTATATAATCACCATTAGACCGCCATTCTCTATGAACCACTTTTGGGCCACCATCAATAAAGGCAGAGGCATGGATGGCTATGCCTATTAAATGAACAAGGGATGACTACACAAGGAGGAGTATGTGGTAGGGATGTTTGGATTTAGGAAAGGAAGGCTCACATAAGTCAAATCAAGTCATTAGCAATGTCAGTATGGTTTTATCATTACAAAATGCTCATTTCTCATGTTAATGTACCACATTGAGTTTTTCCTTTAGATTTTTTAAAAAACTGAAGTTTATTGTAATTCTGCGCTAAACTTATTTCGACATAATCAAAAGTATAAAGTTTGTTTCTATCGTTGCAAATTCTCCATTTCTCATGATTATGTACCACAATGAGTTTTTTCTTTTGATTTAAAACTAAGGTTTAGCGTAATTATGTGATAGATTATTGTCAGATATTTATTATTATCTCTTAAAACTATAAATATATATTAATCAAATTTAAAAGCATATGTACTATGTAACAAATATATACTGAGTTTATCCAACCTCGAGCACCGAGCAAAGCCCCATAACAAGCCAGCTTAATCAAACTAGGCCGAGCAGGGTCTAGATTCAGCTTGGCCCATGTAACAATCGAGCCAAGCTCAAAGGCCCAATAGATTTGAACTTGAACTAGCTAGCAAGCTAGCTTGGCTCGTTAACATCCTTACAACAGTGCTTGAGCCTAGAAGTTCCCTAACATAGATAAATTGCCACAAACTCAATTCAAGCATCAAGGATCAATTTTTATTTATATATATATATAAATATATATAAACTCCTGGGGGGCGTAAAAGGAGTTTTTTTACTCCCCTCGTAGTGGGACCCACTATTATACATGACAACTATGGAATGTTGTTGGATGGAAAGATATGGATAAGAACTACCTATATTTAAAATTCCAACTCCATTAGATCATCTGAACACCTTGATCTATGGCCCAAAGTTTAATGGTTTAGAGGCATCATTTTCTTAGGATTTCAATCCAATGATGAGGAAAAGTTGGATGAGTATCAAATTTGGACTTGTGATAATTCATTGGGGGGTAGTGTGTATGAAAAGATTAGATTGGCTCAAGATGGGCTCCATGGCCTAAAAAAGCAGGGGAGCAAAAATGGGAGTTTTTGAGAATTTTTAGTACACACAAAATAAGGTGAGCACTGAGCACCATTTCTTGTGGGGCCACATGGGGATGGGGTTAGGGGATCAATAGGTGTCCCCCACCAAATTGTATATGGTGACGGAGGCTCGAATCATCATCCCAACCGCTTGAACAAAGGATGATAAGTTTTCACCATCCAAAACGAGTAGTAGCTGATTCAATGGTCCAATCCATTCGGATGGGTGCCAAACTCGAGATCAGTGACTATTGTGCGCACGTAGGGGGGGTTTTCCTTGCTTTATGGTATGCTCGGATGGATCACCAGGTGGGCCCCATTAGGTATTTAGGCACGCGGTGGTCACCTGATGTTTTTCTCTTATATATAGGGAGATATTCATGTGCATCCATCCCTCTCCATATGGTGAGGGACAAACTTGATTGGGCCCACCTAGAGCCCCACTGATCATGGGACTTGCGGGGGATGGAAAGAGTCATATTGGATGGGCCCAAATATCAAGTTTGGGGTCAATCCAAAATCTCTATCCCATTCATCCGTGGTCCACAAATTTAACGGCTTTATATTAAAGAAAATTTTGACCCTCAATCCATTCAGATTAGTGAAAACTCAATTGATCCATTGTAATTCAGGGGGTCCCAGTGTGTGGATGGTTCGGAATCAAATGGATCATAAAGTCGGCCCCACTATACTGTCCCTCACCATAATAAGGTGAGGGTTAGATGCGCATGAATATTTCCCTATATATACATACATACATATATGTATATATATATATATAAGAGGCGGGGGACGGTCAAAACTCAAAAACACTTTCCTGAGCATGTGTTGGATATGTAATAGAAAATTTGAAATTTCTTATTTATCCACTTGATTCAATCGTCTCTGAAGATACGAAGGAACCAAAATCCGAACTCTCTTCTTTGTTGTGATGAGAATGCCAAAATATCAAGTTAGCTCATCTGTCTTTATGTTGATCGTTACAGGCCTCTTGAATCTTCTATTCCCCTATTTATTTGTTATTTGATTTGTTGTTTTTGTTTGTGCGTAATGCAGATTGACTATTGTTTACTATTTATTTTTTTTTATAGGAATTCTCTTGTTGAGACCCTATGAATCGATTGAAACCTCAGAAACACATTTCCATGGATTGCAGAATTGCACCATTACACAAAGCAGCCCTACAGCCCTAAGTTTACAAATCAGCAAAATGAAGATACCTCAAGTGAACTGAGATGAAACGTGAACTCATCTTCCTCATTCTTTTTACTATATTTTGACCAAGATCTTGGATAGGCTTTGTAAATCTTAATGCATGATAGTTCACTCGGCAACGCAGCTTTTGCAATTCGTCATCAAGTCTGTTTGTAAGCCTGTAATCAAACTTCGTTAACTGTACAACCTGCAAAACATTGAAACTGTAAACTTGTGCAACAAGTGCATAATAGAAAACATAAATTGAATTAATAGGGATCCAAAATGATAATTGTCACTTCATTCCAACATAAGCCCTATATTGATAACAAAAAACAATGCCTGGACAACCAAAACTAAAACTAAGCATATCAGACAATTAATAACTAGAAACACTCAAGGGCCAGCCAATCTAGTGAGATCAGAAATGCATACATAAAAACACATTATGATCATTTGGAGAAACTGATTAGGGTTTAAGTGACTGCCAAAGCAGAAAACATTCCGGTCCATCAGACTTTAATGGCTCTATTTCTGCTAATAAAAGAAACTGATTCTGTACAACTTGTTTTCCATAATTTTGAAGTGAATATGCCTACACCCTACAGTTCCATATTCTTAATCAGACCAAATCAGATTTCCATCTCTAGCCTAAAGATAAAATAGAATATCCTCACATATTGAGAATCATTAGTTTCCATCATGGAAGGTTGCTGCATGAAAATTGAATAATATTATTTGAAGAAAGTTCCTAATATCATAGAGATGCTAAGGTAAAACATCATCATCCATCAAAGCCTATAGCATCCTTGCAGATGCACAAACCATCTCATAACACATTCCTTTGTTTTCACTTGTCCTATAGCATCCTGATGCAGCACGGGGTAGGGAGAATAGCCAACAGGCATATCTCCAAGCCAATGGAATTGGCAATGTCCCAATGAGAAGGGATTACATCTCCTATATAGTTTAGTCTAATCTCTAACTTGGAAAACAAGCCTCAATATCATATCAACTACTAAAAATCAAGAAATCCCATATAAATCTTCCGGAAAACTGCAAAATAGGGAAAGTGTAGTTAGGAAACATATTCTGGGAATTTTCTTCTTCACTGGGCCTTATTGGGGTTAGGCCTTCGGGCATAGATTTTTGGGACCCATTAGTTTGGCCTGCATCACATCGTATAGATTTACTCTTTTGTATTTATTCCTAATTCTAAAAAAATCCCAATTCTATCATTTCTTGTCACTCCACCTCCACCCATCCATCTTAGCACTCACATCCAAGCAGTACATGTGCTTCAACTTCATTACATTTCTCTGTCGCCCAACGCTTAGCTCTACAGAATGATTCATGCCTAAACTGTTTTCTAATAAAATGTCTCTTTCATCAAAGTGGCACTTGATGGTAGCATAATGCTTCATCTTTACTTTGTCAACCCTACACTAATCATATTTATAATATCCTCATCAAACCCTCCACTTTGTTGAAACTATTGAAGCCTATCACAAATTGACACTACTTAGTTTTTAGTTTTAGGCAAATATTCCTTTCTACTCTCACTAAACCATTAATGTACTTCATATATTTATTCTATGTTCTACTAATTTTCAAACTAATAAACTCAAAGACATTTAATAGATACCATCTCTTGCTAAACTTGTTAACACCACATCTTCTGCAAATGACACACACTAAGACAAGCAATCCTTGATATTTGTTGTTAAGTTGCATATAACCAAAATACAGAAGTAAGGGCTCAAAGCAAGGATCTTATCTCATTAAGTACTGAAAGTTCCAACTTCCAAGGACTGTTAACTTTTTGCAAAACCCAAGTGATAGCATTAGACAGCACAATCAAGCTCTCATGAAAGGAATGGGTGTAAATTCTCAGAGCCTCTAATATGTCAACCATCTCTGCCTCGCTAGGTTCTCTAACTGCAATACGCTTCAAAATAGAAATCAACACCTCCCCTTTATTATTGCAAGCACTTCCTTACAACCCACTGGGCTCAGGCTTGTCTCTAGCCACCCATCCACATTGAACTTGAGAACACCTTCCACAGGTTGCCTCAACTTTATTTATTATCATTATTTTTTTGGGGAATTAGATAGCCAACAATCCATAAATGCCTCCAATTTATATGAATATATCAAAAGTCAAAATTTTGAAATCTTTAAGCCTGACCGCCCATTTTGCCAATTATCAAAATTGCCGCTACCAATGTGTCTTGCATTGATGAAGCTAAGTCACGGGAGACCCTCTCATTCCTTTCCTTCCAAATGGACCAAAGAATGGAAAAGAAGAGATGAGCTTTCAAAAAGGCAGCCTGCAATGCCATAAAGCAACCATCCTCCATGCTTCGATCACTTTCCCTAGAGAACTTGGAAAACACCATGAAATACCACATCTACCTAAAAAGTAAAAATATGCTTCCAAAAAAAAGTCAGAAATATCAGAGTGAATGAATAGATGATTGAACAACGCTAGTCTCATTTTTTCACATTAAAAAAATGTCATGAAAGATTATACGAAACAAAACCCTTACTTCTAAGATTGTCGACTGTAGATTAAATTGAGTAATGCTAAGTCGTGTTTTTCAAATGCTGGATAACAGACAATGAGGTCCTCAAATGTCCAATTAGAACTTCTTTAGATACAATAGATTACGACAAGTTGTTTTTCAACTACAGGTCGACAAACCTAAATTACATGAGCAAATGTATTTGTGCCATAACCAAATAATGGTATGATGCACCTGATTTGGTAAATCCCAAAACAAAGGATCATGGATTAGGCATAATATCTATGTTTATTTTAGAACAAAAATTAATGTGGAAAGAACACCAAAAGAAATAATATGCGAATGCAGCTCTAAGCAATTACGTAATTACCATTTCAATATCTTAAAATTTCGAAGATAAAAAAGCATAATGATATTTTATCAATTGCAAAATAATGCTTAATTTAGTAAAATAAGTACCTATGAGAATTCCAACATGGCATCATGTCCAATGTGTGTCCAACGTGCTCATTTCTATTTGTGCAACGTGCACTATAACTAATGTGTCTACACTTTACAAAGCATGGGAAATACTTCAGATTCATACAAATGGTAATTGTAACTTCTCAAAAAGAATATGGCATTTGAAATTTTGCACGAAAAGAATCACAGAACAAAGTAAAATCCATAAACTTAATCTTTCATAGATTCTAATTCAAGAAAATAAATTTCAAGAACGAGTTACAAGGCTCCCTTACATGTCTCCTCAAAAGTACTGGTAATACTTGATCCAAATAGAACTCTGGAGCTGATTTCCTAGGAACACGCATTGTGTATGGTGGCCTTTCCATGGATCTCATTGCTTTATCTGAGATTCTTTTGATGATAGTCACATCCTTTGAGAGGGATGAAATGAACCAATCAACATCAAAAATGTTGATAAAGTCACTGTATTTCAACACAGGTATCTTTCAGTAAATGATAATAAAACTATTACTTATGGCAATGGGCATATTGGTACAATGCACAAAATCATTGAAACCCAAACCACCTATCGTCTTTCCAGAAAGAATGATGATCCAGCTCAGGTATGACTAGTGTTGCATTCAAAATCCGTGCAACTACTACCGCATCAGTTATCTGCATGGAGAAAGGTTAATGATTTTTGTAAGAGCACATATAAGAGAAGCACAAAAACATATGAAGAATAGTTTTCCATCCCGATATGCTTTGAGCCTTTGACCAATACTATAATCATTTTATGCTGTAAAGGATGATGTGCACGCCTCATACAAGCCAGATAAGCATCATATACAAGATACAAGTCTGATATATTTCCAAAGGGTTTTCCCCATGAGCAAGTTTCATGGTGATATTTGTTGCAACCACAAGGAAATTGTCTCAAAGATTACACATCAATCAAGGAAATTCTTCTTTCCTGAAAATAGCCAATTTTGTGTAAAAAGATTACAACATTCACATCTGTTACAAGTTAATTCCATACACTTACAAGTCAATGGGGAGGGCTTAAGAGATTATGTTTCCATTAAGAGTTAGTATTGGTCATTAAGTGGTACCATGATTGGGATAAAATTACACTATTAAACATCACTTCACTTAACCACTTAAAAGGTCAGTTTCAGTCCACAAAAAATTGTATAAAAATTCCAAAGTTAAAGATTGTCACCACTTACTCCAGTTCTTTGTTGGTTTAGTCCTCCACTTGTTGCGATAAGTAAGTAGCCATTAGACAAGCTTTCATTTACAGGACCTAATTTTAAAAGCGAAAGGTGTTGAGACATGAACCATTAGTCTTATAAATCAGGGAATAGACAAAGACATGAACCATTAGTCTTATACATCAGGGAATAGACAAAAACTATGTTATGCTATTCAGATGCTGAAAATAAAACTTGTGGTGATAATACATCAATTCAACTTCACTAGTGGTGATTGCCAGAACAAAATTAAAGATAAAATCATAATCAATTAATCATAGATATATAAACAATAACATACAGGCACAAAAGAGATTATGAGGAATCAGACATCAGACTTTCATAACCTGTGAAGAGAATTTAGAGGCGAAACCCCATAAGGCATACATCAGCAGATAAGACTCAAATTTGAGTTTCTTTTTGCCTCCTGTGAACTTTGGGAAGTCAGCTGAATCTTCCCAATTATCATTGGTTGAGCTGGTTGGAAACTCTGTTCTGGAGATAAACGAACTCCAGCAACAAGACACTTTACCTCAGGCTGAGGTTACAGTAAAGTTAAGGATGATTTTTTTTTTTTTTCCTTTTTTGAGGAACTTGTTTTATCTTTCTCCTCAATTACCCATTTAATGATTTCCTGATTCTTTTTCTGATGAGATTATGGATGGCTATGGTAATGCCTGGTATAGGTAGGCATGATACTGTACCTGACTTGTACCCGGCTCCATGTGACTTATCATACTCATTGTATTTTCAAGAAATATTAAAACTTAAAGAAAACTTTTATCTCTCATGCATAATATTCCTTTAAAGAAAAATGTACCTACGCCGAATCAGACATGCCCGGACCTGTACCCCACCTGACCATGTGACATATCATATTCATTGTATTTTTAAGAAATATAAAAATTTAAAGAAAACTTTAATCTTTCATGTATAATATCCCATTAATAAATAAGTAAATAGGTCACAAATAGGGCAGGTAGGGTTGGGACAGTCAAATCCTGAACCCAACCTGGGCTAAAATCCATAATCCACTCCTGCCCCGAACACCTGTCAAAACCACTACCAAACCCACTCCTAATGCGGGAAAGCTGGGGCAGGTACCCATTTAACCCAACCCATTGGCATCTCTGAATGATATCCAGGGCAGAATGGCTCCGGTTTTTTTTTTTTTTTTTCCAACATACTAATAAACCAATCTAAGCAACCGAAATCAATAATGCAAGGCTTCAAAATTCCCCCCGGTTTCAGAAATCCTACCTGCAGAAAACCCATGCTTCCAAAATTAAACTAGCCAGTTTCCAAACGTAACAAAAATACTTCCACAACAAAGTCATCGAATTCGACGATAAGAAGTTCAATACACACCAATTTCTTGCAAAAATCTCCTTTTAAAAGAAGAAGATCACTTACGAGGAAAATGAGGGCCACTATCACTGCAACCATAATAGAATTTCGAAGACCTAGATTTCCATATATTCGTTGGCCAACGGGGACCACCTTCCTGCAAACCTTTCACACCAGTCAGATTCCAACCATAGAGGATTCAATTCAATTCAATTCCCACTAAAGAAATCATACAATTCAATTCAATTCCCACTAAAGAAATCATACAACACCCATATGAAAAATCAAATCAAGCTAACGAAAATTGACCTTGCACTATCATTGAAATCAAACCAGAAACATTCGATCCAACACCAAAACACGCAACATTTCACTCCGCATTGAAAGAGAGGAGAAGAAGATTGAAATAATACCGATCTAGACAACAAAGCTCGATTTATCAGGCGCTGAGAGTACCACTCGAAGTCGGATTCGACATGGCCAGTGAAGATCGAGATCAGACCCAATGCGAAAAGAATCAATCCTACGAAGACGGACCAAGACATCCCCTTTCTGCGAAATCTCTGCAACTGCTTCGATCGATGAACGCGCAAGCTCCCGAGATCACATCTCCGCGCTTTTGGCCCGCCCATATCGATCTCTGAAACAAGTGTCTGATCTCATAACAACAAGAACGAGAACGAAACCCTAGATGGAAGGTTTTTTTCTGTGTTTTGATTGGTTTTCTTTGTTTGGATTGATGTTTGAGAAGAGAGAAATGGGAAAATCAGATGAATTTGGGAGGGAAGCAGTTGAAGATGAAAATGGGGATTTTGTGTTTGTTTGTTCGTTCTATAAATGTGAATGTGAATGTGAATGTTATGAAGTGGGGATTTGAGATTTCATGGAAATGAGTTTCCTGGGAAATAAAGGGAAGTTTTTTATTCTCTACTTTTCATGGAATCTGGAGGGAAGAGTTGGTTTGTAATGGATGACAGCGGGGAAAACAATAACTAACAGGTTACAGCGGGAGAGAGACAGGGGAGAAAGGACACGTGGCTTCTCTGTTGGGCCATTAACCCTACAATACACAACACATAGCCTAATTCTAATATTCCACATTTTATTTTATTTTATTATTTTTTTTTTTTTGAGTTGGATATAAGTTAGCTCTTTTGACCCAGCAAGACTAATCTCCTAGTGGCGCTAGCTAAATCCATACAAATGCATGTCTATCGTGTAAATTTGGGGTGGTCTCAAACACAAGATGTGGGGAGCAAAATCACGCCCTGTACCACCCCCACTAAATCCAAGTGGATAGTTTACCGCACTTAAATCTAAATTTATGGAATAGTTTGAACTAAGAATGTTTACTAGACTTAAATCTAAATTTATGGAATGGTTTGCACTAAGAATGTCTCAATGTAGATATCGTTTTTTCCTACTTATGTGAGCGATCCTCCTTCGATGTGAGCTCTCTCGAGTCCCAACCCAGTACCAAAAGGAATTAAAAGAAGAATTACGCGGTGCGGGTTTGCTTATTAGCATAAGACGTGGTATAAAGTCTTACAAATCACTTGAATTTTGATGAAAGAAATAAAATTGGGAAGTTCTAACACAATCTTTTGAAGTTTCACAAAATGTTTGAAAAAGAAAAAAGTAAATAAAAAGAAGTGGATATTAAAAAAAAAAAAATCGTCGACCGATATTCTTATCATTATTTCTAAAATGACAGTCATTATGATCATTATAAGCAAAATAACGGCCCCGTTATTCCAATTGTGGACTGTAATTTCAATAGTTTTTTTGAGATTGTGGCCGTTATAATTATTTTTTTGAAATTAAAGTAATAATATATGCCATTATTATTTTATAACGGCTGTTATGAAACGTTACCAATAACCGGTATTTATTTATTTATTTTTAGCATGGGAGATCACCAAATATCCAAACTCGAAAAAAATGGCCATGCGAGTGCGAGTGTTTTCCATGGGACGGTTGTAACTATATGGGTGGCTGAGAGGACACCTGAAACGTGCTAATACTGTGAGAGAGTTTGAATGGGTGTCGCTCTCTCTTTGGCATTTTCAAGGTTTGCAAACTCTCTACACGACAGACACCTTTTCGGTGGCAACTTTTAAGGTTTTGTATATCCAATGAGCCATGACAGTCTAACGAATCCCCCATCTTATAAGCTGTCCAAATCTCACACTTGTTGTTCTATTGTGGCCATTCTTACCTTTCATTTTCTTGTTAACATACACTAGCATTAATTAGTAACATTTATAATAGATTAGTGATTGTCCATACCTTGAAGATACAACGTACCATGTTTTGAGCACAACTAAATCTAATTACTCTTCTTTTGACCACCTTACAACTAACCTGAATTTTAACACTCTATGAGGGGTAATTCGGTCCACCCAATTTAACGATGTCATGATTAGGTCCCGAGTCAAAAATTACCTATTATTCCTGGACTTCTGATTGTCCTAAGAATTGGCTCATTGCAATATGTTCGCCGAGGGCTTTCCGTCCATATATAGAACTTCGAGATCTGACGGGCGGATCAAAATCCTAATAGCAGGTCCCGCACCCACGGGGTGCCCACCTGAAAAATCACTTATCACTTCTAGACCCCTGATCGCCCCAAAAGTTGGCTCATCGCGATCTATTCATCGAGGACTTTTCATCCATATATAGAACTTTGAAATCCGACGGGCTGATTAAAATCTGCGAAACCTGCGTCCTAGTGATTATTGCCCAGACCGGACCCCACTATAGCCCACCTTCCAGACCCGGATTGGACCCTTAACTAAACCCGCCAGACCTGACCTGAACTTGATCCAATCAAACCCATCAAAATCTAGCCCCAATCAATCCGAACCCAAATCCAACCCAAACCTAACCCCAGACTTGGCCGAGACTCCTTGACCCGTCGCCCGGATAAAGGAGAAATAGTCCAGGGATCTGGGGAAGTAGTGTCTCAAATCTCTGAACTCACAAACCCCCTTAAACCCTTAAACTCCTTCCCTCTTAATCTTAGCGCTAGGATTTATGTACATAAATCCAAGGGTCTAAAATATGGGGAATTCAAAAACCTCCCTTACAAAAGAAACGTGATTTTGATGGCGATGGTAAAAACTTGTAAATTTCTCCAACTTTTAGCCCCTTTTTTCATTCCCCTCTTAAATCCAAGGGTCCAAAATATCCCTAAGATTTATGTACATAAATTCAAGGGTCCAAAATATGGGGAATTCAAAAACTGAGCTCCCTCATTATATAGATATTAACCTTTATCTCTGTTGGGAATTTTCAAAATCTTTTCGTAGCCTATTAGCATGATATCCTCCATCTCACATCAGATATAGTTATAAAGAGGATGTCATTTATATATGATTCTTTGGATTACCCTTTTGTCTTAGTACGAAGGGTTTGGACCAAACTTAGGCTTAGAGCTATTTAATGGGCCTTTTTCACATTATTGGACATCTTCCAATGGTCTCATCATTGCAAATGCATCTCTTTTAAGAACCTCATCATAGCCTTTAAATTATGTGGCTCACTGAATGACTTCTAATCATCTCATCTAGCCCATCTAATACTTCCACTTATCTCATCCAGCCCATCTAACAATTAATCTTCAATTATTCCGGGTGATCTAAACCACCCATCTAGCCATTAATCTTCAAGTGTTCTAGGTGGACCATTGGTGATCAACATGTTGGTCTAGGTACTGCAAACTACAGTCCAACATTCAGAAGGATTTGGGCCTATTTTATCTTGGAGGCAAATTTGCTGGTAACCCATTTGCAGACATCTATCTGGTGTGGGGGCCTTTATTGCCTTAAGGAGAGCATGACCCGCGACTCAGGCAATCCATCCGATCAAAGCCTATTATCATTAATAATCTTTTCTAACAATCTATTCAACTTTAGGATTTTTAATCATTCAAGTTTATGCAACAGATGGGCCCTTAATTATTTATATCTTTGTATATGTATATGAGACATTTTGTCAAAAGGTATCTCTCAGCTTAAATGAAAGAAAACAATTTATGCCTCTTGTGGGACCCCTCTATCTTCTGTCTCACCCTCTACCCTCATCATTGCCCCCTATTATACATGGCAATCACCGCTCTTTTTTATATTAATTGGAGCTTTATCCATTATTTGAGTTAAATTTTAAAAGGGGTTGCTCCGCTGGTTGACAAACCTGTGTTTCATCCGGTCTATATCCCTAATCTCTCCCCACTCACATGTGAGAGCTTTTTTTTTTTTGTGTATGTGTGAGTTCTCACTCTCGGCATGTGTAGTACTCTCAGGTTCCCAATCCCCTCAGCTGGACTAACAAAAAAAAGAAAAAAATATAACAAAATAAATGTTAAATTTGAGACTTTTCAACAAAGCTTGGAAAGAGCCAATCAGGATGGCTTTTACCCACAATCTAATCCACAGAGACCCTTCCATTATCTTTATCCTTGATGACAAACATGCAAGTAAGCCGCACATGGGTCTAAGGACTGCTGAGAGATGCCTTCTCTCTTGGCTGAGTCTTCAAGTTGGGTGAAATTGCTAAGTTGAATTTTGATGACCGGGAGTCTGGCTTGTGGGCTGTACACGATTTGCAGAACTATTCAATCCCATTATTTCTGTTGCTTTGATTTTGTGAATATATTTTTAGAACACTATTCTAGAAAAGCCCAATCAATTAAGGATTTTTGTTTAACTACTATAAAAAGGAAATATTTAAATATGTTTAGGATCAAGAAGGAAAAAAACCATCTAAAAGTATCAATCATCCATGGAAAGGGATAAGAGTATATGGAGATTTTATTTAACTATAAAATAATGAGTTTGCTTAATGCATAAATCAAAACCTAAGGCTCTAAAACTACAAGGGGTTGCACAGTTGGCGTCCCTGTCTCTCACCCGGTTGACTACGGATCGGTCCCTAATCTCCCTCCACTTATTGCATATGTGACTTCTCACTCCCTGCGTGTGTAGGTATTCTCAGTGTCTAAGCCTCCTTAGCTGACTGCAAGAAAAAAAGGGGTTGTGATTGCAAATTAAATCATTGGATCATGATGTATGCATTCAACTGGATAAAATCAAAGTCAGAAAACATGCCTTGTACCATAATCTACGTTCTGATCAATGGTCATGATCATCCAGGACTCGGATCAACTCATCAAGACTACTTTTATTTGGAGTTTCCATTAACAAAAAGCATACCAAGACTCAGCTAGGTCTTAAATTACGCTCAACTTCATTTGAGGTACCTATTGATATAAAATTCATATGTACACACTATCAAAGTCAATCCCAGCCGGTGACTTTAAAAAAGACAAAGGCCAGCCTCTATTCATGGACTTCACAAATTTATCCATTTACATCCCCAGGTATGTATACAATGCACCTAACCATATCAATATATGATTTTTTTTTCTATCGGAGGGTTCCCAACTTTTTAGGCTGGGCTAATCCATCCAGGTCCAGAGGGAAGCCGGATAAACACCTGTGACCCCAAAGTGATAGCACTAGTGGACTCAACCTTCGATTCCTAAAGAATGGGGACCCCCGGAAAACCGAGGGTCAATACCAAGACCTCTAGCTCCAAGAGGAAGGAACTGTGTTCCTAATCACTCGAGTAATTCATACATTAAGTAAAGTTATAATCATACAATGTTGTCTGGCTGCACGGGATGAGAGTTTTTATATGGTCAATTTTTACTTCATTTGAAGTAATGTGCACCATTAGATTGATTTGTGCGCAGAAGGTTGCAATGTAGTTTAACTATTAATCTATTTTTTCACGTATTGTTCAATCTCAATGATTACTGTTTTGATTGAAGTAAAGTTTGGGCATCAAAATAGTAATCACCGTTAGATTCAACAATATGTGATAGATTAACTATTAATTAATCTACGTCACAATAATTTGCACCCACGTCAACTCAATGGTGCACATCTCTCTCAATGAAGTGAAAATCGGCCAAAGGAAACTCTCTCATCCTTCGCAATCAGACAACATTATTATATGATTATTTCTGTACTTTGGGTCCATTTGTCAAGTAATTGAATTCATTCTTGGGAATTGAAAGATCACTAGAGACGGTCAACATAAAAGAAACAAAGGTGACTATCTGAAGATGAAGATGGTCGCCAAATAATCTTCATTTGATGAGAAATGAACACGAGATGGGAAATAAACACCTTAAATAATTCAAATCTTAGAAAGTCGAGGTTCCTTCTCAATCTCTACTTTATATCCTTCACTCCTTTTTTCTTAAATAATACTTTTTTGAAGCTCTTTTTACTCCAAGTTCTAAGAAAACTAACGTCCATAAAAAGAAGAGTGGCGCTATTGGTACCACGAATTTTTCTGTCCTCACCGCAGTAGAAAACAATTTTTTTTTCCTAAACTACCCCTCCTCCTCCCTCCTTCCTCCCTCTCCCACCCTCCACCCTCTTCCCTTATCTGCGCCCACCCCCAATCGCCGGCGGGGAGGGAGCCCCGGCCAGCAGCCAGTGACGGAAGCCCCGACCGGCTGGCCGGTCTCCCTCCCCCTCTCCCTCTTTCTTCCTCCCTCCCCTTCTCTTCTCCATTCCTCTTCTGCCCTCTCCTTCCCTCCCCTACTCTTCTTCTCCCTCCCCCTCCCCTTCCTAGTCACCGGCGGGGAGGGAGATCGGGCTGGTTTCCGCCTGCTGCAACCCCTACTCTTCTTCCCTCCCTCCCTCCCTCCCCCTCCTAGTCGCCGGCGGGGAGGGAGATCGGGTTGCAGCGCAACTGGGAGGGGGAGGGGGAGGGAAAAGAAGAGTAGGGGAGGGAAGGAGAGGGAAAGGGAGGGAGAAGAGGGAGGGAGAGAGGGAGAAGAGGGAGATAGGAAGAAAGAGGGAGAGGGGGAGGGAGCCGCCGGAGACTGTGGGGGGGGGGGAGAGATGAGGGAGGGTGGAGGGTGGGAGAGGAAGGGAAGATGAGGGAGGAGGAGGAGGGAGAAGGAGGAGGAGGGAGGGAGAAAGGGGGAGGGGTAGTTTAGGAAAGTTTTTATTTTTCGTGGTGGGAAGAGTAAATTTCGTGGTGCCAATAAAACTCCCCTAAAAAGAATTTACATATGTAACCAACAAAACAACAATAATAATAAGAGGGTTTTATGGGAAAAAAAACTTAGATGGTCCTTGCACGAAAAAATAGTTCCAACTGCACGGAAAGGTCCCTCACACAAATTTTAAATTTCTTTTTTTTTTCGCCTTTTAGAGTTGAGTGACGATATCGTCGTTCGTTTTAAAGTTGAGCAACAATATTGTCGTACGTATCTTCTTGCTCCTCTTCTTTCTTTCTCTTCTCCCTTCTCTTTTTCCGTCTCCCCCACTCCATTTTCACGTCCCATTCTTGTGCTTGCGGCAATCGTAATGCTCTTGGTGGCAGTCAGGCTCATCTCTGCTAGCAGGTTTGTTGCCGCTGCCGTCCTATCGGTTCTGGTGTGGAAATATAGCTACGCGACGGGGAAGCACCCACCTGGGTCGGAGCAGCTGTACCAAGCAACGAAGGCTTTGAAGCACAAGGCCAAAGCAATGAAGGATAAAGTGAGGGAGAATGGGCGCCACATGCAGAACATGGCCCGAGAAGTCTCACACACACACACGAGTCTGTTATTGAAGAAAAGGTTCAGCAAATGAAGAAATCGAGACCCTGTGATGATCCACCCCAGCAAATCCAGTCAAATAATGATCAAGCCTTGACATGGTAGAATGCAACAATCAAGGGATCATAATGCTTGATTGTAGGATCTGAATAGGGACAATTTGTATCAATTAACAATCCCTGATTTTATGTAATCTATCCATAATAGTATTATAAATTTAAATTTCTTATCTCTTCAAACCATGAAGAGAAAGGTTGTTCAAACAGAACTTGACATTTACGTTTTTATGGTAACAGAGCTAGACTTTACTAAAAGCAAATGGCAGCATTGAACGACTTAAAGCTCGGTTAGTTGCCAAGGGCTACAATCAACAAGAGGGTCTAGATTTCTCTGAAACCTTTAGCCCCGTCATCAAGCAAAGTAGCATTAGAACTATTTTAACAGTTGCGACTGTCAAACGGTGGCCCATTCGACAACTTGACGTGAAAAATGCATTTCTAAATGGCTTTCTGACTGAGCAAGTATTTATGGAACAGCCTCCGGGTTTCATTGATGAAAATTGACCTTCCCATGTGTGCCATCTAAAAAGAGCTTTGTATGGACTGAAGCAGGCACCACATGTTTGGTTTGATCGATTTAGTATATTTCTACTTCTTCATGGATTTATTTGCAGCATAGCAGATCCCTCTTTATTTGTCCACAGGGCACCAAATGGTCTACTTCTATTATTATTGTATGTTGACGATATTATCTTGACAGGGGATAATTTTGAGACTTTAGGTTCCTTCATTAGTGTCTTAAGCACTGAATTTCGAATGAAGGATCTTGGGCCTTTACATTATTTTCTTGGCATTAAAGTACATAGAAGTCCAACCAGTCTCTATCTTACTTAATCAAAGTATGCCAGAGATCTATTAGTCAGATCAGGAATGGAGTCATGCAAGAGCACTGCTACTCCCATGGCTGTATGCACAAAGCTTCTCCTTAAGGTTGATGATGCTCCTTATCCCGATCCATCTCATTACAGGAGTATTGTGGGTGCCCTTCAGTATCTTACCTTGACCAGGCCTGACCTATCATTTTCGGTCAATCTCGCATGTCAGTTTTTGCAGAATCCTACAATTGGCTAGTTTCAGGCGGTCAAACGTAATTTACGATACATTCGTGGTACTCTAAATTTGGAATTCATATTCTCTCTCACAGTTCTCTGGATTTGTATGGTTTTTTCAACGCCGATTGGGCTAGGTGCTCTTTAACGCGACGTTCCATGACTGGGTATTGTCTTTTTCTGGGTGCTAATTGCATATCATGGAGTGCCAAAAAGCAACCTACAGTTGCTCGCTCTAGCACTGAGTCTGAATATAGGGCCATGGTATCAACTACCGCTGAACTCATTTGTACTACATTTCTTCTTAGAGATATAGGGATCTCGTTGTCTCGGCCTCTTCAATTATTTTGTGATAACATCAGTTCTCTGTATATGATTGTTAATCCAGTTTCCATGCACGGACCAAACATATAAAGGTGGACTATCATTTTGTTCGGAAAAAAGTGGCCATTGGAACATTGATAACAAGGTTTGTGTCATCCTCCAACCAAATTGCTGATATATTCACTGAACCTTTAGCGCATGATACTTTCATGAAACTATGTCCCAAACTAGGTCTGTGTTGTGCACCCCAGTCCAGTTTGAGAGAGGGTATTGAAGAAAAGGTTCAGCAAATGAAGAAATCGAGACCCTGTGGTGATCCACCCCAGCAAATCCAGTCAAACAATGATCAAGCCATGACATATTAGAATGCAACAATCAAGGGATCAAAGCAAATCCAGTCAAACAATGATCAAGCCTTGACATGGCAGAATACAAGAATCAAGGGATTATAATGCTTGATTGTAGGATCTGAATAGGGACAATTTGTATCAATTAACAATCCCTGATTTTATGTAATCTATCCATAATAGTATTATAAATTCAAATTCCTTATCTCTTCAAACCATGAAGAGAAAGGTTGTTCAAACAGAACTTGACATTTATGTTTTTATCTGTATGTTTGTTTCTTTCTTTTGTGGGACAAGTGTGTGAGGTGAGCTGCGCGCTGTATCTTTGTACATGCATGTGTGTTGTGTGCAAGTGTTTATGATGTATTCCGATGTAGAAGTGTGCCATGAACGTTTACTAGGAGTGGAAGAAGGTGGTGAAAGCCTAAAATCTCAGTTAGGACACGAGGCAATAGATAGAAATCCAAATCGCTAGTTGTCGGTGTTTTTTTTCTAGTAAGTTGGTGGGTTGGGCAAGAAAATAGAGTGGGCAAGTTTGAGAAAAAAATGTAGAATGGGAAGAAAGAAAAGGAAAAAGAAGACATGAGCAACGATATCAGTGCGCGCTTAGCTATGAAACAAGAGATGATATTGTTGCTCAATCAAAAAGGTAAAAAAATGAGGTTAGACTTAGGAGAGGGCCTTTTTTGTGCAGTTGGGAGTATGAGGTCGGTTCTTTTTTGTATACTGATCATCTAAGGTGATTTTTTCTCATAAAATCCACTAATAATAAATATTAAGTTATTTTATTGGGTTCTTGTAATCTTTTCTTCCTAATCCATTCATGTATGCCCCTCAAGCTTAACAATTTTAAAAAGGCATCATTATTGGGGAGGAAATTTGCAAAGAAAGACACCAATAAATATATATATATATATATATGGATCATACAGACTCACTTGTGGGGACCATGTGATCAATTCAAGCACCTAAACAAACTCAGGTCTCCGGCATTAAAAAAAAAAAAAAAAAAGAGTATCCAGTTCAGGTCCAGTCACACTCTAGACCTCACAGGAACTCGGCCCATTTTCATCCATAAATGCAAGTTCTTCATACAGACTCAGTTTTTGCGGAATCCTACAATTGGCTAGGTTCGGATCGTGATTATGGGTCCCACAATGATAAAAAACTGAGATCAAATGGTTTACATAATTTTATACATATCTCGAGATCCGAGATAGATCAACGGTTGAAATTTTGACCTCTAGCCGTTTTTAGCCTTTTTAATACTTTCAACGGATTGGATCATCAACGAGGGTCCCAAAAATTGAAAAAAAAAAAAAAGACTGTCCAAAAAGGACATCCGTTTCACTGTAGCTCCGCCTCTACCAGCTTCAGACATATGGCTCTGATTCAAATCTCCCCAATTTCCAGCCCATTTGAAATAGAGGCAAATCATCTAAACATCATTTGAAATAGATGTTGCAAGATAAGTTTCCAAACAATCTAAAAACTGTTTCACGCAGTTTTTAGACAATAAGAGGCAAGAATCAGATTTGCCAAACACAACCTTAGTCCTTTTGTCACGGACATTAGTAGTCCTTTTGAGTTATTTACAACCTTATCTATGAATGCAAATCCATAAATTGTTTGGGTCCAAACTGAAGTCACTGTGCTTGTCCCCACTCCATGGCAATACATGTGATGGGACTGAAAATTAAATCAGGAAGTCCTCTTTCCTGTATAGCAGCTTGAGATGACTTTTTCCCTCTTCAATTTCAAAAACTCTAATTTTCCTCAGTTCTTCTCTATGTTTGAAAAAAATGATAAAACTGTCTTAGACCTTTTTTTTAGGCACCTCCATTCCTTTTTACATTTTCCCTGTCTCTTCCTTTACTTGGACCTTTGGTCAATACAACCTATATGACCCGCTCTTGTGAAGTCGCGGAAAAATATTCAAACTTTGAGAAGGGTGAGAGAAAAGCCATCTCTAGAGATAAACTATATAGAAAAATCTCTTAAATTAAGCACAACCTATTTCTAAAGGGTCCATATGTTTTCATGGTAAGAATTCCCTCTGTGACAACCATTATGCAACCATCACCTTTGTAACTGAGTCCTAGAAACGTGATGGTCCCATGAGCATCTCCATCTTTTGTCTCGTTTGGCATACCCACTTCACTTTAAATTGTTAGCAATTCATTACAAAACAGGCAAACAGGCCCTTATTGTAATACTTGATTGTCTTATATATGTGGGCCATTTTGGGCCACAAACTCAGCCCAGTTTTTGTGATTAAAAGTGTTATACAAATCAAGCCCAATGTGAAGTGGTTCAGGCAAGAATTGGGCTGTGTCTGGCACTTTGCCAATGGACACCCCAAGATTACAAATTTGATGCCGGATGATCATTGATCCCCACACCATCTTCTCTTGTTTGCAACTTTATTTTGTTTTTTGGGAGATTATTATTACAAATTCTGAAACATTCTCACTAATAATGCCATTTTCTCGTGGCCCATCTATGATCGACATTGCAGATGAATCATCATCTCAGTCTAATTCAGGTTGCTTCATCATGTTAAATGGAGTGAGGCCCAGCCCAGACCATTGTATGATGATTAAAATAGTGCACGTTGTTGGACACATAATTCATTTATTAGGTGAGGTTCAACCCTGGGAAACTAGGCCCATCTATATACTAGCCCTTCTTTATCAGCTCTGGCTTAGTTTGTTCTCATCTGGTATGTTCGTGGGTGTATGATCTGATCCCACCATATAAAAAAGGGTAGAAACGTCTCACAGAGACCCTGATGGGCTCGAATGGAATATCAAATGGGCCATGATGGATTTCGAACTTGGAATTCCTTCATTGTACCTAGGGCTGCACAGAACCGGACCGCAGACCGGACCGGACCACAAAACCGGACCGGACCGGACCGGATTTGCTAGTGGTCCAAATCCGGTCCGGTCCGGTCCAGGCCTTTTGTGGTCTGGTCTGGACCGGACCTGACCGGATTTATTAAAATAATAATTTTTTTTTTCATATTGATGAGCCCATGAGGCATGAGCCCAGCACCCATTTGTAAAACCCATCATTCATTCATTTGACATTTGCCCACTTTTTAGATGTGAGGTGAAATGGAAAAAAAAAAAACGAAAAAAAAAATGAAAAAAAATGGAAACCGGTCCGGACCACTTTAAGTGGTACAACCGGACCGGTTTGGACCGGTTCGGTCCTTCATTTTAGGCCGGACCGGAAATCCGATTGATCAGCCCTAATTGTACCAAGTAACTGGACTAAATTCTAATTTATACCACTATCAAAATGCCTTGGACCCAGGTTCCAATTTATGAGAAAGTTTTAGTTCAGCCCACTTTTAGTCATATATAGCACAGGGTCAGAGGCTTTTGTATGAATCCAAGTTGGTCCAGTCAGGTAGCTGGAAGACCCGTGTGAGTGAAAGTGAACCCTACCTGACTGCTTGCGAGAGGGGAAAGGACCACGGCAAGGATGAAAATGAACTTCTAATATAAGCTGAAAGCTTTAGTTAAACCACCCTAATCTCTATGACTCGAAGGAGTTCAAAAACCCTTTGAGGATATTCTCGAGGATTTAGCAATTGTAATTTGTAAATCTTCGAAGATTTGGACCAGTAGAAATTATCATTTTAAAGGAATTTTAGGTCCTACCACCCTTTTTGGAGTTGGAAATTTTCAGTTTTGTGGATTTACGCATCGCTACTATGATCACATTTGGCAATCAAATCCTCAAGGATTCATTTCTGAGCTTTCACAAAGTTGTGGAAAACCCATGTTGGTAAATCTTGAGGATTTTGGCCAATGATTTTTGAGGATTCTCACTTCCAACCTCTTCACATGTGATTTGGAAATCCTCAATTTTGAGGATTTACGCAATGATACCAAATTCTCTTACATATAAGCATCGATGCACTCCAATATCAATATCAATATTAAGTTCTCGGCTATAGAAATCCTCAATGAGGAATCCCTATTCCAGGAGGAGATATGGAAATCTTTAAATCTCCAAACTCCTCACCTATTACCAAAAGTGCCTTAATTTTTCTTAGTTATGCGCACTTTTGTTTACCGATATCGACGTAAAATCTTCTCCTATGCAAATCCACAAGGAGGGATTCTAGAATCTACCGCAATGAGGAATTCTCAAATCTGCATGTTCGAGTTGTGAACCTACTCTTATCATTTTCTTTCTACCCTTACGTCCGGTCGTTGACCATACACACCTTATAAATTGTCAAAGTTGCCTCGTTCAGAGCTCGCCAACCTCAGGAAAGTTGAAACGATCATTTTTTCTTCTTTCTTGGGCTTTCTATAGTTTTATAAAAACGTCGCTATAGTAGATTGAGGTCGTTGAGTTCCAATTGAATTCATGTTTTCTATATTGAAAGGGAAGTAATATAAAAGGGAAAGCTTAATTCAGGTGTCTTCCAAATGTTTGAATTCTTTCTGATGAGTTGTGTGAAAGGTGTGCAAGTGGTTAAATTCCAACACACACTCTTTGAATTGATTCTTTTGGTCATGTTGATGTGGGTGCTCATGGTTTGTTCTCTGTGCATTGTTTTCATATTTTTGTCTGTGTTTCCTGTGGCTTAATTCCCCTATAGGGTTTAACTTTTTCAAATCAGTCAATTGGGCTTGCTTCTTAAATTCAAGAAGCTCAAAAAAAAAAAAAAAAAAAAAAAAAAACTCCCTCTCAGCAGCACTCGGCCAAAGTTCACTCCGATCAAAATAAGGGTCATCATCATTTACTTTTGATCCTTATTTTTTTTTTTTTTTAGTATTTTTTACAAAAGAAGTTCTAATCATGTGTTCTAGGCATGATCAGTGGCCCTACTCATAGTTGTCTAAAGTTTTGCACATGGCTAATAGGAGAAATCTATTTTGAATGGTTTAGATTTAATTAGCTGTGCAGACACATTTCTACCAAAAAAATCTTGCTTGTACAAGGTTAAAGTACTATCTCTCTCTCTCTCTCAACTCTTGCTTGCTAATTCTCAGTAACTCTTGCTTGCTAATTCTTAATATAGTCGGAGTTGAGACAACCATCAAATTGATCACATGTAAATATATGAATTTTCCGTAATACACTCGAGTGTTATCTGAGTTTCATCAGGCAAATATTAAAATTTTGCAACCAGGTTGGTGGAATAACAGGGGCCTTGACTCTTCTTTTCTTATATGTTTGAGCTGCAATATGTACAACAAAATCCCATAGGCCAGTGAACCAGACCTTGAAGACCATTAATTTGGTAGTACACATGCTGATGGTACACCAAGATGGGAAGAAAGTACTGGGTCCGGATGTTTAGGCTTATTTTTTTTTTCTCTTTTTGTTGTAATCGATGGTACAGTTTCTTTAAACAGAGGGATTCATTCCTGATATACGATGGTGGATTCAGGTGGGAACTCTAACCATGATGTCGATCTTATTTGAATCTGATACAACTCTTATATAAGTTACATCTGAATATGACATCAACAGAGAAGGCAAGAGATTTGATATCGAATTTGAATATGAGAAAAGAACTGAGGATCACATAGGTGCACATAAATCAAGTGGCCTCAAAATTGATCCTCTAAATATACAAGGAGAGCTCTCAAAATAATAGGATGGTTCAGACCTTTTTACTATCAATTGTCAATACGCCTTTGTTTGTGTATGGCTTACTTAGATGCATATCAGTCACAAGGGCATCAAGATAAGAGCCATAGGCCTGTCAATGGAACGGGCCAGGCCCTAATATTATTAGGTTATCCAGTCCCGTTCAAATACTTTCGATCTATAATTAGTAAAGATAAATAGATTAATAAGATATCGGGATAAGGGTTAGATGGTTGAAGTGGGTACTTATTTATGAGATTCTTACTACTAGATATGTACTAACTAGATTTGAAGGAAAGTTTTATAAGATAATTATTAGATCAGATATTACCTATGTACGTAGTAGACTGTTGGCCCATTAGGTTATAACGTAAAAAAAAAAGGAGAGATATTACCTATGTAGTAGACTGTTGGCCCATTAGGTTATAACGTAAAAAAAAAGGAGAGAGAGAGAGAGTTAGCAGAGATGAAAATGTAGAGATTGGTGTATTGTAAAACTAAGAAAGGTAAATAAAAAATGATCGCATTCGGAAGATGGTTTGATTATATTCAACATAGGCCAACAATAATGTCGAGGAAAAGAAATTCCCCGTGCAAGTTGATAGCCCTTAAGAAAAAGAGGACAAATGAATAGGAATGGATGGAAGTAGTGATGATAGATTTAAAAAGTGCAATCTATTTGAGGATTTGACATAGAACACAATGAAATGACGAAACGGAATTTATATAGTTGACCCTAACATAGTTGGCTTAAGGCTTTGATATCGATGATGATGATAATGTAAAATCCTTGACTTTGGGGCTTCAATTTCTTTGTGCAATTCTTTTTTGTGGGTTATGCTTCAATTTGAAGCTAAATTATGATTGGATCAGTATCAAACTTGATTGGGTGTAACTCCATGGATTATATGGGTATGTGTGGAGAAAGGATTTAGATGAATCATAAGTGGGTCATATTAAAATCAACAAAAAAGGCCAAACGAAAAAGATATAAGAGGATTTGTATGGTTCAGCGATGCGCCTACATCTATGAAAGAGAGTATATTTTCACATCTTGACTCTTATCGGAGTTTTTATTATAAATTACGCTATAAATATAATTGACAGTACTTTCTTAAATCCTAATGCAATTACCAAAATACCCTTAATCCTAAACCTGGTCCCTGACTACTCCAATGGACCCATCCGGTTAACCCGGAATATAAAACATAAACCAAAAATTTAAGAAACAAGTTAGCTCCCAATTTTTGATAACTTTCCACAGACGAGAGAAACCTAAAGTGAAACTGAACTTTCCCACACTATTAACTCCTACAGCCAAAACGCAACATATATAGCCAAATAGATGTCTGCATTCACTGTACATGAAGATGTGACACGTGGAAGTGATTCGAACCATCTATCAGGTGGACCATGGCATAAACATCCAAACATCAAAAGTCAACATCAGCTGACCATCCCAGCAATCCATTCAACGAAGAGCTTTTCCTATAACTACCAAGAGGATAGACATTTATGGATACTCATAAAAAAACCAAACTTCCAGGATTTTCAATAGAAACAGATATCTTAGGCATCCAAACACGAAAACAGAGGGGGTTTTCACGGAAAATTCTATATTATGGAGTCTCCCACACGGCCATAACTTAGAGATGGAGAGGGTCCTACAATAATATATTCATTCCACCATCAGTTACATCATCTGGACCGCCCCATGAAAATGAAATGTAGAAGAAGAAGAAGAAGAAGAAGGCCCCCAAGAATGCCCCTCTTTCAGCTAAGAAACTACAAAAGGCACCATGGAAGATATTGTCCATGTATATATATAATGTATTTGGATAGCTAGTTTGAATAATATCTCCTTCTTCCACATATGTTGTATATATACAAGTTGAAAATATCCTGAATTATGCAATATGGTTGGCCCACTATCGACACCTTTCTGGCTGGCTATTAAATAAATTTTGAATGATCACACTACCTTTCCCATCTCTCCAAACCATATCTATCATCTTTTACTTTTTGTTAATTAAATTTAGAACTACTGGCTATCTCTTTAAGGGTTAGATTAGAGATCATAAAAAAATTGCAATATTTTCTATTGAGTAACAGATATGTTTCCGTCTTCAAAAGGACTCATCCATGCAATTCGGAGTGACCCAGTAATTTTACAATTTAGGTTGACAATTTAAATTATTGCTCTTTCATCCATCAACCTAGGTTGAACACAATATAACTCTGACCCTTAATCCACATTAAGAAATTTTACAAGAAACATAGTGACACCATATTTAGTTACATATTACATTTCTCACTGCTCAGGGTTTGATTTCAGTCTTCTTTTAATGTGTGAGCAAGCTTTTCTCCTTGCATGTCATCTTCCTGCTCCAGCGGGGTGTTTTCCCCGCGAGGCAGTGTATGAAAAATAAATGAACTCGATCTCACAAATTCCAATTTAATTCCAGTGATTAGCATGAGTTGTTCCTATAGCTCATGACAAACCCCAGAATGACCCACTCACAGACCCACATGACAATACATGTACCATACAGTAGGATATACGCTAGTTCCTCTTCATTGCACCTGCCGTAGCCCTTACTTTTCTCATATATCTTCTCCCTTTTAGGCCTTTTTTTCCTCTAGGACAATCCAACAATGAAGTCAAGCTGAAATTACATAGGGTATGTTAGTTGAATCACAAGCACAACAAGGCAATTTTTTTTTTTGAAATCGTCATCAAACATAAGATACAGACCAAAAGCCCAAGTCAGTTGTTCACCAACCGAAGATGATGAGAAGGGTGGAATTCAAACCAGACAGAACCCTTCCCAACCTAATCCCATATCTTGGATATAAAAACACCATAACTTCCAATCACAACCCCCCCACAAACAAACTGCCGAACCCCAAAATCAACTTCCCTATGTTGGAGTTGATCTACTTAAATACATATGTAACTATCGTTTCCAAATTCCACCACTTCCTCAAATTCCCAGCAATCAGAAAACCATGTTTGGCTCCTTTTCCCATCCTTTTATCTTTCTCCCTCTTCTCTTTGTCCTTGCTTCCCTCCCCTGTTTTCCCGCCAGATCAGCTCCGGGATTCCCGCCCCCAACTGAAACCGTTCCAGCAGATAACGGTAACTACACGTGGCGGAATTTCGAGCGGCTTGTCGATGCAGAGCTGGGGAGCCACGTCAGCGGCATCTCCGAGCTGAAGAAGTACATGAACCGTTTCGGTTATCTACCGCTGCCCGATACGAACTTCACCGATATGTATGATGACCGGCTCGTATCGGCCCTGACCCGGTACCAGAAAAGGCTCGGCCTGCCCGTCACCAGCCGGCTCGACTCCGGCACGCTCGACCAAATCATGGCGCCGAGGTGCGGCATGCGCGACAGCCCCCGGCGGCTGCACACCACCCGCCACTTCGCCTTCTTCCCCGGCAGGCCCCGGTGGACCCGGCAGAGCCCCGCGACGCTAACGTACGCCTTCTCCCCGGATTACCGAGTAACCTATCTCGACCCGAACGACGTCCGGGCAATCTTCCGGCGGGCGTTCACGAGATGGGCCGCCGTCATACCGGTGAATTTCGCAGAGACGGAGGAGTACGGGATGGCCGACGTCAAAATTGGATTCTACAGCGGGGACCACGGCGACGGTGAGCCGTTCGACGGGGTGTTGGGGGTGTTGGCGCATGCGTTCTCGCCGGAGAGCGGGCGGTTTCACCTGGATGCGGCGGAGACTTGGGCGGTCGATTTCGGGTCGGAGAAGTCGAAGGTGGCCGTTGATTTGGAATCGGTGGCCACCCATGAGATCGGGCATGTTCTCGGGTTGGCACATACGCCCGTTAAGGAGGCGGTCATGTACCCGAGCTTGAGTCCGAGGACGAAGAAGGTGGATTTGACCGTGGATGATGTGAAGGGAGCCCAGGCTCTATATGGGTCGAACCCAAATTTCAATTTCAGCTCTTTAGCTGCTTCTGAAACATCCAACCATGGGTTTGATAGAAGTTCTGAAATCAGAGGTAGAGGTCTGGTTTGGAGAATTTCAATAGGAGCTTTGATACTGGTATTGTGTTGTATATGATGTCCATGATTTCAAAATTTTTTTTTTTTTTAATTCATTTTTTCCCATCTATTATGGGATTGGAAATTTGGAATTCTTCAAGATGAAAAAAATCTTGAACTTGAGATTCTTTCCTATTTATCACAGATATTGAAATTGATTTATGTCTTCATCACTTTGAAAGAATCTCATTTTCCATCTCTTTTGCAAGTTCCAATGGCTCTGAGGAAAAAAAAAAACAGCACATTGAAATCTAGTGTATAGATTGAATCTAACCGTTGGATTAGAGGGTGTGGTCTATTTCTCAAATGGGTCATGGCCAAAAGCTTCAGATGGAAACGGGTTGTGGTCGTTTTAGATTATTTAGCATTTTTTCTAAGCTATGGGATGGAGGACAAACAAAAATTGGACGGCTGAGATGGTTTTTATACACTTATGTATCACTGCCGTTTAAAGATACCATCAGTGTCTTATTATTGAAGCAATTGGCAACTTTGGAGGGCTGTGATTCAAAGTGCCATGAGGAGGGCTATGACTTGGATGCCTCCGTCAAATGACATGCGCCAGCAGCCACTCATGTCGTCATATGTAGTTGAAATGGACAGCTTCAAGTTTAGTTGTTTTTGGACGGCAGATACTTGACAGTATGAAGAATATAATAATCAGTGGGCCACAAGAGGTGGGACCCACCAATTGGACAGTCCAGATCCAATCATGCTGTTGCTTTTATGCACAGCTGAGTGATCATCTAATGAAAGGAATCTCCTGGCTATGTTTTGGGATGTGAGAGTTGCTTCTGGGATTTTTTTTCTCCAGGGATATTTGGATAAGCACACGTTTGTCTCATTTTAAGTGGTGTGATGATGGCAGCAAATCAGAACCACTCGTTTGGTACTGGGGGCAGTTCTCATCCACCATAACTGATTCTGCCACGTGTACAAAATTCTATAACTGAACAGATATTAAACAAATGGATTACATGGGACTTTGCTTAGGAGCTACGCTTCCAAATGCAATGTTTGCTTTAGATTCGAATCATGAAATGGATGTAAAAGGGAGTCATTTCATGGGAAAGTCTACCAAACAAGTTGTTTGAATCAGTGGGCCTTTTGTAAGATGGGCCACCAACCTAAAGGCCCTTCCATTCTAGAAATGTGCTTTGAAATTGGGGTTGAAACAACTTCAAGGAACATGGAGTGGACCATGTGTGGGAGGTGATGGAAGTTCCACCATATCCAATCAATTGGATGAGGAAAAAAGAAAAAACTTTACTCTCTTAAATCACAGTCCCAAACTAGTAAAATGGGAGTAATCTTTACCCACTACTTGGCTTCTTCATGTAATTAAGCTAGCCTGTTCGGAAAGTCTAATATGTTAGAAAGAGAGCTAAATTCAATTAGGTATGTCTGAAATAGAGTACGTAGCTTTAGTTAAGCCCATTTGAAAATCTGATAAATATGAAACAATTTATTTTTAAAAGGGTATATTTAAAATAGTACTATTTCAAATAAATTTATTTTAAATCAGCTCTATTTCAAATAGATAATACTCGCTAAACACATCAGTTCGAATAAATTTCAACTTAAGTAGACCCAAAAATTAAATGTACCAAACGGGCATCATCGTTTTTGTTTTTACCATGTGAATGCATTAGCCCAAATAAGGTCCCACAATTCACCTCACCATCACAACACTGCATCATATCACTTATCCGTGATTGTCCAACATTTCAGCCAATTGCAATGTTGGAGTGAATATCAAACCATGATGTAGTGATGTTAGGATGCAGATTGGCTGGATGGGACCCACCGTGTTCAAATGTTAGGGAACTCCTTTACTTGATGGCAATCTCTACTAGGTAAACGGGCCACATCTGGGCTTGCTTTAGGCCCACGTTAAAAATGGGTCAGATGGGTTCAATTCAAATATTTGTTTTTACAAACGTTGGAGGCCAGTCCATTAATTGACAGACATGTGGACACCCTTTTCAGGGAGAACGAATTTGCTGGAAATCATCAAAATTTTCTCTGGAAAATCAACTTGACTTACCCAGGCTCAGTCAAGTCAACTTGACCTAGTTGAAGGAGTCTGACCAAGTCTGCAAAAAATTCATTCCAAATTACTTGTGGAATTGATGCTCATTTCAAGTCACGTGCGGGTTATCTTTCAAAATTATGAATCCATCTCTTTTGCCATCAATTGGCAACCCCAAAATCACTTGAAAGAGTTTTTAATTGTATTATCCAGCGTAAATATAGTGGTATTACTCTAACTGAAGTGAAATTTATGAGCATTAAAATTTACTAAATTAGAATTGTAATAGGCGGGTTCAATTCATGAAATGGTGGGCTCCCTCTTGGTACAATGATATGGGCCTACACACAGAAGGAAAAAAAAAAAAAGAAAAAGGAAAAAAAAAAAAAAGAACCATAGTTTTGTAGATTCCATTTCAACCATGGGAAGCTATGGGACTTACAGGCCTGACCTGAAATGAGGGTTGGCAATGGGCCAGGTTGAAGCGAACCAGGTCAGCCAGAGCGAATCCACTCATTCGTTAGGTCTGTGATTTAGAAATTGTCTAACTATAATTATTGTATGGGAGAAAAGTAGGGTTATCAAGTTGATAGCCCTAAAATGCATGTCAATATCCATTCCACAGACCTAATAATTAGGCCAAAAGTAAAATTCCAGAAACAGATATCCATAGACCTAATATTACATTTCCCATGTTGTGGTGAAAAGGTGCATGGAAGTAGAAAAAGGTTTAGGTCAATTGTCAAACCTAGAATTTTTGTGAGGAAGACAAATGTAATTCTAGAGAGTTTTGTAGAGAAAAAGAAGACAAAATGTATTGAATTCTTGTGCAAAATATCTTATATACAAAAAGAAGACTCTTGACTTGATTTGGTTATGACTAAAAAAAAAAAAAAACTAAAAATGATTATCTCTATTTCAAACTACAGTAACACATGTAAATGAGGTCCTAAATATGACTCAAATAACATATAATTATATTAAGGGTAAATTAGCCAAAAGTCCCTGCGCACGGTCTTCTAAGGCATCAAGGACAACAACTTTTTCTCTAATGTCTCTAGTCCAGACAGCTGGAGATACTTTGGTGAAAGGTCCCTAATATGCCACGTCATATATTTTCATGACTAATTTGCCCCTTTCAACCCTCATTCGAACTCCTGCCTTCTTCTTCTCTCTCATTTTCCATTTTCCATTCCTTTCCATGGTTTGGAGTATCATTGCAGAGCACTTTTCATCGCCACCATGCCATGACTTCTGATTCTCTCTATTTCATTTCTTCAAAGATGGAATCGGTTTTGAAATATCTCTCTATCCAAATCTCTCTCTGTACTCAGACAAATTTATCTGAATTTCTAATAAAACTCAGACAAATTTATCTGAGTTTGTGTCCAACTTGTGAGGTATTTTTCTATGATATAACGGTGGAATCTTGACTTGGTCTCTTCATGAAAGTTGTAGCTCTAGATGTGTAGATGATTCTAGGGTTTTGAATCACCTGATTTGGACTTCGGAAGCTCAAGTTATGGCTCATTGAAATTTACTGGTAAAAATAGGAATTTTGGATCGGTTTTTCCGGCCTTATTTTGAAGCAACGCTTGGAGGCCCAAACGAACTTGAATTTTTGCGAACCAGACCTTTCTGAAAAGCTTAAGACGTCCTCTAAAAACTTTATGAAGACCACTTTGTCGTTCTGAAACTCTAACGCCATCCAAACCTCAATGGAATGAGAGAAGTTCATTTGACAAATTTATCTGAATTTCTGATAAAACTCAGACAAATTTATCTGAGTTTGTGTCCAACTTGTGAGGTATTTTTCTATGACATAACGGTAGAATCTTGACTTGGTCTCTTCATGAAAGTTGTAGCCCTAGATGTGTAGATGATTCTAGGGTTTTGAATCACCCGATTTGGACTTCGGAAACTCAAGTTATGGCTCATTGAAATTTACTGGTAAAAACAAGAATTTTGGATCGATTTTCCGGCCTTATTTTGAAGCAACGCTTGGAGGCCCAAACGAACTTGAATTTTTGCGAACCAGACCTTTCTGAAAAGCTTAAGACGTCCTCTAAAAACTTCATGAACAACACTTTGTCGTTCTGAAACTCTAACGCCATCCAAACCTCAATGGAATGAGAGAAGTTCATTTGACAAATTTATCTGAATTTCTGA
Organism: Litsea cubeba; assembly: GCA_012931725.1. NCBI lineage: Eukaryota > Viridiplantae > Streptophyta > Magnoliopsida > Laurales > Lauraceae > Litsea > Litsea cubeba. Next base: position 2,305,917 of record CM022946.1, on the reverse strand, counting down.
TAAAACTCAGACAAATTTATCTGAGTTTGTGTCCAACTTGTGAGGTATTTTTCTATGACATAACGGTGGAATCTTGACTTGGTCTCTTCATGAAAGTTGTAGCCCTAGATGTGTAGATGATTATAGGGTTTTGAATCACCCGATTTGGACTTTGGAAACTCAAGTTATGGCTCATTGAAGTTTACTGGTAAAAACAGGAATTTTGGATCGATTTTCCGGCCTTATTTTGAAGCAACGCTTGGAGGCCCAAACGAACTTGAAGTTTTGCGAACCAGACCTTTCTGAAAAGCTTAAGACGTCCTCTAAAAACTTCATAAAGACCACTTTGTCGTTCTGAAACTCTAACGCCATCCAAACCTCAATGGAATGAGAGAAGTTCATTTGACAAATTTATCTGAATTTCTGATAAAACTCAGACAAATTTATCTGAGTTTGTGTCCAACTTGTGAGGTATTTTTCTATGACATAACGGTGGAATCTTGACTTGGTCTCTTCATGAAAGTTGTAGCCCTAGATGTGTAGATGATTATAGGGTTTTGAATCACCCGATTTGGACTTTGGAAACTCAAGTTATGGCTCATTGAAGTTTACTGGTAAAAATAGGAATTTTGGATCGATTTTCCGGCCTTATTTTGAAGCAACGCTTGGAGGCCCAAATGAACTTGAATTTTTGCGAACCAGACCTTTCTGAAAAGCTTAAGACGTCCTCTAAAAACTTCATGAAGACCACTTTGTCGTTCTGAAACTCTAACGCCATCCAAACCTCAATGGAATGAGAGAAGTTCATTTGACAAATTTATCTGAATTTCTGATAAAACTCAGACAAATTTATCTGAGTTTGTGTCCAACTTGTGAGGTATTTTTCTATGACATAACGGTAGAATCTTGACTTGGTCTCTTCATGAAAGTTGTAGCCCTAGATGTGTAGATGATTCTAGGGTTTTGAATCACCCGATTTGGACTTCGGAAACTCAAGTTATGGCTCATTGAAGTTTACTGGTAAAAACAAGAATTTTGGATCGATTTTCCGGCCTTATTTTGAAGCAACGCTTGGAGGCCCAAACGAACTTGAATTTTTGCGAACCAGACCTTTCTGAAAAGCTTAAGACGTCCTCTAAAAACTTCATGAAGACCACTTTGTCGTTCTGAAACTCTAACGCCATCCAAACCTCAATGGAATGAGAGAAGTTCATTTGACAAATTTATCTGAATTTCTGATAAAACTCAGACAAATTTATCTGAGTTTGTGTCCAACTTGTGAGGTATTTTTCTATGACATAACGGTGGAATCTTGACTTGGTCTCTTCATGAAAGTTGTAGCCCTAGATGTGTAGATGATTATAGGGTTTTGAATCACCCGATTTGGACTTTGAAAACTCAAGTTATGGCTCATTGAAGTTTACTGGTAAAAATAGGAATTTTGGATCGATTTTCCGGCCTTATTTTGAAGCAACGCTTGGAGGCCCAAACGAACTTGAATTTTTGCGAACCAGACCTTTCTGAAAAGCTTAAGACGTCCTCTAAAAACTTCATGAAGACCACTTTGTCGTTCTGAAACTCTAACGCCATCCAAACCTCAATGGAATGAGAGAAGTTCATTTGACAAATTTATCTGAATTTCTGATAAAACTCAGACAAATTTATCTGAGTTTGTGTCCAACTTATGAGGTATTTTTCTATGACATAACGGTGGAATCTTGACTTGGTCTCTTCATGAAAGTTGTAGCCCTAGATGTGTAGATGATTATAGGGTTTTGAATCACCCAATTTGGACTTTGGAAACTCAAGTTATGACTCATTGAAGTTTACTGGTAAAAACAGGAATTTTGGATCGATTTTTCCGGCCTTATTTTGAAGCAACGCTTGGAGGCCCAAACGAACTTGAATTTTTGCGAACCAGACCTTTCTGAAAAGCTTAAGACGTCCTCTAAAAACTTCATGAAGACCACTTTGTCGTTCTGAAACTCTAACGCCATCCAAACCTCAATGGAATGAGAGAAGTTTATTTGAATTATTGCTGAGCTTTGCCAAAACTCAGATAAATTGTCTGATTCTGCTTTTGCTGACGTGTACAAGGGTGTTTTTATCTTTTTCAATGAGTTACTTTTATAAAAGGACTGCCGTCAGTACGAAAAAATGGTGTGGACCGTTTGCAATAAAAATCACAGTTGAGGGACCTCCGCCCAAATGCCCCTTATATTAAACCTCAAAACTAAAAAAACTCCGTCTTATCGATAAAATCGAAAAACCGAGATTTAATCACTTTATGATGAAATTTTCCATGAAAATAACCTCAAACTCCTTTAGAAACATGTAATATCGATATTCTTGTAAAGAGCATTTCATCTTTGTGTAATAACTGAAAAGCTAATGATTGTATTGAAAGTTTGACTGTACAAAGCACGTATTTGACCAGCTGAATCAATTTCTTTCGATCCTGACCCTCCATACAATAATCATGTAGCCAATATTTAAGCCTGTGGGTTGATTTCAGACTTGGATTTTGAGCCTCGTTCCTACTCCGTTTTGATTTGGGCACTTACTTTGACATGCTGGTCTCTGATATTGATTTTGGGTTGGAATTGCCATTAAATGCATCAATGGGCATAGAACCTCTCTGGTCTAGCTCCACATGAAAGGTCATCATGCCCTTAGCTCAGACATGATTTTCCCATGTATTGGATGGTCTTAGATGATGAGAAAGTTTCATATGATATTGGATGGACCATCTTTGAATGATCTAACAAATTTCCATGGATTTAGTTCCCATACATTTATTTATGGGAAATGGATCCCCTCTTTGGCCCAAATAGAGAGACCCTGTTTGGACCATTTAGGGGTCGCCACGCACTGGGACGAAAGAAAGAGAAATTTCTCTTTCTTCCGCCCCTGCATCCGCCCCTCGATGTGGCGCCCCATGATTGGTTTACCTTGTTTGGAACAAATAGGGGATCAGGTTCCTTATTTATGGTACTTAGAACCACTTCAGGACCCCCCAAATTGTGGAACAGACTATCCATGTAACCATGTGGGGCCACAACATCATGGATGGGGCAGGCTCAAAGCAGAGGGTGTCTTCATGACCTATTTTAAATGACCCTGATGAGAAAGATGAATGAAGTAGTAGAAGGTTAATCTCTGTAAATCACATACATACATTGCTTAAAAGAGGGGAAATGAGAAAGAGGAAGTGTGGAGTCAAAGAAAGCAACCCACCTCCTTTTGATGATGTTTTGGATGGTAAGGAAATATGGCAGAAACAGAAAGTGCAGTTTCGGTTGGAAGCCTGATTCTGCACAGACTTTCCTTCATCTTCAAATTATTGTCAGAAATCAGAATCAGAAGATTGCAGGTCGTTCTTTTGAGAGAGAGAGAGAGAGATTGGTCCAAGGAGGACTTAATTCATAGTCCACAGCCACCTTAAATTTTGAATTTTTTATGGCCAATTTTTCACTTGGGGTACTCATTTTATGTGATATGAATAATCACTAGAGACCAATCCTTGGCTGTAGTATTGATGGTGAGTGCGTGGTTGGGTGTACTTGTGAATACTTAAGAGAATAGCCCTTATAGTTGGATTTTACGCAAATATCTCAGCCCTTCATCTGAAAGCTAAACTTTTCTTATGTTTTAAGTGATATATATTTTGACCTACATAAGGGGGACTCAAGTTCACCATTGTCACGCTCACGCCAATGTCCCTAACTAGCTCATCATTTGTTGAGTAAAATTTCAAATTGAAATAAGTGTAATTCAACAAGGTGCAGTTGTGTAGTGAGGGGATATTGTTTTCCGTAGTTAGAGAAGAGTCATGCATTTCTACTTCTTACATATAAAATCGAAATGCTCTCTATTGAGAATAATTATTATTTTTATTTTCTACCAAGAAAATATTTCATACCAAACGAACACAAAAGAGTCTGCAGAGAAGATTAAAATAAATTCCCTCTCTACTATAAATTCCTCTTATTGCACATACGCAGCCTCTCGGTAGTGATTAACACCCTCTCCGTAGTGATTATGAGGGAGTTGGATTAATCATGAATTGATTACATAAGACTAAAAAACTAGCACCTTCCATGAGAGCCGTGAGAAGAATATTTGTGTAAAAGATCTTTGTTTTTAATAAGCCCCTTAATTTTCATAATTTGATTGCAGCTCCTCCCAAAATTTGAAAATTACATGTCTCTGTCTTTTAACACATGGGCAGAAAAGGTAATGCTATCATCTACTACCATATGGTACATGAAGTTAGAGCATTTCTATAAATGACTATTTTGCCCTTTTTTGCTGGCACAAAATTTGGTAAGAAGAAAGGGACCGCATTTTCGGTTCAAGCCCCTAGCTATCACTTTTTACGGGACTCACCATATATGCATGTTTGTTTGCGTTAGAATACATAGAAATTGACTATATGGGAGTTTATGGTCAAATGAGCTCCACTAAAGGATTAGTAAAGAGGTGAACGTCAATGATATGAGGTAGCAATGTAGATGGAAGCTTCAAGTTTTTAGGATTTAAACTACTAGAGTGATAGCTGACCAATAGTGAACATTAAATAACCTCCCGTTTAATAGAAATAGAGTTTTTTAACAAAGAAAATTGGAAATAGGAAGCTGGGAAATAAATCTCTAGCTATCACCCTAGTAATTTAATATATAGGGAAGTCAATGTCTCATCTACATCTCTAATTTATATCTTCACTCTTCTTCTCTTTAATAATCCTTTAGTGGAGCTCATTTCACCAAGAATTCCTATGTATTTTATGCAAACAAACATGCCTTAAAAATATCTTCTTTGAGATGTGGTAATTTACTCTTTGTAAATGAAACAACTTAATGACAGAGACATGGGTTGTAGAGAAAGACAGATCTTTGTTATTAAAACATCTGTGGGGTTTTTTTTTTTTTTTTTCATTCTTTCTTTTCTTTTCTTTTTGGTTTTGTCTATGTGGGTGCGCATAGAAGAATTCATTCTTGTAAAATCCCAAAACTTTGGAACCTTTTGGGTTCAATTTTCTGCCTACAACTGGAAAAATACAAACAGTGAAAGACTAAACTCAAGTCATACACGAAAGCTATTCACAAGCAAAATTGGTTCTTTTGATAGGTTAAAAGCCCTAATGAAAAGATAACAAGCAGGTTCAGATCATGTTAGGCTATGATGAAAAGTTTCGAATCTTCATAAAAAAAGGTTTTAATCAACACCTTAGGGAAAGTTTGGACGTGGTGGATGAACACAACCTAATATATACGCCCTAGCCTACTGTTTTATACTTTTATTGTTTAGTTACAGACTTGATTTATGTTGTCATAAAATAAGTGGATGAACACAACCTATTGGATTGACTTGATTCATCTAAGTTGGAAAGAGTATAATAAATTGTCATAAAATGGGATATCGAGAGTTTATTTTACTACTTTTTCAGTCCGAATCCTCTAAAGATTTTCCCTACGATGACCGTAAGTGGACCAATTAAGGTCTGCCACATCACCGCGGGCAGCCTACCATACACGTGGACAGGGGCTGCCCATGGTGACATGGTGGACTGTCATTAGTTCACTCATTGTCACCGTAGGGAAAATCCTCAAATGATCCTGATTCCTTCTTTTTCCATTCAAGCACGCATTAAATAAAACTTCATGTCAACAGATTTATTCTTCTTTTGTTTGTTTCATGCCAATACCTTTAAATAAAATTTTATATTACATCAATTAATTCCTTACTCTCCTTTTATATCGTTTAATTCATTGCAGGAACAATGAATACTGCTTCATCAGCTCATCACCTCGGACCCACAATCAATTTCATGATTGGAACCATCCATCACTTTCCAGTAAAGTACAGTTTTAACTGTCGAGTGAATAGATTAATATGAGACCACCAATGGGTGAAGTTGAATGGGGAATGCGACTATCACTTGGTTCAGGATTCTACTTGGCATGATATTTGATGATGCCAAAAATAGGTTTCGGACACCACGGGTCAAGTAATAAATGCTAGGTGAGAATGTAGTAAATAAATGAGAGAGAGAGGGAATTTATAGTGGTTCGGTCTGTATGACCTACGTCCACTTTGAATATGGTGATCTTTGATTGATAAGGTGGATTACAAGCGAGAGAGAGAGGTGAGTAAGATTTTAATCATTGCCCCTCAAGTGATGAGGAGACCCTGAATTTATAACCATCCCCCAACAGATGGGATGCAGCAACGTCTCTCTGGAGCCTGGAGCCTCAGACGTGTCCTCGAGGAACGAGCAAGGCGGAGGGCTTGGAGCGCAACAACGTCTCTCTGGAGCCTGGAGCCTCAGACGTGTCCTCGAGGAACGAGCAAGGCGGAGGGCTTGGAGCCTCAGACGTGTCCTCGAGGAACGAGCAAGGTGGAGGGCAGGTGAGAGTTTCTTCGCGAGATTTGGTAAGAGCGGGTGAGGGGAGGACTTCGTTGTGATGACTCGGAGGCCTTGACGTGACGAGGCTTCCTTCAACGAGTTTCGAATATCAACTGAGCTAAACTGGCTCGACCCATGACCTTGGACGGACCGGGTTGTCTGGACCTGACTCTTTACCGCAATCCGGGTTGGGCCTGACCCATCATTTGCCCCTCAAAGTCCCGCGTTCGATAATTATTTGAAAGTGGGGCTTTCTGTGCATCCAACTCTCTTCTTCCTGAAAAATCTTTCTTTTTCTTGGTTGTAACTCTGTCTATCTGTTAGTTCCTTTAGATATGTATCTCGGAGAGTCCTCCCGGCTTGGGCTACTCTTCTTTGAAAACTCAAGCTATAAAATAAACCCTAGAGTAGTATTTCTTCAAAAGAATGAAACTAGCCTCTGCAGAAAAACCATTGGGAGAGAAAAAGATGGAGACAGGCAGCAAAAGAGGCGACGGCGCGAGCGATGCGACGGCGAGGGCGGCACGGCGGCGCTGGGCGAGGGAGAACTGGGCGTCGCGGGCGTCGCGGGCGGGGGAGAACTGGGCGTCGCGGGCGGCACGGCGGCGCTGGGAGCCGCAGGGGGCGCCCAGCCCGCGGGCGTCGCAGGCGAGGGAGAACAGTCGCCGGGCGGCGCGGCGGCGGGCGCAGGGGCGCCGGGCGGCGCGGCAGCGGGCGCCGGGGCGCCGGGCGACGCGGCAGCGGGCGCAGGGGCGCCGGGCGCCGCAGGGGGAGGCGCATATGGTTTTGCAGGTATTCGAGGCTCAGGCGGTTTCGCAGCAGCTGGCGCCTCAGGTGGCGCCCAGTCCTTCGGCATCTCGGCCAGGGAAGAAACAATAGTAAGGGGAGGTCATGCCGAGGGCAGTCCTTCTTCAGACACGTTGGGCAAGTTGCGTCCGCGTTCTAAAGGAAAAATGGTAAGCGATGATGACAGACCCAAGGTGAGTACCATTTGTACCACAGTCAGCAATGATGATATTTCCAGATTCATCACTTTTTATCATATTCCTTCCACCGTGATTTGTCGCCGGGCCGAAATTGATGAGCCAGCTTGTGATGACGCATCGGGTGACATTGTTATTTACGAGGATATGCTTGAAGCTGGGCTGAGATTCCCTATGCCCCCCTCCGTCTGTCGAATTCTTCATTACTTCTCCCTGACTCCGGGGAGATTAGTACCCAATGGATGGAGAATCATGCTGGGTTTTCTCGAGCTTTGGAGGAGAACACATAACGAGGAGGCATCTCCCATGGAGCTCCATGCTGCCTATAGTTTATTCGAATCTCCGGCTCCTAACAGGGGATGGTATTATTTCACCCCCAAGGGCGGCAGACTGCTCACGGGATTGCGCTCTAACTGTCACAGCTGGAAATTTCGTTTCTTCTTTGTTGGTGGCGAGTGGGCCTCAGAGGCAGACAGGGCTCTGGTGCCCAAACAGTGGACCGACGCCAAAAGACGTGGTACGCCACTCATTATCATCTCCTCATTATTCATTTGCATACATATGCTCATCATTTTATTTGTTCATTCTCTTTTTTTTTTTTATATAGTGTGCTCTCCGCGGATATGAAACGGAAACTGCAGGCCGTAAGAGATCATCCGGATAAAGATTTGGGTATTCTCTTTTCTAAAGAGAGTGACAGCAATCGTGGGCCCTCTGTTGACCATTTTCCTCGTAGGACGGGTGAGCCTTCCCGGGCATCAACTAAGAGAAAATGTAAGGAGCTTTCAGTGGCTTAGGCGTACCTTTTTCCTGATATTCTGTCTCTAACCATTCATTTTGCTTCCGCAGTGGTGGTCAATAGGGAGTTGGTCGAGGCCAAGGAGGCAATTGAAGATCGTCGTACAAGTGCTAACACCCATCTTGCCAAGATATCGAGGATAGGTATTGCCCCGAGAAGGGATTCTCCTCGTGTGATGGTTGGTGATCTTCCTGTAACCACTCATCTAGTGGAGCCGCAGACGAGTTCTCCTGTCACTACCCATGTAGTGGCCCCCGCGGCTGTGCCTCATCAACCTAAAACTCCTCTGGTTTCTTCCGCCACATCTGTACCTCCTGCCCCTCCGTCTGGTCCCAAGCCGCTGACTCCTCGAGAGAAGTTTTGGAGATTCCCAGCTCGGGACGTGATTACTCGGGTCAGCGCCCTTAGCACAGAGGGGATGATAAACGCTTATCTAGAAGGTTTATCTCAGGCAAAAGGTTGTCTGAATTTTCTTCAGGTTTTCCTTCTGTATATGCATTCTCATTTTCTCTTGATATCTTCTTGCTCCAGATGTCTGCATCATCCATATGTTTATTTTCGAAGGCTGAGTTGTTCAGTAAGCTGAAACAGGAGAATACAGGTATTCATAGGGATCTCTCTGCAAGTCAAGGAAAAATTGCGGAACTAGAAGCCGCCAGGAAGACTTATGATGCTGATCTTCTAGCAGCTCGGGAGAGAGCAAACAGGCTTGAGATTGAGCTCTCAACGGCTCACATGAGGGCGACCAAGGCTGAGGTTGAGCTAGTGGCGACGCGCGAGGGTGCTTTGCTCAGTGAGACCGAGCTACAGAAGGCCCGTGAGAGGGCTTCGCTCAGTGAGGCTGAGGTTGTGAAGGCCCGCGAGAGGGCTTCCCTCAGGGAGGCTGAGTTTGTAAAGGACCGCGAGAGGGCTTCACTCAGAGAGGCTGAGCTCGTGGAGGCCCGAAGGGGGGCTGAGCTCAGAGAGGCTGAGCTCGTGGAGGCCCAAAAGGGGGCTGAGCTCAGAGAGGCTGCTTTGAAGGTAGAGCTGAGGGCGGCAGAGGAGAGAGCTATCCAGGCTGAAAATGACTTGGAGGACGGCCTGGCTGATGCTGAGAACAGCGTCGCCGATGGATTTATTGCTGGTTATGACGAACTCCGGAGAAAGATTACCGCAGCATTTCCCGATATCGACTTCTCGCGCTTTAAGGCGAGTGAGGCGCCTGATGAGGCGCCAGCCGACGAGCCTGATGGCAGCAGCGGGAGCTCAGGTGATTATGAGGATGATGGCGAGGATGAGGGGGATAATGAGAGTGACTAGGCTCATATGTATTTTTCTTTTTGTTTGGCAATTTATAGCCTATTGAAAGGAGCACATTTCTGTAATAACATGTTTATTTCATTTATAGTCTACTTTGAACAATGAAATGGGAAATAAACAATTTTCATGCTTTTTGTACATTGGCCCATTTGTCACTGGTAATACCTCTTCAGGTGTTCCGCATTCCACGGATGGAGCAGGGCCTTACCATCAGAATTTTGGATTCTGTATGTGCCTGGCCTTACTACTTCTGTCACGAGATATGGTCCTTCCCAATTTGGCCCTAGCTTTCCTTCGCGAGAGTCTTTAGTGGCGAGGATCACCTTTTTCAGGACTAGATCTCCTGGCTGAAAAGAACGAGGCTTCACCCTCGAGTTGTAGTGTTTTGCCATGCGCCGCTTGTATTCTGCATTGCGGACCGTGGCCATCTCCCTTGCCTCCTCTACCAAGTCGAGGTTGATGCGGAGTCCTTCCTCGTTGTTAATTTGGTCTTGGAGATGGACCCTGAGGGAGTGTACGCCAATTTCGACAGGGATGACTGCCTCGGTCCCAAAAGCTAGCGAGAAAGGAGTCTCGCCAGTAGGGGTTCTCGGCGTAGTTCTGTATGCCCATAATACCCCTGGTAGCTCGTCAACCCAAAGACCCTTCGCCCTTTCGAGCCTGGTTTTTAGGTTGCGAAGAACTGTTCGGACCATGACTTCTGCTTGCCCATTTGCTTGGGGGTGTGCTGGACTGGAGTGGGGCTGCTTAATCTGGAGGTCGGTGCAGAAAGTGTTGAAGAGTTTGTTGTCAAACTGCTTGCCATTATCACTGACGATGGCGCTAGGTATCCCAAAGCGACAGACTATGTTTTTCCAAACAAAGTTTTTTACATTGAAGTCTGTGATCTTGGCCAAGGGTTCTGCCTCCGCCCATTTTGTGAAGTAGTCAATGGCAATGACTACAAACTTGCATTGGCCTTTGCTCAAAGGAAGGGGGCCCAGAATATCTATACCCCATTTGGAGAAAGGCCACGGGCTAAAAATGGAAGTCAACTCTTCTGGTGGCTGCCTGGTTACAGTGGCGAAGCGCTGGCACTTGTCGCACTTTTGAGCAAATTCTTTGGCGTCCTTCGCCATGGTTGGCCAGAAGAATCCCTGCCTTAGTGCTTTGTGGGCGAGGGAGCGTCCTCCAGAATGGTTCCCACATATTCCTTCGTGGATTTCACGAAGAGCGTAATCAGCATCCTCAGGGGAGAGGCAACGCAGCAGTGGTAGGCGATAACTGTGAGACCCCACCCCTGGTGGGCCCTCAATGTGAATTTGAATACTATATATATTAGCCTAAGTATTTTAATTATATTATTTATGGGACTTAGTGAGGGTAGTTATGTATTTTCCTGGGGTTAGTCTAGTGGTGTAATTAGTAGAGTCAATAGGGTGTCTTTTGTTATTCTTAGAGTTAGTTAGTTTGTTTGAGGCCCTAGCTAGAGTTTTGTATTTATCATAGGGGGTTTGCACCAAAGAATCTTCTAGAAGGTCACCTAAAGACCTAAATACCCTCTACCATAACCCTAATCCTATTCTAACCCCAAGGGCAATTTTGTCCCTAACCCAAAAACCCAACCTATATAAACAAAACCCTCCCCCTGCCCTAACAACTACTGTTCATCTCCTTTTTCCTTTCTCTCTTCTTCTTCTTCTTCTTCTTCTTCTTCCCCAATTCCCTCCAACGAACCATCATCTCTCCTCCGATCTCTCTCTTCTTCTCCTCTCGCCCCAGAAATCCTCGACAGAAGGCCTGCCGAGACCCTGCCTTTTGGTTTCCCTGTGGTTTTCTTTCTTTTCCTTCTACCTTCAATCGATCAAGGCAAGTGCACTGTGCTGGTAGTTTAGATTGCATGTTTCCTTCCTTTGATTGGCAGTAGAATTTCAATTTGTAATATATATGTTTAGATCGATCCTTGAGCATGTTTGTTTGGTTACTTTGGCCATTGATGGATGGGATTACCTCATTTGGATGATCAATGGCCGGTTGATGATGGGTGGATGATGTAGGAATGATTTGTTTTGTTTCTGTAATGGTCTATGGAGAATCCCAGAAGAATTGGGTCACGGGAATGAGTTTCCGGAGATGGAATGACGAGAACCCACCTCGTTGTGTTGTGATCGGAATCGAAGTAGGACCACCCTTGGTAGATCAGGACCCTACGTCTATGTGAGGGGCCCTGTGCGACCATGGGGTGCTACTTGATCTGGATTCTGATCAGAGGTGGACCACCATTCCTGTGCTTAATGAAGAGAAGTTGTGTCCTGTCGCAGAACTGGGTTCTGTAACAGAACACAACACTGATAGGAGAGATGGGCAGAGTCCAGCGATGGCCGAGCTCAGCATTTGCAGAGCCCAGCGGTTGCCGAGCTCAGTGTTATCATAGCTCAGCAACTGCCGAACTCAGTACTTGCAGAGCCCAGCGGTTGCCAAGCTCAGCGTTAGCGCAGCTCAGCAACTGCCGAGCTCAGCACTGGCCGAACTCAGCGATGGCTGGATTCAACACTAGTTGAACTCAGAGTTCTGCCGAGTATAATGGTCGATGAGATCCGCGTTTAGCCGAGCTATGTGTCTAGGCCGAGCTCAGTGCTCAAAGCCGAGTTCAGTGTTACGGCCGAACTCAGTGTTATGGCCGAACTCAGTGTTTTACTGAGCTCAGCGCCAGACCGGGTTCCGTGCCAGACCGGACTTCGAGCTTAGCCGAACTCAGTGCTTAACCGAGCTGAGAGCTAAACCAATCTCAATGCCTAGCCGAACTCAATGCATTTTCTGAACTCAGTTGGGTGGCCGAACTGAGCTAGGCCCTTTGCCGAGCTGAGCTGGGTGGCCGAACTGAGTATCAATTGAGCTCCATTGCTTAGCCGAACTCCGAGATGGATTTCCAAAAAGGCGGGATTTCAACAAAGGAGACTAGAACCTGGGACATTCCCTTTAGCCAGAATTCTTAGTGTGCACGGCCAACTACCCAGGCCAGGGAGTTAGCCGAACTCACAGGAAGATCTGGACAAACAGGCTTTGCCTGTAGGGTGTTTTTCCTTCTCTGGTCCCAGTGTGCCGAGCTGACCGCCCAGGCCAGGAGGTTGGCTGAGCACACTGTGTACAGTGACGATCCCCAGATTCTAATTTCTATTGTTGCAATCATAGGTAGGGCCCATTGACCATTCAAATAAACTTCCATCACTGTGCCAGCCACGAGTCAATGGTACAGCTCAACCTTGACTCGTGGGGTCCACTAATTGAAGTCCTGGTTATGTAATCTTAGATGATTCGACCTTTATACGTTACCAAATGATGCACACAACTTCTAAGCACCAAACACAATATTCCTTAGCATCTGTGGTTTCACTTAAAGATCGAATTACCTGAGATGGACCTGTATCCGAGAGTGGACCATTTACCTAGGTTAGACTGTTGCTATCTCCCTATGATTCGTGTACTTGGAGATTCATCTCCCTCATACTATGACTATCACTCTATTGTCCTTATTATTGCTCATACCTGTTAATTAAATGGAAAATGGAGGACCTAAACCTAGGAATACGTAGAGGTGACCCGGTAATCTGATTTGGTGGATCATTGACCCGTGTCTGTGGCTAGGCGGGCCCTTTTTATGGCCTAAGTTGGATGTGAATTACCCTAGAATGGAGAGGTTAGATTGTATGGGCTTGTGACCCATTAAGGTTGTAAATGGATCATATGTCATTGAATATGGACTTGTATCTCATATGGACTGTTATAGATCAGGCCATGTATTTGGTGGGCCTTGGTATGGATCCAATGATGGGATTGGACTTGGACTATGATCCACAGTTTATATTGAGTACTTGGACCTCTTAGGGACTTTTGTTAGGACCTTGTTCACGCAAGGTAAAGCCTAGACAGACACAGACCTTTATTGTTTCCGAGTCGGCATAGACATTCACTCAGTTGATTTAAGCTCAGCCAGTTGGACTGATCATCACTGGTAGGAGCTATTGAGATTTGTTGTGTGGCTATCATGATGAGCACTGTTGGGACGGACGGTGTGATGCCGGTTCCGGTCGTTGTGGATGATGTTGATGATATTTTGCAGGGTTAGTAATCCCTAGCATTAGCTTAGGATCCCTACTGTCACGCCCCGAAACCGGGTCCTGCAGCGAACCGATCTCGGGGTGCGAAATTTTGGGATAATTTGAAACTTTTTGATATAGTTCCCAAGATCCGCGTGAATGAGGACAATCAAATCTCATCACAATCAGAGTGTATTTTTCGCGGAAGCTACACATGGTGTTACGACTCGGAATCCGTGGCCATCGGGTTCCGTGTCGTACGCAACCAATATCATAAAGCCATCAATAAACAGACTGGCATAAACCATGGATCACAACACACTGAGCTGGTAGTAACAAACTATTATTTCCCACATATTCAAGTTACAATTAACAAGTGTCTTAATTACAACCCAAATAAAAAAGGCTATCAAGCCATACAAATATAACCAACTAAACAGAATTCTACCCTCAATGTTTGATACGAACTCTGGTGCCGAACTTGACATCTAGATGATATCAATTGGCAGCCTCTCACGTCAGACCGGCGGTCCCACCGCCTCCTCTGACCAAACACCTACAAACAGAAAGAGAAAGAACTGGCACCAAACAAAAAGGGTCAGACACGACGGTCTGGCAAGTAAATAAACAAATAATATGAACAAAAGAACATAAATAAAACCTGATGAAATCATCGTAAAACCGAATAAGCAGTCTAAACAATAAAGACAATAAAGCATGCTAAAATGATCGAAAGACCGAACATAAATATCGAGACAAATAAACGAACAGTGGAAACAATTCGATAAAGATCGATATCGTAAACATTAAATGAATCAAAGCATAAAAGTATAACCGACAAGAATCATAAACTAAAGTAATGTGCAGCTAAAATACTGGCAACCACAAATAGCTAAATCCTCCTATTACCGAAGTAATAAGAGCAAACAGAGCGTAGCCACTAAATGTAGTACTAAAATGGGATCAGCACCGTAGCCATACAAATGGGACCGGCAGATCAGAAATCAGAACCGTAGCCATACAAATGGGACCGGCAGATAGTTACCGTTGCCATGGTCGGTACAGACAGAATCCAAGCTGCAGCTGGCGGACAGAATAAAGATCCCAAGCCGGGTGATCAGCCCGACAAGGTGACCTAAGCCTAGTGGTGCCTTTAGTTTTCAAAACTCGAACGGATACAAATCTAACATAATACTAATCCCTTTGGCTCAGGGGCTCGCACCACATAGCTCTGGCCCCGTCTTGCCTCGGGGTTTTGTTTTCGGAATCATAGCCTCTTTGGCTCATGGGCTCGCACCACATAGCTCTGGCCCAGTCTTGCCTCGAGGGTTTTATTTTCAAATACGAGTCTTATCAAAACAATAATCTCCTCGAAGAAATCCCGAATGTGACGAACATACTCCAAATCTCTTTTCAAATCGAATCGGAGAAAACATACGAATATCTATGGTAAACCGTTCAAATACGCATCGAGGTGATTTGTATAAAATCATACGAGCACCCCTTTCGAACATGGGAAGACACATGATTTTATAACAAATCATCGATGCTATTTAAATTAGTTCACCAAAGAAATCAAATACAAATACAAATACAAATACAAATAGATTTTTCTGACTTGAAATGGAATGGACAGTGGAGAATGACCTGATGACTTACCAAGGAACCATCACAATGCACATTTAACCTTTAAACATTGATAAATAAAGAATGTGTTTGATGCCAATGAAAATCCATAATGTTTAAACGATAAAGTGCGCATTGAGACACGAAAGGTTCCCGGATAATTCCACATATGTACATTCTCACATCATTCCCATTTCACCAAATTTCCAAGTATCAAAGCAGTGACAAAACTCTTAAAAACAGGCCATAACTGGCCTTGAACCAAACCCCCAAAACAGTCCTTTAAATCCGGCCTAAACAGACCTTGAAATTAGTTCATAGTTAAACCTTGGATGGCCCACAAAACACATCTTAAAAACAGCCCAAACTAATCTTGAGATGGCCCACAGTACAAACCTTAAAACAGCCCAAAACAAATCCTTTAATGGACAAGAAACAAGTTTTTAAAACAAACCCAAAACTAAACCTGAACCAGGCCCACAAACAGATTTTTAAAACAACCCAAAACTAGACCTGAACCAGGCCCACAAACAGAATTTAAAACAGTCCAAAACAACTTCTTAAATGGCCTATAAAACGATTCTTAAAAACAGCCCAAACTAACTTCCAACAGGCCCACAAAACAAATTTAAAAACAGTCCACAACTAGTCCTTAAATGGTCTAAGGGACAAGTTTTAAAACCAACCCAAACTAACCATAAAACAGGCCCACCAACACATTCTAAGACAGTCCACTAACAGGCCCTAAACTGACCCAACACCAGGTCTTGAAATGGCCCAAAAACAGGCTTAAAACAGGTCCACAATCGACTCACAAACCATCCCAAACAGGCCCCTTAAACAGTCCACAAAGGCGGCCCAAAAAGACACATAACAGGCCCTGGACAGGTCTGGGCTTCGCTCGAGCGACCCAGGGTCCGCTCGAGCGAAGCCCAGACAGAACCTGGTCCGCTCGAGCGGCCCACTGGGTCGCTCGAGCGGACTGGGCCCTGTCCAGTCCGCTGGAAGTGCAGAATTGCACTTCCTCCTTTTTTTCTGATTTTTCTGATTCCCTTTCTTCCATACAAAGTTCCACAATAATTTGGGCCATTTCTTGACCTTCTAAACTCCTCAAATCACCAACCATGATCCTTCCAATTGATCAAACACAACACTTTTTCAAAGATGAAAGTCTTCCCCCTTTCTTTAAACACACCATTTAACATAAGAAAGACTAATGTTTCAAAGTGAGCAAAGTGAAGAGAAACCTACTACACAATGTAAAGCAATAGCATAAATGGAATACACCTAGTGCTTCATCATTCATTCAAAGCCAATCCATGAACCATGAAAAATTGAGCAAAATAAGGAAAAGACATGAAACTTAAACAAGAAACACAAGAACATCATATTAAATTGTGAAATTCACTTGCCTTGAGTCAAGAGGAGATGCAAAACACTCTATGAAAGTCCTCTAATGGTCTCAAGCTCCAAAACCATAAAACCCCCAAAATAGCTTAAGAAGAAACCCTAGAATCAACCATTTTCCAAACTCCATGAAAACCCATTGCATGTGGGATTAAAACACTCCAAATGAGGAGGAAAACAAAGATCTCAAGAAAAGAAAACCATTGCTAACCTTTGGGTGTTCCAAATAAGAAGAAGGGCTTGAAGAGGAGGGTTGTCCTAGCCCAATGTTCTTGAAAATGGGGTCTTTGGAAAGCTTGAGAGTTGGGGAAGAAGGAGGTGAGATCAAATCTCCATGAAAGCTCCAAGAGAGAGGTGTTCCAGATGAGAGAGAAAGAGTGGGAAGAGAGGAAAGAGCCCTAGCTCAACCCTTGCTGGAAACGAATGAAGGAGAAGAAGAGAGGGGTTCCCCTCTTATAGAATGGGTCTTGTGGGTCCCAAACTTCACAAGGCTGAAACTCGCATTTGCGGGCCCCGAACGAAAACGACGAAGAAGACAAAAACGATCGGCGAAATATCTAGTTTCCAAAAAGTATGATTTCCCCAATTTCTGAAATTTTCGAAATTCATGGACAGATTTAGTGAAAATGTCATTTTTGCCCTTTTTCCTCGAAAAAACGTGATTTCTGAGTATCAAATCATGATGGTCAAAACATGAAAGTTGTTAAACTTCATCAAATGAGTCAAAATATGTTAAATCCAGAATTTTTAGAAATCCGAAGTAATTTCCCATAAAAATACAAATCATAGGGACCGGGTCAAACTAAAGTCAACGGTCTTCAAGGCTATGGAAAAATCCAATCAAATTCGAAAACAAGGTCAAACTAAATCAAATCTCGCTTAAAAAGCCAAACCACGATTAAAACCATGCTAAACAAAAGGATTGGGGTCGGGATCTTACATCCTCCCTCCCTTAGAATCCATTTGGTCCTCCAAATGGCTTAAACCAAATCAAAACTAAAAACCCAAAAGACAAACAAAAACACTGACACCCTATGCTAGACCTCGGCTACTGAGAGACCTCCTCTTAACACAGCTGACGGTGAGATGCACGGTCGACCACATTCTGATTCGGTTGAGGCTTCACACTAATCCACATATCTGCTCAAAACATACTCCTCTGCCCAAACTAGAATTCAAGAATTTATCCAATCATCCTTGGTGTCATCTGTCATTCTCGTACCGGATCAATTCTTCTACTTAACTCGTCAGTCACTGTCGGTCCAAGAAACTGCAAATTCTGCCTCTTTCTATCACTTTGGAAATCTGTGCCTTAAGTCCTACAAACTGTACACGGTGCTCCTGATGCTTGCCTCTTCAGATTTCACTCTTCAAATCTCCTACCATTGACATGTAAAGCCGACCTTGGAAATCCAATCTGATGTCAATCCCTGAAGAACTGAAACTGTCAATTCGATTCTTGAATGAGGGTGATTCTCTCGTAGATCCAACTTTACCTCCAACTGAACTAGTACACAACTTGACATCCATCATCCCTCCAATTCTTACACTTCCAAGCTCCAACTATACTAATACAACTCCTTCCATTCGATGCCAAACACCCTTTAAATTTTAAACATAATGACCAAAATAATTACTTAGTGAAATCTCATCATTTTAAAACATAGTAGGAGCTGAATTTCCAAATTATCAAATAGAACTTAATAATTAAAGTTTATCAAAATACGAGTATGAAATAACATTATTCTTTTGAAATTCATGTTTTCATAACTCAACAAATCTTTGAAATACTTGACACTTCAAATTAGGATTTCAAAAATAATTCAAATTCATATAGTATGACCATACATTAAATTTCATTGAAATCCATTTCCAACCAAACATATACAAAATCTCAAAATCGTCAAGGTTTTGAAATGTAAGTGTCAACATTTAAGAAAATTAAAACAAAAGCGAAATTCTAAGGTCATTGTAGAATAATATCTTAAGAAGATTAAACAGAAATTCGAAACACAAAACCTTATGAAAACAAAATCATGTGACTTATGAAAAGAGTATAATGACATAGTTTATTTCAAAATAAGCCTTAAAGAAGAAGCATAAATCCCTTGTTTAAACGCTACAAGAATAAATCATAGGTAGTAATGAAAACATAACAAAGATGAAAATATCATGAAAATCATTTTAAATAAGAAATGGACATCCAAACCACTGAGGTACTCCCTCGCATCTGCACGCTGTCCAATCCAATACCTTAAAAGTCGGTGAAACCCACAACATTTCCTTTGCTGCCAAAAATTATCTTGACTACAACTAGCCATCCACTTGGTATCCCTGCTAAACCAACTACACTGGCTACGCTACAAGTCACCAAAATTCTCAACCAAAACCATCCTTTTGCAGTCCTTCATCTCGGAAAGATAGTCTGAGTTCCCCCAAAATTCCACATTTACTTACTCTGGTGCGCTGCATGACGATCTTCGATTAACTGAGAGGGGGTCTTCGAACGCTGCTCAAGTTCTACTTTGACTGGCAACTGCACATGTCTTCTCTTACTAACCACAACGGGGTGCTGAAGGCTGAAAGTCTGCTGACGTTCTCCGAAAACAACATACTAACTCCACGAGGTTCTCAGTCTCCGACACAAGCAAAGATAAAAGACACTGAACAAGAGTATGGAGATTTTAAAATTCTCCACCACTAAGGAGGAAATTTGGCCGTCCAAATCTCCTAACAACAGAACTAAAAGAAAAGACAAGCAAAATCTCCCGAACTGAAAGAAAAGCCGACTCAAATCCAACGAAACAAAGACACGGGAAAACAAATCGACACAATCTAACGAATCCTCACCACACGTCTTAATGTCTCTATTGTATTTTATTTCCTAGAAACTAACCAGCTCTGATACCAAACCTGTCACGCCCCGAAACCGGGTCCTGCAGCGAACCGATCTCGGGGTGCGAAATTTTGGGATAATTTGAAACTTTTTGATATAGTTCCCAAGATCCGCGTGAATGAGGACAATCAAATCTCATCACAATCAGAGTGTATTTTTCGCGGAAGCTACACATGGTGTTACGACTCGGAATCCGTGGCCATCGGGTTCCGTGTCGTACGCAACCAATATCATAAAGCCATCAATAA
This sequence comes from Litsea cubeba, assembly GCA_012931725.1. Taxonomy (NCBI): domain Eukaryota; kingdom Viridiplantae; phylum Streptophyta; class Magnoliopsida; order Laurales; family Lauraceae; genus Litsea; species Litsea cubeba. The sequence goes on along the minus strand of CM022946.1, from coordinate 2,286,195 downwards.
ACAGACTGGCATAAACCATGGATCACAACACACTGAGCTGGTAGTAACAAACTATTATTTCCCACATATTCAAGTTACAATTAACAAGTGTCTTAATTACAACCCAAATAAAAAAGGCTATCAAGCCATACAAATATAACCAACTAAACAGAATTCTACCCTCAATGTTTGATACGAACTCTGGTGCCGAACTTGACATCTAGATGATATCAATTGGCAGCCTCTCACGTCAGACCGGCGGTCCCACCGCCTCCTCTGACCAAACACCTACAAACAGAAAGAGAAAGAACTGGCACCAAACAAAAAGGGTCAGACACGACGGTCTGGCAAGTAAATAAACAAATAATATGAACAAAAGAACATAAATAAAACCTGATGAAATCATCGTAAAACCGAATAAGCAGTCTAAACAATAAAGACAATAAAGCATGCTAAAATGATCGAAAGACCGAACATAAATATCGAGACAAATAAACGAACAGTGGAAACAATTCGATAAAGATCGATATCGTAAACATTAAATGAATCAAAGCATAAAAGTATAACCGACAAGAATCATAAACTAAAGTAATGTGCAGCTAAAATACTGGCAACCACAAATAGCTAAATCCTCCTATTACCGAAGTAATAAGAGCAAACAGAGCGTAGCCACTAAATGTAGTACTAAAATGGGATCAGCACCGTAGCCATACAAATGGGACCGGCAGATCAGAAATCAGAACCGTAGCCATACAAATGGGACCGGCAGATAGTTACCGTTGCCATGGTCGGTACAGACAGAATCCAAGCTGCAGCTGGCGGACAGAATAAAGATCCCAAGCCGGGTGATCAGCCCGACAAGGTGACCTAAGCCTAGTGGTGCCTTTAGTTTTCAAAACTCGAACGGATACAAATCTAACATAATACTAATCCCTTTGGCTCAGGGGCTCGCACCACATAGCTCTGGCCCCGTCTTGCCTCGGGGTTTTGTTTTCGGAATCATAGCCTCTTTGGCTCATGGGCTCGCACCACATAGCTCTGGCCCAGTCTTGCCTCGAGGGTTTTATTTTCAAATACGAGTCTTATCAAAACAATAATCTCCTCGAAGAAATCCCGAATGTGACGAACATACTCCAAATCTCTTTTCAAATCGAATCGGAGAAAACATACGAATATCTATGGTAAACCGTTCAAATACGCATCGAGGTGATTTGTATAAAATCATACGAGCACCCCTTTCGAACATGGGAAGACACATGATTTTATAACAAATCATCGATGCTATTTAAATTAGTTCACCAAAGAAATCAAATACAAATACAAATACAAATACAAATAGATTTTTCTGACTTGAAATGGAATGGACAGTGGAGAATGACCTGATGACTTACCAAGGAACCATCACAATGCACATTTAACCTTTAAACATTGATAAATAAAGAATGTGTTTGATGCCAATGAAAATCCATAATGTTTAAACGATAAAGTGCGCATTGAGATACGAAAGGTTCCCGGATAATTCCACATATGTACATTCTCACATCATTCCCATTTCACCAAATTTCCAAGTATCAAAGCAGTGACAAAACTCTTAAAAACAGGCCATAACTGGCCTTGAACCAAACCCCCAAAACAGTCCTTTAAATCCGGCCTAAACAGACCTTGAAATTAGTTCATAGTTAAACCTTGGATGGCCCACAAAACACATCTTAAAAACAGCCCAAACTAATCTTGAGATGGCCCACAGTACAAACCTTAAAACAGCCCAAAACAAATCCTTTAATGGACAAGAAACAAGTTTTTAAAACAAACCCAAAACTAAACCTGAACCAGGCCCACAAACAGATTTTTAAAAACAACCCAAAACTAGACCTGAACCAGGCCCACAAACAGAATTTAAAACAGTCCAAAACAACTTCTTAAATGGCCTATAAAACGATTCTTAAAAACAGCCCAAACTAACTTCCAACAGGCCCACAAAACAAATTTAAAAACAGTCCACAACTAGTCCTTAAATGGTCTAAGGGACAAGTTTTAAAACCAACCCAAACTAACCATAAAACAGGCCCACCAACACATTCTAAGACAGTCCACTAACAGGCCCTAAACTGACCCAACACCAGGTCTTGAAATGGCCCAAAAACAGGCTTAAAACAGGTCCACAATCGACTCACAAACCATCCCAAACAGGCCCCTTAAACAGTCCACAAAGGCGGCCCAAAAAGACACATAACAGGCCCTGGACAGGTCTGGGCTTCGCTCGAGCGACCCAGGGTCCGCTCGAGCGAAGCCCAGACAGAACCTGGTCCGCTCGAGCGGCCCACTGGGTCGCTCGAGCGGACTGGGCCCTGTCCAGTCCGCTGGAAGTGCAGAATTGCACTTCCTCCTTTTTTTCTGATTTTTCTGATTCCCTTTCTTCCATACAAAGTTCCACAATAATTTGGGCCATTTCTTGACCTTCTAAACTCCTCAAATCACCAACCATGATCCTTCCAATTGATCAAACACAACACTTTTTCAAAGATGAAAGTCTTCCCCCTTTCTTTAAACACACCATTTAACATAAGAAAGACTAATGTTTCAAAGTGAGCAAAGTGAAGAGAAACCTACTACACAATGTAAAGCAATAGCATAAATGGAATACACCTAGTGCTTCATCATTCATTCAAAGCCAATCCATGAACCATGAAAAATTGAGCAAAATAAGGAAAAGACATGAAACTTAAACAAGAAACACAAGAACATCATATTAAATTGTGAAATTCACTTGCCTTGAGTCAAGAGGAGATGCAAAACACTCTATGAAAGTCCTCTAATGGTCTCAAGCTCCAAAACCATAAAACCCCCAAAATAGCTTAAGAAGAAACCCTAGAATCAACCATTTTCCAAACTCCATGAAAACCCATTGCATGTGGGATTAAAACACTCCAAATGAGGAGGAAAACAAAGATCTCAAGAAAAGAAAACCATTGCTAACCTTTGGGTGTTCCAAATAAGAAGAAGGGCTTGAAGAGGAGGGTTGTCCTAGCCCAATGTTCTTGAAAATGGGGTCTTTGGAAAGCTTGAGAGTTGGGGAAGAAGGAGGTGAGATCAAATCTCCATGAAAGCTCCAAGAGAGAGGTGTTCCAGATGAGAGAGAAAGAGTGGGAAGAGAGGGAAAGAGCCCTAGCTCAACCCTTGCTGGAAACGAATGAAGGAGAAGAAGAGAGGGGTTCCCCTCTTATAGAATGGGTCTTGTGGGTCCCAAACTTCACAAGGCTGAAACTCGCATTTGCGGGCCCCGAACGAAAACGACGAAGAAGACAAAAACGATCGGCGAAATATCTAGTTTCCAAAAAGTATGATTTCCCCAATTTCTGAAATTTTCGAAATTCATGGACAGATTTAGTGAAAATGTCATTTTTGCCCTTTTTCCTCGAAAAACGTGATTTCTGAGTATCAAATCATGATGGTCAAAACATGAAAGTTGTTAAACTTCATCAAATGAGTCAAAATATGTTAAATCCAGAATTTTTAGAAATCCGAAGTAATTTCCCATAAAAATACAAATCATAGGGACCGGGTCAAACTAAAGTCAACGGTCTTCAAGGCTATGGAAAAATCCAATCAAATTTGAAAACAAGGTCAAACTAAATCAAATCTCGCTTAAAAAGCCAAACCATGATTAAAACCATGCTAAACAAAAGGATTGGGGTCGGGATCTTACACCTACCGCGACTGTGTTCAGTATGGGAGGGCCGCGGCATAATATCCCGCGGTGACCAGCTTATGTGGATGTGCCATATTGTGTAGGTTTATTACTGTTATGCTTATTATGATTCTACATGGTTATCTTGCACGACTGCATAGCATATGTACCTTTGTTACTCTCTTAACTTTATACATGTCTCTACTCATTTTGATGCATACATTCTATATTATCTGCATATTGTGACTTGCCAGATCTTTAGATCTGACCCACTCTTGGTGCTTAGGTCTTGACCCCGAGTTCGAGGGCGATGCGTTCGCACTCGTTGAGGTGCCCGTAGCAGGCGACTACGGATGGGGGCCGGCCGACCATGAGGTCGAGCCGGAAGGTGGAGAGCCGACACTAGCTGCAGGGGTCTGAGTGTTCTTTTGTCTGGGTTTTGAGAGACATTTGTTGTGAGTTGGGTAGTAATGAAAAAATATGTAATTAAACTTGATTTGTTATCTCTATACATTTAGGCTGGACATCAGCCTATCTACATTTGACATATATACGATGATACCTTATGCTTCCGCTATCTCTGTATGGCTTCCGCTATACTATCATGCTTCCGCAATTAACCATTGTTACTATGTTGATGAAAAAGTTTTAAATTGGACCTCACTGCGGACCTACGATCTTGGAAGTTCTCGGATTTTCCGGGAAGTAGCGCGCCAATTTCGGTACTTTGACGATTTTCTCGGTATCTGGAATTGAGGCGTTACAATAACCCTTCTTGTAAAGGATATTTTGCAGAAGGGTGTATCTGGAAGCCCTCATTCTGAGTCTCTTCGCTTCAAGGTGGTCCTCTGGTTCGGTGCCCTCTTGGAGGAAAGCCTTTATTGGTGTCATCCAATTTGGCTCGCTGCCCTCTGATGTACAGTTGACGTTTCCAACCACTACATCTAACTTGCTCCTCTCCAACTGATGCCCGATGAGTGTAGGTTCTGTGGATGAGGCCTCCAATGACGAGGCGAGCCTAGCCAGTGCGTCTGCTGCAACATTTTGTCCTCGAGGAATATGGCAGATCTGAAAGCATTGAAAACTTTTGACCAATCCTTTGACCATATTGAGGTAGTCTTGCATCATTTCCTCCTTTGCCTCGAATTCGCCATTTATTTGATTCACCACCAATTGTGAATCACTGTGAGCAAGAACTGATTTGGCGTCCATTTCGATCGCCAACCTCAGTCCTGATAAGAGTGCCTCATACTCGGCCTCATTATTTGATGCAATGAAGTGGAGCTTCACTGCATACTTGATGGGTGTACCATCTGGGCTGATCAGGATGAAGCCAGCTCCGCCTCCGTCTGTGGTTGCCGAACCATCAACATACAATTTCCAGACCGGTAAAGGCGGGGCAATCGACCTCTGGGGAGGTACCTGGGCGCTTTGGAGAAGAGGCTGGCGCCCGAGGGAAGCTGGGCGCCTAGTGTTTGAGGGAGGAGTGGGGCGCCCGGGGCTTGGAGAAGAGGCTGGGCGCCCGAGGGAAGCTGGGCGCCCAGGGTTTGAGGAGGGAGTGAGGCGCCCGGGGCTTGGAGGAGAGGCTGGGCGCCCGAGGGAAGCTGGGCGCCCAGGGTATGAGGAGGGAGTGAGGCGCCCGGGGCTTGGAGGAGAGGTTGGGCGCCCGAGGGAAGCTGGGCGCCCAGGGTTTGAGGGTCCTGTGGTGCTAGCAAGGAGGTGAGCACCGCTGTTCCATCTACTTGGTTTTCATCATAAGTGAATTCGGCTACGAAGTCAGCTAGAGCCTGTGCTTTGATGGCAGACCTTGGTTGATACTTAACATCAAACTCCCCCAGCTCTACCGCCCACTTCACAAGTCTTCCAGCTACATCAGGTTTCCCCAAAACTCTTTTCAAAGGTTGATCTGTTACTACCACCACGGTGTGGCCCTGAAAATAGTGTCGTAAACGCCTTGCAGTGGAGATCAGGGCGAGGGCCAGTTTTTCGAGCTCTGGGTATTTGGACTCTGCCCCTCGGTAGGCTCTGCTCACATAGTAGATAGGCTTTTGCGCTCCATCCTGATTCTTTATGAGAACAGAGCTCACGGCTGAGGGTGAAGCCGAAAGATACAGGTACAGCACTTCGCCTGGTGTAGCATGCGAGAGGAGAGGGGGAGCGGTCAGGTAAACTTTGAGCTTCTGGAATGCTTTTTCAGCCTCGGGCCCCCATTGGAATGTTTTGCGGAGGATCTTGAAGAAGGGTAAGCACTTGTCTGCAGATTTGGAGACAAACCTGCTAAGTGCCGCAATCCTTCCATTGAGGCGCTGCAACTCCTTTGTGGAAGAGGGTGACTTCATATCTATTATGGCCTTGATTTTATCTGGGTTAGCCTCGATCCCCCTCTGGTCGACCATAAAACCTAAGAACTTTCCGGATCCTATACCAAAGGCACAGTTCTCAGGATTCAATTTCATGCGAAAAAGCCTGAGAGTGTCAAAGGTCTCTTGGAGATGGGCAATATGGTCGGCTGCGGCGAGGCTCTTCACCAGCATGTCGTCTACGTAAACCTCCATGGTCCGCCCGATTTGAGAGTGGAACATCTTGTTCACTAGACGTTGATAGGTGGCGCCCGCATTCTTCAGTCCGAAAGGCATGACCCTATAACAGTAGGTTCCTTTCGGGGTGATGAATGATGTCTTCTCCTGATCCGGGGGGTGCATGCTAATCTGGTTGTATCCAGAGTATGCATCCAAAAACGAGAGTAGTTCATGACCTGCTGTGGCGTCGATGAGGAGGTCAATCCTTGGTAGGGGGTAGCTGTCCTTTGGGCACGCTTTGTTAACCTCCGAGAAGTCAACGCACAGGCGCCATTTTCCGCTGGACTTCTTCACCATCACAACATTTGAGAGCCATTCAGGGTAGGCTACTTCCCTGACAGCCCCGTTCTCCAGCAACTTTCCGACTTCATTGTCCATTGCTTGGGTACTTTATGTGGAGGCCCCTCTAAGCTTTTGTCGGACAGGCTTGTAGCCAGGGTCGACATTGAGGCGGTGGGTTGCGACGTCGGGATCAATCCCTTCAAGATCCGCATGCGACCATGCGAAAACATCCATATTACTTCTCAGGAAGTCTGTCAGCTGGCTGGCCCGATCCTCAGGGAGAGAAGAGCCAATATGTACTCTCTTGGCTGGGAAGTCTTCATCTAGGACCACTGAGGTGAGCTCCTCGACTGGTTCTCCTCTCTCTGCCGTGGTTTCATCTCTTGGGTCCGAGATTTCGACTTGTAACGCCTCCTGCGTTTTCTTGGCTTTCATAGAGGAGACGTAGCATTCCCTTGCAGCTACTTGATTCCCTCTTACCTCTCCGATCCCATTAGGAGTTGAAAACCGGAGGATGAGATGAAACGTAGAGAGGACCGCTCTTAAGGCATTAAGAGTTGGACGCCCCAGGATGATATTGTAAGCCGATGGGCAGTCAATCACCAGGAAATTGACCATTGTTGTGGAAGTTCGAGGCGCAGTCCCGGCTGTGACTGGCAGTGTGATTGCCCCAAGGGGATACACCTTCTCTCCTGAAAAGCCGATGAGAGGAAACTTGACGGGCTGCAACCTTTCCCGTCCCAGCCTCAGCTTGTCATAAGTTTCTACAAACAGAATGTCTGTAGAGCTTCCACTGTCTACCAGGATCCTATGCACTTGAAAATTGGCGACCGTCATTGTGAGCACTAGAGGGTCGTCGTGAGGGTGCTGGATCCCCTCCAAATCCTTGTCTGAGAAGGATATAACTTCATTATTTCCATGCCTTGGCACCTTGGACGGGCGTGCCTCCTCAGGATGCCTTGCCTTCTGGCATGGGCCTTCATGGCCGAGAACGACTCTGTTAGCCCTCCAGAAATTGTTCGGATTTCTCCGATCGGTTGCTGATTTTCCTGATTGTGAGGTGGAGGTGGTGGAGGTGCTTGTCCCCTGCCGGCAAACATACTGACGTAGGTGGCCGTGCTGGATGAGATCCTCAATCTGGCGTTTGAGCTCGTAGCAGTCGTCAGTGTCATGGCCATGGTCGCGATGGAAGCGACAGTATTTGTTCGGATTCCTCCGATTCGGAGGAGACTTCATCTTTCCTGGCCATTTTATGGCTGGGTCATCTTGTATTTGGAACAAGATCTGCTCCACCGTGGCCGTGAGAGGCGTGAACGCCAGCCTGTCCCTTTGCGGAGCGGGACCTAGCCGGTCTCTGACAGGTACTCTCTCTGTCTTACTCCGCTTGTTGCTAGCTTCCTTCTTCTCGTCTCTGCTCCTCTCTTTTCCCTTACTGCTCGCTCTGGAGGATTCTCCGCGCCTTGCCCTGGTGATGTCTTCCGCATTCATATACTTTTGGGCTTTGGCCAATAGTTCCAAGAAGCTCTTTGGCGGGCGCTTCATTACGGAAAAGAGAAAGCTCGAGGAACGAAGGCCTCCAAGGAAAGCCGTCATGGAGACCTTGTCGTCGGGCTCCTCGATTTGGAGTACCTCTTCGTTAAAACGAGTGAGGTAACTCCTTAGGCTTTCATTCTCCTCCTGCTTTATACTAAGCAGGTGTGTTGCGGGCTTCTGGTGGCGGCGCCCACCTATGAAGTGCGAGACGAAAGACTTGCTCAACTCTCCGAAGGTGGCGATGGATGCTGAGGGGAGATTTGCGAACCACAGTCGGGCAGAACCTTTCAAAGTGGTTGGAAAGGCTCTGCACATTATCTCGTCAGGGATGTTATGGAGCTGCATCCTGGTTTTGTAAGTTTCAAGATGGTCTAATGGATCCTTCCTCCCATCGAAGGTCTCCATGGACGGCATCTTGAACTTCCTTGGAAGTGGTTAATTTACTATATCGGGTTTGAACGGTGTATCCGTCCGCCCGACTAGATAATCCACAGTCTCCGGTGCCTGGGCCTTCATTGCATTGAAGACATCGCCCAGTTGATTCTGCATCTCTTTGATTTTTTCCTCCCAGTGACTGTGAAGCTCCCTGGATGGACCGGGGAAATAACTTTCATCTTCCATACAGTGATTCTCACTTCCCCTTTCTTGGAAGTGAGAGTCCTCCTCGTCCTGAGGGAAGGGTCGAGGTGGTAACCCTCCATGGGCTCTACCAGGGGGTGGAGGAACTTCGTGGTCACGGAAGCTCTGATGTGCTCCTCGGCCATGGAGGCCATGATGTGGTCCTCGACCTTGGGCGCCATGATGAGGGGCGCCCAAGTGAGGTGCTCTTCTCTGGGCGCCGAGAGTATGGGCGCCTTGGTGTGGTGCTGCTCCGTCTTGGGCTCCTGGGAGACGGGCGCCCGGGAGAGGTGCTCCATCCTGGGCGCCTGGGAGACGGGCGCCCGGGAGAGGTGCTCCATCTTGGGCGCCTGGGAGATGGGCGCCCGGGAGGGGTGCTCCATCCTGGGCGCCTGGGAGATGGGCGCCCGGGAGGGGTGCTCCATCCTGGGCGCCTGGGAGATGGGCGCCCGGGGGATGGGCGCCGGGTGAGGTGCTCCACCCTGGAGTGCTCCTCCTTGTCCCGCCAGCATGAGTTGCAAGATTTGTTGGTTTTGGGCCAACAGCTGTTGCATGGTTTCCAGCATCTGCTGCGAAGTCGGTGCAGGGGGGAGAGTATTCAGAGAGGGGTTACCCGGTGGAGGACCATTGTTTCCCTGGATAGGGGAGTCCTGGCGCCTGGAAGGACCCGGACCTGTAGCTTGGACGGGATTGTCTTCTCGTCTTACGGATCTTGTGCTGATCACCATGATTTTTAAAATTGGATGAGAACTTTTGTTCGGTTCCCACAGACGGCGCCAAACTGATGATGCCAAAAATAGGTTTCGGACACCACCGGTCAAGTAATAAATGCTAGGTGAGAATATAGTAAATAAATGAGAGAGAGAGGGAATTTATAGTGGTTCGGTCTGTATGACCTACGTCCACTTTGAATATGGTGATCTTTGATTGATAAGGTGGATTACAAGCGAGAGAGAGAGGTGAGTAAGATTTTAATCATTGCCCCTCAAGTGATGAGGAGACCCTGAATTTATAACCATCCCCCAACAGATGGGATGCAGCAACGTCTCTCTGGAGCCTGGAGCCTCAGACGTGTCCTCGAGGAACGAGCAAGGCGGAGGGCTTGGAGCGCAACAACGTCTCTCTGGAGCCTGGAGCCTCAGACGTGTCCTCGAGGAACGAGCAAGGCGGAGGGCTTGGAGCCTCAGACGTGTCCTCGAGGAACGAGCAAGGTGGAGGGCAGGTGAGAGTTTCTTCGCGAGATTTGGTAAGAGCGGGTGAGGGGAGGACTTCGTTGTGATGACTCGGAGGCCTTGACGTGACGAGGCTTCCTTCAACGAGTTTCGAATATCAACTGAGCTAAACTGGCTCGACCCATGACCTTGGACGGACCGGGTTGTCTGGACCTGACTCTTTACCGCAATCCGGGTTGGGCCTGACCCATCAATATTTGTTAATAATGGTTGACCAAAAGGGCCCATAGTTTGTGTAAGGGGTGCTTCCCCCATAGGGGTATAGGCTGGAGCCGAGGGCCCCGGGCCTATTGTGTACATTTCAGGAGACGAGGCTCCGTAATCATGCATTTGTCCCGGTGGATTTTTTCAGCCCCAGGGGCCTCTCCAGGAGTCGATCCCGCAACCTCTTGAATAAGAGATTTAACGGACTTACGACCTTCCTCCTGAGGTACCAGGGTAAGTCCGTTAAATCTCTTATTCAAGAGGTTGCGGGATCGACTCCTGGGGAGGCCACTCCACGGAGCCAAATAAACAAATGGCTCTACTGTGGTGGGAGGGCTACGGTGGTCAGAAGGTCTCGCCCTTCCCACTTATATAAACGAATCCCCTACAGTTTGGGAATGATTATCTTCTATGTTGTTTTGTTGCAAGTCAAATGAAATAAATCTAGATTGAGTTAGTCGGTTGGGTGAGTTACATAATGGGCAGCTTTTATTAGTTATTAGCATAGGGTATATATAGCTGGTTGTTTTCTTATGAGTCAGGGGAGGCTTTAACAGAAGTTAGAAAATACAATAGTCTTTTGTGAGGTATATAGTTTGATGCTACAGAGCTCTCATTTCAGTGTTTGTATGAAGGTTGTGGAAGTGTCAAATCTTCCATCACAAGTCCTCTATAATATATAGATTGATCTTTATCAGGTGCTCATAAAACGATTTAGAATTAAGAGATCATCTACATGAGACTAACCCAGGTTGCATCACTCCTTATAAACCAAGGACAGAGATAGGCACCTTATTTGTTGAGAATCATACCAAACTGAACAAACTAAGTGCTCGATCTCTTTTATTAGGGCTCATTTTTTTATTGGAATTTAGACAATTTCTATCTCGGAATTTTATTAATTCTTAGACATAGTGAAATTCTTGGATGCTTATTTGTACTTGAGCGTTCAGAAATTCCACCAACAGACAAAGGGATTGAAACTTCAAACTTCTCCAAGGCATTTGAGACATTTTAGGTGGCCCGGATTTTGCAATTCCGGTGAAGAAATAAGGTATTCCCAAATGTCATGAAACAAGTTATCACATCATGTAAAAAAGAAAAAAACCTCAATACATCATATTCTTGTTAGAAATTGTAGTAAAGAGTAGAGACTCAGGGCCCTAAAAGATTGCATAATACTCTACTAGTTTGATTTCTGTTTACCATCATACAATTAATCTATTCTTTGTATCCAACTTGAAACCTTTGTTTGTTCCACAGTTGTTTCTAATTGTAGAAGTTACCACAAAGCAACACTACGTTGTTCTAGTTTTCTTACTCCTGATTCCACTAAAAATGTGTCCATATATTGTGTTTTGATCTGCTAATTCTCAACCCATTTGAATTACATGAATTCTTGAAAAAAAAAGTTCTAATTATGATTTACTTATTCCCTCGCTTAACTTGTATATACCACAATATTTGTTAAGATGATATGCTATGAAATTCATCATGAAAGTCAGAAGCTAATTTGCACATAACCAAATAAACCAATTAATTGGGGCTGAAAGAGGAGCTGACAAACAAATTTCTGTATCATCCCCCCGAAAATTCAATGCCAACTTTATAAATCCATCAGCGAGGCCAACCTATGAAATACAAACGGATTACGCTTATAAATATCCTGTAAATCAAATTATGTGTTTTACATGTGTACAAACTTATGCTGAAGCCCATTTCAATTGTAGAAAAATTTAACACACAGTCAGTAAGAGCGAGATATTATTTTGAGCAGTTTAAATTTCTTAGTTTGCGGTTGAGGGTGGGGTTGTGGGTTTAATAGAATAGTCATAAAATTAATTAATTAATTAAATAGGCCTCACAGTTTGGCCTTCCAATTGAAGGAATTGTTTTACCTTTGTGTACATGTCTAATACTAAAAAAGGAGATTCATAGTCAGATGCAACTGAAAATTGTGTGTCAGACTCAGACCCAACAAGACGCATTCCTTGAAAATTGTTTGGGAAAAGCCAATCAAAGCTCTATCTTTTTTTTACAAAAGTTCCACTAATCCATTATTATGGATGGTCCAATCAATGATCATTTGGCTTGACTCCCCATACACAGACAAATTTCTACTGGGCCACTGGCACTAGTAGTCTAGTACCCAAAGAGTAGAGACAGGGCCTCAAAGGCTTGCCACCACAAATCAGATAAAAGAGAAAGATAAAGGGCCCATAAATGGACACAGAATAAACCAATTGGCTGATAATGGAGTACCTTCATCTCTGTACAAGAAAGAAAGGTCACGAGCTCAACACATGCCCAAATCATCAAGGGGGGCTCATGATAGAAAAAAAAAATGTTCATTTCAGCATTTGCTCCTGGAGTTCCCCTTTGCACACTGCTGCTTGTTTCCAATGTTTAATGAAGAACAATTTAATATCTCAACCTCCTACTATTTGAAAAAGTTTAAATTTTTTGGACATAATTTGTGACAACCCTATGATATCCCTTGAATATCAAGATGATATCAAGATGATATTCAAGAAATATCATAGGGGTTGTCACAAATTCTGACAAAAAAATTTGTCCATGTAGCACAATTGCTACTATTTACACGCTCCAAAATGCAGATCAAGCCAACAATATGATTCGATCTCTTCAATGAGATACTTTCTGTGTCTCCAAAAGGCCCTTTGGTCCAATCAAGGTATGTAGACAAGTCAGAGTCAAGCCAAACTTAACCTAGTTTGAGCTTGGCCTGAACATTAAACAAGCTGCTTCGAGTTTGAGCGGACTTGAGTCTAGCCCAGCATGACCTTCTCTGGGAATTAAAGTCGAACTAACTTGAGAGCGATGAATTGAGAGCTTGAGCTCAATCTAGGGCTTAGGCTCAAGCCCAAACAAGCATGGTTCGAGGCCAGCTTGACAAAGCACATCAAGTTTGAGCTAAAAATAAAGTGCAACTCAAACATTATCAATTATTTTTAGTAATATGTATACGAGCACTATGGAAATACTACTATGCTTGGATGGAAAATGTTCTAAAAACAACCTAGTTGGATATCAAGATGTATGGAAATTTAAATATATTTTGAGTACCCTAAGAGGGAAAAAAATGCCAGCACTAGGTGGAGTAGGCAATGTCTTTGTGGGTTCTGATGATTGTAGTCACTACGAATAGCCTACAAATGCTAAGGATCTTTGATCATCCAAACTAGGGCTCCCATCTCCTTATGAATAGCCATCCCATGGTGTTATTTGTGCTAGAAGACTACTCCCAATCCAAAACTCTACACCTCCAACTAGGATGGAGCTCTTTGTTGCTTCAACAAGTTAGATGCTAATCTAAAACTAGCTAATTAACAAGAGTTTGATCTCAATCCAAAATCCCTATACAGAATTAAGACTTTAAGCAGGACATAATGTCTTGATAACTAACCAACTGCTTAATCCAACGTGAGCCCCCCATCACAAGCATGATGTGCACCTTGATCAAGGGCCTCAACGGGGCCCACTGATGGTCTGTCCGAATGGACCACACGGAAGAAACCCCTCTGAATTACAATTGAGTCCTGGGTCGTATTTCACCCGTCCGAATGGATTAATTTTTCCTTAATATAAAGTTGTTGAAACTTGTGGGTCGATGATCAACAGGTTAGTATGATAAGGAGCCCCAAACTTGGTAAGGAGGCAAGCCCACTGAGATTTTCCGATCCCCCCGTCCCATCCTCAGGTGGGCCCCACAGTGAGGTGAGCATAATGACCCCACACGCGCACTTGAACACTAGTATATACAAATATAATTATACTCATCCAACTGTTTAATAGTCAGATATGTGCCAAACTGAATTGAGTGCAACACAGCTATAGTGAGAGTGAGAGTGATTGATGGATCATATGTGGTGCAAAAAGATAGGAACATTAACTATAAAGCAATCAATGATGAGGTTAATCTTGTAGAGATTGGTAATCAACTCGGCCCTCTTATATATATATTGGGGGATTTGTGGCCCCACCTAAATACCACCTTTCCTCTATTCAACATTCCTTTCCACACAAATACAATCCTAGTTAGGTTAAAAGAAACCCAAAGGAAATTAGAGTAGCTTCCGTCTACAACTAACTACTAATTAACATAAAGAATGTGCATGTGTATGCTCATAGCTTCACCCCAAAAAGATTATTAAAGTCAAAAAAAGATGCACAAAGAGCACGACCGTGATAGACACCAAATGCAAGCACTGAAAGCTGCCCATACAGCAACCAATGAAAGAGACTAAAAAGGGAAAAATAGTGTGGCTTATAGTACAAAAAGGAAGGTTTCAAATGGATGTATATTGTGTGGCCTGCCAAGAGCATCTGCATGCAGCATTGTGTTACCGAGCAAATCCTACTTTATAATAAACTATAAGGTCGAACCTGGGATTTTAGGGTTGGGTAATTCCATGCAACCAAGAAGTTGAAGGTCCACCATTCACACCCTTCGGGAGTGTTTGCAGGAATTCATGCTGCCGGGGATTTCTGACAGCTTGTAATTTGGTTGTTCCTAAGTACTTGGAGTTCTTTGTTTGTTTTTCAAGTCATCCAAAACCTAGCATTATGATCACATGGATTTATTTATTTATTTTTTGGCTTGCAGGATTGTCTAGATTCTTAAGATTTCATCTTTCAAAGTTCTCAGGGGTCTTTGAGCATTTGTGAGTAAAGCTGGAATAATTTTGGAGAATTCATGTTATCAACCCTCACAATAAAAATCTCTTAGGAATCCCCTATCCAAAAAGGACCTGAGCAAATGCTAGGCCTAAAACTAAAGTAAAGGTCGAAAGAATGGACTGAGACTTCTAGTTCAAAGTTCAAATCCTAAAGCCCTAGACTGGTCTGTCTAGGCCACTAAGCACTCCTCTAATTAAATAACTAGATCAGTATAAAGTATTATTTACTTTGATATGCTTGATGATGATCTGACCCATCACCACCACACCACATTAATCCTATTGGATGAGCGCATCGATCACTTGGAATTATGAACCTACCCACTTAATTAGTGGCACTAAAAGGGATGCCAAATAGACAGTAACCCATATTTAACAAAAAATAGTAAATCTTAGATAAAGCTAACATCAAAGGAAGAACAGAGAAAAAGGTAATTATGATGATTTGTGGCTGTTGAACCAAATTAAACCACTTTTTATTTTTTCTTCTGACACTATGCTTTTCCTCTTCAGTACACTGCCAACAATGTGTGGGTGGGAATTCTTCATGCGTACAGAACATGAAAAACCATTCATTGATGGTGGGTGGGAATCCACGTACACACATCATGGAATTCCCACCCAACAAACGATTCCCACCCACCACCAATGGGCCATGGGAGATATGGGCACACATGATTCTCCTGTGCCCCAGTGAGAATACAAGAATAGATTTGAAGGAAAGAACCCTTCTTACAAATACAAACAAAGATGTGGACATAGAAACCAACAACAGCCTCATATTACTTTCAATGAACATGGGGAAAAAAGGCAGCATTTCCTGGTTCTGGGAACCCTCTTGCCCACATTGCTATCAGACTCAGTGCATTGAATCCTCACCATGACTCCATGCAATGAGGAGCCTCAAACACGACATACCCAAGGTCACAAGCCAAAGCTTTTTGCTCAAAAGATAAAGTTTAAGATCCTGGTACTGCTACAAAGTTATTATTCATGATAAAAACATGTTTCTTTCTCTAATCATATCAAAAGGGTTCTCAATCTCAAGTGATGAAAGAATATAACCGTCCTAAGAAGATGGCAAATAAAACCCAGTATTTATACCCATCTTGCAATTTTTGTAGGGTGAAAAGCCACACTGATGTTTTTCACATTTTCTTCGTTTTGGAACACATATAGTAGTAAAAAAGGAGAAAATCCAGATCAATTGATAGGTTCCTCTTGTTTGCTTAGAAAATGTAAATCTATTCTAATAAAATTTATCTTTGTGAAATTCCTTCCATTTTTAGTATATCCACATGAAATCCATGCACAAAAAATGCATATTCTAATATTTCTTCTTCAAACAAGTTCTGTGAGCCTATATGGATTGCAGAAACCATCATCCCAAGCTAGCAGTGATATAAGTTTGGACCCCTCATTGAAGTGTGTGTGTGTGTGTGAGAGAGAGAGAGAGAGAGATCCAAAGTCATCACCACATTGCCTATGCTTTATGATCTTATTTTCATCCTTTACACAAATTATTTATATATATTCCAACAGTAATTAAAAAAATATAAGCATGAATTGGAGAAGTGATAATCAGGGAGCAAATTTACAATGTGAAAGGTCTGCAAATAGAAAAACACAAATTAAGAGCATGAGTTAACTTATTAATCCCTTAAATTTTGCACTTAAACCATAAGTATTATTGTTCTTCACAAAATAAAGGATTTGTGAAGGCAACATTTCTAACTCTAACTCTCCCCCTGAATGACTACTAGCCATAATCTCAGATTTAGCCAAAAAGTAAAGGCAGTAGAAAGGTTTTTTTATTTTTTTATTTTTTAGTGTTGATTAATTTTCTAAACTTAACACCAAAATCAACACCCCATAACTAAGACTAATAAAAAGAGAACACCCCATAACTAAGACTAATAAAAAGAGAAAAGGATAATTACATATTTCACATGCACAGATATATAACAACAACAACAACCTCATTAATCTTCCATTCATGTCAACACAAGACATCCTTAAGCAGCTTGTACCTGCGACCTGCAGGCCTCGGCGAAGGAGCCCCACTCACATTCTTACCCCGATCACTATGACTGTTCTCCCCTCTATCACTTTCTTTTATTCTGTCCCCAGAGTACTCAGACCGGTTCATGCCTTTCCCATACTTCCCTCCAGACCTCTTCGAGAGACCCACCTGCCTCACACTTCTCTCCTCGCTCTGGCACCAGTCACAAACACTCGTCTCCAACGACTCTTCATAGTAGTTAGTACAATACCTATGATTTCAAAGGAAAATAAGAACACCCATCAGAATATTTCTAGTAGATAGATACACAGAAGAATGAGAGATGATGAAAGGAATTGCTTACGAGTGCTGAAAACGGGAGAGGCATTTAGAGCATTGGAAGAGCTTTTCCGGGAAGCCGACGTCGCCGCACATGCAACAGACGGTGGGGTGATCGACCATGGCCGGAGCTTGAGGCGATTTGGAAGAGACCCAAGTTGAAAGATTGAAATATAAGCAAGCAAATGACAGAAGAAGAAGGTGGTTCGGTGGGTTGATGTGTGTATATATATATAGAGAGAGAGAGACTGGTATATACATGTGTACATGTGTATATATGCTTTGTTTTGTTTTGTTGTAAACTCCCCGTGGAAGGAAAGCGTGTTGAGCTTCCAGTCGTTTTCGGTTAGGAGAGGAAGGCCACGAAAAGCCTTGGAATTTGAAACTACATATGAGGACGGCGTTGTTTGTATCCCCTACTCCACCTTCTTTTCCGTTGTGCTTGTCAATGCTCCTATTAAAGGCCGGAATTGACTTTTCATTTCTCATAAGGGCTCAGTATGGCAACTTATATGCCATGATTGGTGGTCGGATAAGAATGACCTTTTCTTGATTTCAGTTAAAAAACATTAGCTTTTGATCCATTAAAGATTAGTTGATTAATGACATGGGTGTTAGTGCACGAATCTATAGATTTGAAGATTTCTCAACACCCTTGAAAAGATATTTTTCATTGAGTATATAGCCGATCATTTCACATTGATATCGGTGTCTATAGATTGAAGTTTCCACCGGCCCAAATCCTTGGGTTCAATTTCTAAATGCAGATTTCCCATGATCTGTAGAGAATCAGTGGAAAATCCTTGAGGATTTGATTGTCAAACTAAGGTTGTGAGTTGAAGTCCTTATCTATGAAAGAAGCGTTTCTTACTCAACCACCCATCATGACCATTGGTGAAGTGGGCACCACAATGTGGTTTGGATTCCTATTGTTGTTGGGGTTGATCATTTCTCAGTTTTAAAAGAGCCACGTTTTAAGGGAGTTACCTCGTATGGCATTATTTTAACAAAAAGTCTACATGGACTAACTCATGGAGTTAGTCCATGGACAAACCCCATAGTTTTGGGGGGAAAATCACATGATGTGATGTGATTTTCCCCCCAAAACTATGGAGTTAGTCTATGGATCGGTCCATGGGTTAGTCCATGTAGCAGGGCTCTTATTTTAAAGAAACCATTGCGGCGTTAATCTATACATAGCAACTTAGTGATATGACATAAATTGTCAAACATGTTAGTTCATTTTTCTGATTGGGTGTCTCTCGCAAAGCAAGTCCATCAGCATATAATGGCAATGCAATATGTTGTTTGATTGATTTTTTATTTTTTGAAATAGTGGTCATTCTCCTCTTTATGATCCAGGCTAAAATTATGGTTTTAGTTTTGTGTGATCACTCTGGGTAGGATGAATGAAAGGTCTTTTTTATGGATAAGTTGGTCATGTAAAATATCAACTCCATCAAATTATTCTAGCCTTTTTGATTTAACAACCTTAAGGTGACATTTGTGCAAGCTCTTATGTGGAAGCGAAACTCAAATGTCGGCCACTTTCGGCGCTTGGTTGTTTGGTGTGGATGGACTCTCTGCGGAATGTCACGATTTTTGTGCTATTTTTCCTTGTGAGTGTGAAAACCAGTGTCCAACCTTCCCCTTCAAACTTCCCTTTCCGTAGGAGTGGACGTCTAGGTTTCGTCTTCCACAGCGTTATACAAACAAGTTCTTCAATTTAATGTACTTTTAACCATAAATTAAAAAAAAAAATCTAATAGAGAGTATAGGTTTGATGAGTATAAAACTGCATATGGTGATTGATCATGGGGGAATGAATAGGAGTATTAAAAAAAACTACACTGATCGAAGGTGGACACATATAGGCACCAAAGAGACGGACTGCTGGCAGATGGAGTCTTGAATTTCATTCCATATAAAATTGTACAGTGGCTGACCCACGATTTTCGTATGAAGGAGGTAGATTGAAACACATTATTGGATTTTGTGGGCAAACTCAGGATTTTAATTTGAGTGACCCAAGATTTTCATACAATTTTTTTAATGTGAAAAGGGCGTAATGATATACCTAAGCAATAACTCGTGCTAAGCACAAGCATGCCCCACTAGGGTCCCCACTCCATCTAGCCACTTTTGACATTTTTCTGAGAAATAATTACAAATTAGTATTGTGGTCATGATCTCAAATCTCACAACTTAAAAGAGCTATATAAGTCCTTTTCTCAAACTCATGTGGTGCACCTTGACCGGATCCTTGACTCATGGAGGTGGGAGTGTGCAAATCAGACGATAATGTAAAGCACTAGACGTGCACGAGACAGAAAGAAGGTAGGGCAGGAGAACTGAGATAGAATGCGAAATCAAATCCACTCCACCAAATGGCAAATACCAATAGCATTCATATCAATGTGAGGATGACAGAAGGAGAGGAGCAGGACGCTCTACCAGTTCCTTTTACCAACCAACCTTCCTTGTGTTTGTGGCTTATATAAACAGTATACACACACAAACAGTAGAATTGAAAAGATGGAGATATATACCGTACATACATTGATTTAAGAACCTCCCCCTGCTTTTGTAGAAATATTGACAGGTCTGCTGCTTCTTGTTCCTTTCCCATGGGTTTAGCAAATCTTGTCGTCTTCTGTCAGACTCCACCCTTTCCCTTCTCCCTCCTGGCAATTCTTTATATGGAAGACAAAAGAGTCAGAGACATGTACGAAAATAGAAGAAGCTTGTAACAGAAACATGAAAAAAACACACCCACCAAGTCTTATTGATTAGTTTCAAGTCCCAAGGCCAAACAGGGAGCTTTTCCTCATTTTACCAAGACCAGCCCAAGGATAGGATTGCATCCTTGGGAATTGTGGTTCCAATCATAGGGCCATGATTCAGTGATCCTGGGTCCAAATTATTGATCTGGTGTGAGTGATCCTGGGTCCAAATTATTGATCTGGTGTGGTGAGCCCCAAAAAATCTTCTTGATTGGCCTTGCAGTTGCATGCAAACAACCTTTAAAGTAGGTGAAAGATTAGCTGGCTAGGTTGGGTTTATACAAATAGTTGGCAGCACTGAGAAGGTCAAGGGTAGCATCAGGGAGAAAATTAATCCATAGATTATGCTCACCTTCCATTCTTAATTATAGGTTGACTTGATTTTGAAGTTCAAGATGCATATTGAAACTATCAATCTGTCTCACCATCCAAACTTCTAGTAACTAATTAATTCTTACCGAGATAAAATGCTTCTGAAAATCATTAATCCCACCTCCCAATTGAATGCCCTTAATGTTTTAAAGAACTTATAAACAATTCTGTTCTTATTTGAATGTAGTTTTTAAAAAAGAAAGCAGATTCAAAGGGGTTTTTTTATATATATATACTCTTCATCCCTCATTCTATCAGTGAACGGTGAAACTCTCTCTTTTTTTTGTTTTCTAACACACTGGTCAGGCTCAGGTTATCAACTGATCAGGTTGGGTTTTTTGGGCTGGGCTTATTCAAATATTTTTCGGGCTCAAACCTGGCCCTTGAACAGCCCTAATGGAGGAGATGAGAGTTCCAAAACAAATAAAAAGACCCACCAGAACCTCATCTCTAGTCATCAAAGGAGTTAACAGCCAACCAGCCGTAACTCTATGAATCAATACCAATCATCAAACTGAAAATAGTTGAGATCAAGCTGGATAATCTCTCAAGAATACATTTAATTTCCATTCATAAATACATCTCAATAAAACTTATACACAAGTACATATACCATATTAATCTAATCCTAACCATCCATTTAATAAGCATTTACGAAAAATAATCTGCCTTCATAACAATCAAATATCAATGCCTATAAGTTGGACATACCTTAATCAAATTTCCCTGTAATTAAATAATCTTGGGCTTAGTGGATTAAGCTGAGAACCCATCCAATTTTATCAAATTTGTGACATTCCACATTCATTTGATATTACACCATTTGGGGCTCCTCTGTTAGGATAACTATTCTCCTTTCCTTACTGCATGCTCCTTCTCTCAAGATCCAAGTACCTCAACACAACACCTGTGCCTCTCTCTCTCTCTCTCTCTCTCTCTCTCTCTCTCTCTCTCTCTCTCTCTCTCTCTCTCTCTCTCTCTCTCTCTCTCTCTCTCTCTCTCTCTCATCAAGATCCAACTACCTCAACACCTGTGCCTGACACCCTTATCATTAATAGGAAACAGAGGCAAAGAAAGACAGATAGAAATGAACAGGGGTTAGTAAGCCTGCCGCTGCCTGTAGCAATCACATGTTACATTTAATGGGATATGTACATATAGAATTTTCAGGTAGCCTTGGTAAAGAGTAAAACATGATCCGACAAAACGAAACATAACAGTGCTTGCCTTCATTCAGAAGACCTTGGAGTTATATTCATTTTCTACTATTTCTTCTAATATACTAAGGAGATGATGATAAATGGACATTTGACATTTTCATATCATGTAAATAGGAAAATGAATGGGTCATTGATTGGAGAGGGGTGAAAAGAAGAAAATAATAGGCAATGGAGTATAGCAACCAATTTCAGAGGGAACATGATGAGAAAATGTTTACTGGCAAAGATGGAAAAATTAGATGGTCACTTGCATATAACTACCACCAACGCTTCAGTCTTCACCCCTTAGTCCGCTATAAGGAAAACCCATCTATGGATGGATATTCTAACAAAAACAGGCAGCTAATGCACATGATGGAGAAGGAATATTTGAGCAATGAAATCCATAGCTACTTGGTTTAAGGTTAATTCACTCTACGTTGTCAACTCAAATCATGGTTGTCCGGGGAAAACTCGGAATAGTTCGAATTCGCTGGGATCACTTTGATCAAAATATGATATAAGCCTAAAATTCCCAACACTAAATTTATGGACTCCTGACAAAATTCAGCCTTCAAAATAAATTTAAAAAGATTTAATTTTCAGTTCTGCCTCAAATAGGTATTCAAATAATTTTAATCAAGTATCTGTTTCAACATTAAGTTGCATGAGCACAGGGACGTGTGTCGAAATTCTGAAATTCTGAAACTGATACAAGGTGTCCAATTTGACAAATCCATTAAGCTTCATGGATTCAGTGTAAATTCTAATAAATTTCAGTAATATAGGAAATATTTATTTTAACTAAGAATAGGACACAAAAGTGGTACCATAAAAATTGATACAAATCTTACTGTAAATAATCAAGTAATAAATATTTTGATGCTTCAGTATGACTTCAAAAGACGAAAATACATAATAATACCTTATCAGGTATCAAACAAATTGATAAAATGCCTATCCACTGGTAGCTCAGTGGTGAGGCACCTCTCTTCCACAAAAACAACCAAGGATCAATCCTTGGCTATAGCGCTAATGGCAAGGGTGGATGAGTATTTACCAGAGCTAAATAAAAGAAGAAGAAATTGATTAAAAGAATCAGCTAAAAATGATTAAATTAATTTAACAAAAAAAAAAACAATGTTTAAATTAGTAATGAAAAATCCATGAAGAATTAGATACAACATCATATCCTATATGTGCCTGACATGGATACTTTGCTCGGTTCAAACAATCTATGCAACATATTTCAAGCAAGTTCCGACCAGCATGCAAGACCATAAGGTGCCTCATTAGTCATTACTTGCTCAATTCATATCAAAGATTGGCTAACTTGGACAATCAACAGAATCCAAATAAGCAACCAACAATACATGTGAAGCTGTCATATTCATGCTGGTGTAACCACACCAGAAAAGAAAATGAACCTCCCTAAACAAATGGAAACAAGACACCGATAAGATACCAAAATTCTCAAAGCTGTGCAGTTCCAGGCTTAGATTCCAAGTGAAAGTTTTTCCTTTTTATTGGTAGCATGAATCAAACCCACAATCATGTGGTTGCAACAATGAGCACCATCACCATCCAACAGTGCTATGGGCTCTTTGTCTAAAGAACAGATACTAACACTGTTGAAATAACACAACATACAAGTAAAAATCAGATAAGAAGACAGGACTACCCTCCGTTGGGTTACAGAGAGAACATTGCAGAGCCCAAAAGATAGCAGCTGAAATTCCGAACCTCTTGCCCTAAGGTATCAAACCCTTTTCTCATCTCTTGTGAGAGTGATGAAAATGAAGCCTCACGCCTAGAGTCAAAACTCATTACAATATCATCATGGCTTTTGCAATAAAACACAATTGCATAAAGTTGACTAATAATGTCTTGGACACAGCCCTACATTGTTTTTTTCCCTTTAAAGCAAGAAATACAAACTCTCAGTCATGTTCAATTCTTAACCATCAATAAATTCTAAAAGACAGTAATGATGATACTAATCACAATATTAATGACAGCAATACAACAACAACAAATACAATAATAATAATAATAAAGGACTAATCCCAACTCTGTTCTTTGCTCTGGATTCTTCTAGGAACATAAGAAATTAAGAATTGCAAAACTACTTTCACAATCAACAAGGAAACAAAATCAATATTCAAATAAAATTTCCACATCATAGGTTATGGGAATTATCCACATGAAGTTCTCTTTCTGCTTCTTAAGTTGGGTAGATCCAACCTGTGGGCCTGTGTGGGCCAACTGCCTTTATGTTGAAGCTGCACTTGGAT
This sequence comes from Litsea cubeba, assembly GCA_012931725.1. Lineage (NCBI taxonomy): Eukaryota > Viridiplantae > Streptophyta > Magnoliopsida > Laurales > Lauraceae > Litsea > Litsea cubeba. The sequence continues at coordinate 2,262,391 of CM022946.1, read as the reverse complement.
CAACTGTTTAAACCATACAGGTAGTTGTCACTCACATGTTGCGTGCTGTTTGATGGGTTGGAACTGGAAGGATTACTGATTCCATGTATTCTAGATCTGACGTATAGATCTACGCATAAACATAGTCACAATCTAACAGGTCATTTCTAATATTCGCTGTAAATGGGACTATGGGAGTCAGTGATTCATTGTCAACATTAGAAACTAGAGTTCCATAGATCAAGTTAAAAGATCATCATCGACTGTTCCATTTTTCTTCTCAATGATTACCATAGTGATTTTTAGTATCATGACTCTTAGTACCATTTCTTGGGCTAGTGACCTCACAAGTTGTAGATCTGGTCGGGAATCTGGAAGCTGTACCAAATAAGCCGGTCTGTTTCTCACATAATTGTGATAAAAATGCTAATTTGGAGGTGGACAACATTAACAGGGAGGTGATCCTTGAAACTAGTTCTGTTGCTTGGTCAGCTTTCATTTTTTGTAATTTCTTTAGAGGATAAAATTAGAGAAACACGAGATGGTTTAGGAATATCCACACAGGTTGGCAACGGCACCGGTAGGAAAAAGTTTGACTATGCAGGCTGATGGCCCACGAAAGGGAAAGGGGTAGGCCAAAGAGGACGTGGATGGAGGTAGTAAAAATAGAATTGAAGAAGTGCAACTTAAGGATTTGGCTCAAGATATATCGGAATGGAGAAACATAATTCATGTAGCCGACCCCAACTTAGTTATGACAAGGCTTTGATGATGATGATCATGATGATGGTTTATCATTCAAGAAAAGATTTAGTATGATGATGATGATGATAGTTTATCACTCAAGAAAAGATAGAGTGGGACTAAGTATCCTGCAAGAAGAATAAATTAGAAAAAAAGATGTAACCCAAAGCATATGGATCCAATGACATATAAGAAGATTTGTGCCACTAAAATACAAACATTATGATCATTTTTTTATTTTTACAATGATTGTTACACAAGTATTTATAAACATCAACATTGAATAAAGGATGAGGCTAATTTTATACCATGAATTGCATTAATTGCGAGATTTCGAATCGTTGGAATTGACCTAAAAAACATAAAAACAAGAAGAAAGAAAGAGGTCATTTACTCGGTAGCCAGGCTTTCAAATTTCATTCTGTCCAATTATAAGGAGCACGATCAACGACCAAATAATCTCCTCGAATATCCTTCACAACTCGAATCTCGTCATCGAGGTAGATAGATTCAAACCTACAAAAAGGACACACATTTAACATGTTTAATGCAAAGTCAAACACCCACCCACACACCCACCTCCGTGGAGCATGCAAAACTGTCGGTTGGGCTAAATAAATATGATCTTTCAAAACAAAAGGCATACAAAATGTTTGTTGGGCTATGTACAATGATGTCGTGCCAATATTCTTGTTCCATCAGAAATAATCATTCACAGTAAGATTGGCTAGCTTTCTGCATCCAATTTCTCTTCTTTAGTCATCCTACTATGAGTTCTCCTACTGAAGAAGGTAGCATTTGCTCTAAGCACGCTAGGTTCCCATCCATTAAGCAAACTCTTGGTCCAAAAATCTCCTTGCATGAAGAGCTACAAGCAAGAATTGCCATGAGGCCTTAAAGTTGGCCAAAAGTCATTGTTAAGACAAGCAATGGCATCTTACATCTTTCCATGTCAGGGATATGCATCTGTACTGTAAATCTATATCTCAGGTATAATCCATTTGGCCACATTATAGTGTGTCTATCATGTACTCATATGGTGCCTTACAGAAAACCTGTATCTATGTCATAACAGCATAATCCAGTTTAATGTCTGCTGATTTGAAATGAGGCAGATGTGTATAATCACTGTATTGTGTAATAGAAAAGATGAAATGCTCAAGTATAGGATGGTACAATTGCAACTCGGCTATAAATTATTTTCTTTTAGGGCATGTTTGGTATTGAGGTACTCATATCATGCTTTAATTGTTCTGTAAAATAGCATGGAACAGCTCAAAGCATGGATCCTTTATCAGGGAAAAGGAAGTGAAAAACAAATAAAATGCATAAGCTCATGCACTATACTAAATTTTCAAAACAAATTAAGCCATTGATGCCATTGAATTATGCAAGCCACGAAACAGTATTCTAATGGTCCAATACCAAAGAGGGCCCTAGGAAAGATAATTCAATGAAATGGTCCATGAATCCATTAGAATATCAGCAAACTACAAATGCTTCATATTGCAGGTTTTAACTTGAATTCAGAATGCAAGTATCTCAGCAAAATAACTTGAATATTAGAAAAACCTCTTATCACTACTCTTCCCATAACTGATGTCAAGCTCTCTATCAGATTGAATGATATAAGGATGTGCTCCCTTCTAATATTCTTTGAAGTTAGTGGACTACTCTTCCCATAACTGATGTCAAGCTCTCTATATCAGATTGAATAATGGAAGAATGTACTCCCTTCTAATATTCTTTGAAGTTAGTGGATAGAATCTAGCTTCCGGCAACACAGTTTTATACATATAATGGTAGAAATGCAAGAGAAAAGGATTTTACAAATATTCCAAGCTGAAAAACATGGTTTGATGAATCCTTTGTGTACACACTATTAATACCATCAAAGCTTTAACCCATCAATATGGGTTCAGGTTTGTGAGTTCTATTTTTCCACTCAATACTATTTAGTCTGATCGTATGAGTAATAGACATGATAGTGTCCATCACTCAAATGTCTTACAGTGAAGACTATCATTTGTGAATATTAATTATTTAATAATCAAAGATACCAAGTGCTTTTATTATGGAAAAAATAATAATATGGTATGTGACCTCCGCCTAATAGTACTGTGCAACGACTATGGTTTCAGATACTCTAACTTGAAAACGGTGCTGGGACCCATGAATTCATAGGTTCTTTATTGCACAAGCAGTGAAAGTCCATAATCCACATGAACCAGTACAGGCAAGGAAGAAGTAAAACGAACTTGAAAGGCAAAAGAATATCTCTCGAATCTACTTCTCCATGCTAGAAATATCAAATGGCCTAATCCACAGTTTTCGCTTGGGGCCCATTAGTTTGCATGGTATTGAATTCATAGGAATTATGAGAATTGTATCCCTAAGGCCTCATTTGTTTGCATTAAAATACATAGGAATTGCATACATCGGGTGGTTAAAAATGAAGATCAAAGGTGAATTTCCAAAAATGAGCATCAAATAGCAACTTCTTTCGATTCTATTCCCCTAAGAGAAAATGTAATTTGATGTCCATTTGTGGAAATCCACCTTTAATCTTCATTTTTAACTACCCTATTTATTCTAATGCAAACAAAGATGCCCTAAAAGTGGTTAAAATTGGATAATCAAAGGTGAAGATCCAGGTTGCATCTTGCTCTCCACCTTATATCCTTCACCTCTCGCCTTTTGTATTTTTTGTTGCAACCCCATTTTACCATGAATTCTAATGTATCCAATTCCACGAAAAAAATGACCTTTCATATAAATTTGACTGAAGTCCATGAAAGCCAAACAGCATAAACATATACTAGAGAGAGAGAGAGAGAGAGAGAGAGAGAGAGAGAGATTAAATTACCAGCCCTGTCCGAAAGGTGGCAATGGAAACTCCCAATTCTTCCCTCTTAGGACTGCGCTCGTAAACCTGAAATAAACAAACCAATTTCCCTCAAAAAAAATCAGAACACACCCCACACCAAAAAAAAAAAATAATTTGAAATTACAGAACACTTACCTGAAATTCACTCTCTGGGTTGAAGCAATCTCAATAGAAGACCTTACAAAGAAAACCCCAGATGGCGGAAACGTAATTACATTGTTGAGAGTGCCTCCCTCAACATCAATCACCTGCAATACATCCCCTGCCTGCGTTCCAAACAGAGGGGCGTTCTTGATGATGAACAGCTGCTCTTTCTCAGTAGTCCACATCATCCGCCACGTAGCAGAGAGCGAGGAATCGGTGGTGATGGTGTCCTTTCCGACAATCGAGAGGGCTTCGATGGCTTCTATGATTTTGGAACGCTTGGAGGGATTTCCCTCCGTTTTGAGGCCTCTTTCCTGGTCGGAGATGAGAGAGAGGAGCTCGTCCTTGGCCACGAGAGATGGGGAGGAGGAGCGGATCGAGAAGGGGGTTAGGGTTTTAGGATGAATGTGGTGGGGTTTAGGGTTTTGGAGGGTTTGGGAGAAAGAGAGTGTGGAAGAGGCGGGAGGGAGAAATGGTACGGCGGACATGGACATAGACATGGCTTTGGAATTTGGATGGAAAACGTTGGGGCCGTTTTGAATTGGTACCAGATAAATAGGAGAGGAGGCTTGGATGCAGATGAGTGGACCCCCACTGCATTTGTGATATTGGGCCCCACCCGACTCAAGTTATATATATCAGGAGACGCCCATCTTTGGCTCGCATTGGTAGCATTAATCTCCCTCGTTATAATGGAAAATATTTATTTGCGCACGGTATATCCGGACCATCCCGAGCAAGGATGAAAATAGCAATAAGCAGCCCACCATCAAAACGCTATACAATAGGAGGTGCGATTTGAAAAAATCGTCAAAAAAATTTGAAAAAGTTTGTAGAAAATCTAAAATATTAAAAAATGAGAGAAAATATATATATATATAATTTTTCAAAAGTAACTAAGATAAGGGGGCGTGACAGTCCTATATCGCTGTATAAATAGAAAATAATAATAATGATTTTTTTTTCACATATATTCATATTGCTTAATTATGCTAACTTCAAAACTAATTAAAAGGCTCATTAAAAAAAATATATATGTTATGAAGTCAAGAATACATCTACCAAATGGAGTGTTTGATAAGATGTACTTAGAGAAAAGTCATTAAGAAGAACTCTCTGTACTGACTGTAATTCGGTTAGATCACGTGCTTTTTAGTGTTTTCTTAAACATAAAAGGGTAAAAAAGTTGCCTAGAAATGCTATTTGGAGAGAAGAAAAAAAGAAATAAGTCATATTATGCATTGTAGAATTTTTTTGGAAAGTAGGAATCTGTTTCACTCCGTAGCGATCAGTAGCAGCTCCATAGCGGCCGCTACGAATGTGAACGACGATAAATACCATTTAGCATAGCGGTCTTCACAGCTACGCCCGATAACGTAGCAACTGCTATTTTGATCCATAGTCCTGAGGGTGGGACCACCCGTCTCTAAATATCACGCGCTACATATGACATGCACTCCATATGGACATCATAAATGGCGGTGCTCCTAAACACTTGGTGGGGGCCAGTATTACGATCCATCCAAGTGAACCATAAAATCCCACCCCTCCCCCCCGCGCACTCTATATGGACATCATAAATGGCGGTGCTCCTAAACACTTGGTGGGGGCCAGTATTACGATCCATCCAAGTGAACCATAAAATCATCCCCCCCCCCGGGGCCAGTATTACGATCCATCCAAGTGAACCATAAAATCATCCCCCCCCCCCCCCCATACTCATAGGTCTCAGGGTTGGGCACCTATCCGAATGAAGTAGGCTGTTAGATCGAGTACGTATTCATTTTGAGCTGTGAAAACTTATTAGTCATTGATCAAATGATTAGGATGATGATTCAGTCCTTCATCACGATGCATGGAGCCGTGGTGGGCCCCATAAGAGCCAGTGCTCAACATAGAGATGAGTGCCTACGGATGGGACCCTTATATAGCTTGAGTTATATTCAGATTTAGGAGTCTACTCAACTTTAATTATGCACCACTTATTAGCCTCACTAATAATTTAGAAATTTTATTTTATTTTAGATTAAATTAGGAGAAGTGTAACTTATCTAAAAAATTGGCTCAAAATAGATCATAAAAGAGAAACAAAATCCGTGCAACCGATCCAACATAGCTGGGATAAGATTTTGATGATGACGACGATGATGATTGGATTGGATTAGACTGGTTGGGACTGGGAGTGTGTTTGCAATGAAGGCCCAGTTTGATCTTGACAAAGGCTCTAATCTTCTGGGTCGGGTCCTTGAGGTCACGATAGGGTTGTCAACGGGTCGGTTCCGGTCCGGGTCCAGGGTGGAACCGGAACCGGAACCGTTTTCTAAAAAGGGGAACCAGAACCGGAACCAGAACCGGAACTGTTAAGAATAATAGGAACCAGAACCGGAACCGGAACCGTTTGTGAGGCGGGTCTGGTTCTGGTTCCGGATCTAGACTAATACCTATATTTTTCTTTAAAAAATTTATGCTTTTTTCACATTTCAATTGGATCACATACCTACAAACACTAATGTGACATTTTGTCGATCAATAACAGACACTTTTAACCAAAAACTCAGAAATCACATCCAAACAGGCAATGAGATGTAGAAAAGTAGAAAACCCTAATGTAGAAAAGTAGAAAAGTAAAAAGGGTTCTGTTCTCACATAATAAAGTTACCTTATGTTAGTATATATTGAGTCGGGTCCCGGGTCCACGGGTCTGAGCCACTGTGGATCTGGAACCGGAACCGTTTAGGTATCGGTTCCAAAAAAAGGATCCGGAACCGGAACCGGAACCGGAACCATTTTCTTATCGGGACCAAAATAAGGACCCAAACCCGGATCCTAACGGGTCGGAACCTTCCGGTAATCGGAAAATCGGGTACCCATTTACAACCCTAGGTCACGGGGACCCAATTTGGTCTTTTGATAATCAGCCTTGGGCCTCACATTTACAAACTGGCATCTCCTCCGTAGCAACGTTAAACGTTAAACCCTAAACCCTACTAACCTACGTTTTTCTTCTTCTGCAATGGCCTCTACCTGCAACAAGCTCCTGAGCAGAACCTCTCTCTCCTCCCTCAGCTCCGCCGTCAAATCGAAGATCCGAACGCCTCCTCTCCACGGATCTCCATCATCCACATCCACTGTCTCCGGAAGCAGAGCCACCTCCTCCGCCCCTCCCCGCCGCTTCTCCTCCATTTCAAGGTCCTGAAACGAACCCTAATTTGGACCTTTCATCATTCGATTTGATATTTCTTTCGACTCCGAGAAAAACCCTAATTTTGATTTCTCCTCTCTCCTTACAGATGCCCCGCCGCGTTGGGATGCGTGCAGTCTCTCCTCCCTCTCCACAGTACGGTCGCCGCCGCGAGGCTGACGTCGTGCCTGAGCTCCAGCTCCCGGAACTGCCACGCTCTTACACAGGGTACCCTCTGCCGCACCTCTCCCGGACTCTAAGTACTTGTTCAGTTGATTGTGAGTAGCTGTTTCTTAATTCCTTTCATCTTCATCCGAATCTCCGGTCCCGATCATCAGTTTCTACGCTTTGAAATGGATTTTGATCTGGGGTGCTGTCCGAATTTCAAATTTGAATGCTTTTGCTTTGTCTAGGTTTTTCTAGTGTTAAATGCTTGTTTCGCATTGATAGAGAAACACAGAAGAAGATTATTTTTTCAGTGTCTCAGTTCAATTGGGTGTAATGGATGGAAGTTAATTCTGGAAAAGAAGTATTCATAGCATTTGTTGGAACTTAAGGGATCTTGGATGATGAGAAAAGCTGGGGAAAATTGGTGGTGTGGTGAGAATTGTCTATATTTCAAACTCTTTGCTGTTTCTGGGTCATAGGTTATTGTTTTGCTCCACCATGTCATATCATCCTAAAATCATCCAGGAGATCTTGAGTTGGTGTTTACTCTTACCCTAGCTTGTTTATCTGGAATTTTCAGAAATGTACCTGCCTCTTCCCTTAAATGTGATTTGGGTTAGATTCTACTGAGTGATTGGTTATTTTCAGCTATAGTTTTCGTGATCCTGATCCGAGTTATAGATGTAATGTGGATTCGGCTTTTGCTAGATGTGTTAGAAGGGATTGTGGGGGAATTTTTCTTAGGCTTGGGAGATGACAGCCATTATGTTTAGGCAGGAGTTAAACACAAAGAGGAGTTTGTGATTTTCTAATTTCACCTAACCTGTTCTAGCATGCCCACCTACACCACTCTAAAGTTGGCAGGCTCCACTGATTCAGTTACTTGAACTGATTTATAGATAGACTAGTGACTCATTTTGTTCTGTAGTGGGTATGTGGTTAAATCTAGCCATCAGTACAAATCAGATGAAGGTTAAAGGGATCAGATCATCCATACACCGCAAACATGAAAATGTATCAATAAGTTTCAGAGACTACTGGTTTTTTTGCAACTTTCTGAGTTAAATGCAGAAGACTTGTAACTATGTCAGTATATGTAATATCATGTCCTGTCGAGTCTCTAGTTTTTGCCTGTCTTTTTTTTTCTCTCGCTATGTTGACCTGTGATACTAGCACTTGAGGACCCAGTGATCCTTAAAACAAGAAGTATATGAGTAGAACTGACAAGGCTTTTGGATATTTAAGTCAGCTACGTACTGAACAGAATTCAGTACAGACTAGAACTTCAGTATCCAATTTGAGCATGTGTAAGCCTCTATGTGCTATGAATATCTTCTTGTTTTATCTGTGTGCATGAGCTGGTTTGGATGTCATTTCACTAGTAGGTATTAAAATCACTTCTTACCTTAAGGTCATGTAGACGTATGAACAAGTCAAAAGAATCTGACGTAAGGTGGATTAGTGTTTTTGGAAGTGTTTGGAGCAATTATTATCAAAATCTTACGATTCGTATAGAGCCCTAGGGAATCCTAAGGAAAAGATTTGTATTTTTTTTTTTTAAAATTAAGGATTTGTATCTATGTAGTATGTAGCGAATCCCATTTATAAGTGAATCTTAGGACTCAGGTGTGGACCTTACAATTCAATACTTGTTTCATCTAATCTAATGATTCAAGCGGTTCGGTTGAATAGGAATTGCCATAGGCCATAGCCAATAGGTTAATATTGGTGACCTTAACTTCTTTTCTTCTTCTTCTTTCTTTTGTTAGCGTTTCTATTGTTAGAAGGTTATATAGTGGTTAATAAAACCTCTTAAGTACTCTTGCAATTTTGGGGAGTTTTAAGATAAATAAGGAATAGGCATGTGACCAAAACATTCGTTTGTATGTATAGGGCATTCATTTTTTCACCCGTTTTTCCTTCATAAACACTTTTTTTTTCACTTCAAGAGACATTTAACCATATAAGTTTGATGATTTGGATTTTATTTTTATTTATTGATTGAAAGAGAATAAGAATTATTGCAATTTGTTTTTTTTCCCTATTAATATTGATATCTTAAGTGTATTCAGCCATTCACACATATAATTTATGGTATATTAATATATCTCACTGAGTTCTTCATACGATTGTATCAGTCTTATTTGACGTTGTATTTATACTACTATGGATGGAGAATGGATGGATTATGAATATAACTACATTTTTATTTTATTTTTATTTTTTTTTATTTTTTTCATTTTCATAAGAAAAATAAAAAAGCCTGTGATTCGATTAATCCCCTTGAATGATTTGTGATACAAAGTCGAGTTTCAGAACAATGGTTGGGATTTACACGTTGAGCCCCACCTTGGGAAGAGGCTTCAACAGTGCATTGGGGCTCAAGTATGAGATGTTGCTTGCATTTGGAGCGGAAGCCTCAAAGTATGATGCATGTGTGAGACATGTGCCTCAGATGAAGTGTCTGCTTGAGTCAAGCTTCATATCAAGGGGCGTATGCCCCATCAATACATCTTCTTTTTTTTTTTTAATTATGGTTGAGTCAACCATACTTACCTCATTAGAAGGGAGTACAACAGCCTAACTGCATCTGTTTTCTACTCATTACAATGACAGAGGGTCCCAAACCAAGTTCTCTATCTATGAATTCCCAAATTCTCTATTTGATAGAGAGAACTTAAAAAACTAGCTACCATAAAATGGATTAACTACCCCCATAGTATGCTCCAAATTCTGGAATTCCAAATGCTTTTTGGAGATTTGCATTTGAGAAATTCTAATGGAAAATTTTCCAAATGAAATTTGATGGATTTTGAAATTCTCCAGACAAGACTTCCTCAAGCTCTTTCTATCAAACATTCCCCTAGTCAAGGGCAGAGGGAGGGAATTCTCCTTCAGCCTTGACAACATTGAACGGTTTTCCATTCTTGATCTATTTTTCAATTTTATGTAACTTTTTTTGAGGTTTACGCCCTACATTTAGAAGCTTACACCTCTTGTTTTGGGCAATTTGAACCCCTTGCTTCACACTTCAATGCGTTGAAACATTGATTTTAAGTAGAAGATATAGAAGATTCATCTTAAAATATTTGTACATCATGTGAAAATTTGTCATCGATTAATTGTTGTGATTCTGATGTAAAATGATCTGATTGATCCCCCAATAATTGATCTAGATCTCAAGTACCCCCAATCTTTTTTGAATTTCTTTCATTATACTTCTTATTATGTAACAAAATTGTTCCTTTTCCCAGATGGAATTGATGGTACGTGAAAAGTATTGCTTCATCCATTTTCTGAAGGTGGGCGCTAGTCATATGCCTTGCATTATCATTTATTGCTGTAGTTATGATGATATGAGGAAAATCTCTTCGTTGATAATGTCTACCATTTTCGTAACTGTCCCTCGTTCCTAACCAGATTATTGTTTGGGTGCTTATGGGGTTGGATTCCGATGTCGATACTTTGTTATTTTGTTCTATTCCAGGCAAAACCCATTTAAAATTTTGTGGAGCAAGAAATGCTTCGTTAGTGTCAGGCATCTGGCAAATAACCCAAAAATAAAATAAAATCACCAAGTATAATCACAAAAACGGGAATTTAATCATATCAATTTATTTATGATTGTGATGTAGAAGAGTTTCTATTCACTTCCTTTATTGATTTCTGATTGAGAGCTTTTCTTTTATCTGATTTAGTTGTTTTTAGTAAATCTATTGATTTCTGATTGATAGTTGTTCTTTTCCTCTCTTTTTTTTGTTTTCGGTTCTAGAATTTGGTCTTTCTGTACCTAGGTGACAGCTTGAGCAGAATGTGGTGATAACATGCCACTGGATACTGGAAGGTTTTCATACTCTTCACCTTCGGCAGTTCAGTTCTTTGGAGCCAGGTGTTTTATTTTCTGCTTTCAGACCCTGACAAGCAGTAGAGAATTTATCTCATTCTTCTTGCTGAGTCGAATAAAACTTAATGAGAAAGTACTGTATTAACTTTTGCGGTTTTCTTTTATTTTCAAGAAGATACTGGCCACAATTGTCATGTTAAAGTTTCCTTTTATGCTTCTTTTGCCCATTTGCTACTACTGCTTGGACATCATATGGTTTGTCTTGAATGATACTTGATGGCAAAAGCATCAAATGTTTAGGCAAGCAACTGATATGCTACTAACCCTTTTTTTTTCTGGAGACCCTATTTCCTCCATTTGACATGGCATTTCTTACACAATTTTTGGAGCTTTTCAATTTTTATCAAATGATACCATGGGCTGCAACTAACAAGGCAAGGTACATTTCACCATGTGCTCTTAAGGATTAGATCCTGCGATTTCCCATGGAGGATCTTCACTGAGAACCTTGTCCATTTAGAGGCTGCATCAATAGCTAATAAATTAAAAGAGAGACTCATTTGAGATTGTTTGCGTATGGATATGTCCAACATATGATAAGAATAGCACGATTGAGGGAAAGTTTTCCTGTGTAGGTTGATGAACCAACAGTGAATCTGAAGAAATTGAACTTATTCTAGGATCCGACTTAGAATAGATCGGAATGGAGAACTGGAAACCCCGACATGGCTGGGACAAGGCTTCTATGATGATGATTTTACATGTAATCTCCCTATAGCCAGTCTCCGTTTCATGTGGCCTGACTCATAGCTGCCAATCAATCCCTCACCTCTCATATGAAAAAAAAAAAAACTTTGGAGTGCAGTGGCACTTGTGCTCCCCTTTTGCCTTCGCCATTTGGTAGGAAGTGTGGTTGAGACCATCATCTTTATCTGGGTATTTATGAGTGTAGTTTGATGCACCAGAATCCCTGCTCAAGCAACTCCATAGTAGATTTGAAGGGCTTTGGTTGTGCTTAATTGGAACCTTTCTCCTCATCAATAAATATATGATTTCAGTCCAGAGTCTGTAGATAGAAAAATAAAAAGGGGGGCTTTATTGGCACCACGAAAACCTCTCTTCCCACCGCAAAAAAAAAAAGGTTTTCCTAAACTACCCCTCCTCCCACTCCCTCCTCCTCCTCCTCCTCTTCTTTCCACCCTCTTCCCTCATCTTCCCCCCACCCAGTCTCTGGCGGGGAGGGAGCCCCGGCCGGCAGCCCGCGGCGGGAGCTCCCCTCCCCTGCCCCTCTTTCTTCCTCCCTCCCCTTCTATTTTTTTTCCCTCTCTCCTTCTCTCTCCTTCCCTCTCCTTCCCTCCCCCACTCCCCCTCCCCCTCCCAGTCGCCGGCGACTGGGAGATCGGGCTCTAGCAGGGTTTTTAATCAAATTAAGTTATGGTATCTCTTCTTGGTTTCAGTTGAAGCTCTTTGAAGTGGTTGTCGTGTTGCTTGTTTGTTTCAGGCTGTTGCTATGAGATTTATGTAAGAACACGTATGAAGAAAGCAGCGGTCGAGGCACAGGCTAAAAGTGAGAGAGCATAGTATAGGATGTCCGAGAGCTTACTTTTGATGTTCCAACTCTTGCCAGAGATGATTTTTGATCAATGTAGATTTAAGTGTTGTTTCAATCCATTTCAATAAGCAGGGCACAAACAAATTAACCCTTTGTTGATGAAAATAGGACTAAAAAAAACTGAAGATGGTGTTGGTTTTTGCAAACATCTGGAAATCAGGTATTGCACAGAGGCAGCTAGTTTTTGCAAAGCTATTGAAGAGAACCGATTTTTTAAACTTAATGATTTGCCTTTATCTTTCCCACCAAAGGATGTCGGCAGTTTGATTTTGTTTGAAAGAGAAATGCTTCAACCAGGTAAGAGTGGGAGGGAGGAGGAGGAGGAGGAGGAGGAGGAGGGAGGAAGAAAGAGGGGGAGGGGGAGGGAGCCCGCCGCGGGCTGCCTGCCGGGGCTCCCTCCCCGCAGGAGACGCGGGGGGAGGGGGGAGGGGAGGGGTAGTTTAGGAAAAAATATTTTTTTTGTCTTTTACTGCGGTGGGGAGAGAAAAATATGCGGTGCCAATAGCACTCCTCAAATAAAATAAGTCTTTGGAGTCTTCCCGATGAAGATAAAAATAGAGAAAAGGGATGTGGGGGAAGATTCTGTTGTTCAAATTTGTAATTTTCAGAGTAAAATTTTTATTGTGAACACTTTTGCCCCCTTACTACTACTATTCCCATCCAAACAGAGCATGAGGCTCCTCCATTTTATCTCACATTTATGTTCATATAAACGAAATCCTAAACAACTCTCTCTCTCTCTCTCTCTCAAAACTCAATTTTATCCAAACCAAGCCATCATCGTACTCTTATTGCAGCCATAACAAAGGATTCTTACAAAACCTTGATTGCTTTGGCTAAAGGATAAAAGAACTAACTGCGTGGTATGAAAAAGAAGGATTAAATGGAGCAGAACCAAGCCAGTAATGTACCACAAAACACCAACATGTTACCTTATTAATATATGCTAACCATTTTCAGAGGTCCCATGTGTTCTAATCTCACCCCATGTGCAAGCATCAATTCCTGCGCACAGATGACTTATCCATCAGTTTAAATGCACAAGATTTCCATATCAATCCACACTTGACACTACACTACGTCCATACTCTGCATTGTTCCCACATGCGGCTGCCTCCTACTTCAAATTGCTTAGAAACAAATGCCGCCCATGCATCTAATGCTTGGATTTTGAATTTTTATTTTATTTTTTATGACATGTATAGTTCCAGTGAAGAACTCGGGCCCGTTTGGTTGTATGGTGAATTGAAGTATGGTGAGGTGAAGCATCAAATCAAGTGAGAATAAAATATAAGGTGTTATGAAGGTATTTTATTTTTAATTGTTTGGTATGAAATCTTTTTGACTTTTTGAATAGAAAAGTGGAGTTTTTTTTTTTCTTTTAGTGGAGAAATGAAGTTGTTTTTTTTTTACTTTTTTTGAAAATTTGGAAGGGAATATTGAGATTGTATACTTTTGATGTGACCCATTGTCAATTTTTGTCTAGATTCACTTCACTTCACTTTAACTAGTTAAGTGCCAAGCACGCCTAGAATTCAAGTGAGTTCATACTATGCCATACTGGGTGACTAACTTTATCAATAAACATTATTGTATTGGCAGCGGGTCTAACTCGGGCCGGCCTGGTAATTGATCTAGCCCATTCCTGGCCCAAATTGACATGTTGGTAAATCCCGAGCCCAAGGCTAAACCAGAATGTTCATCTGGGTAGAGACTTGAGCTCGAGCATGGTCCAGCCCATGGTGCACCCTTTAGAAACTAATGTTTCAGAAAATGGTGTTCATGGACAGGCATATAGCTGGGCCTAATTGAACCTTACTACAATCATCAGCACTGCATTGTAGCCCTACTCCAAATTGAAAGGAACTGGATCCCCTGTCTGGACCAAAAAGGGGGGTGATATGCAGGGGGGGCGGATGATAGCGAAACCGTTTCTCTAACAAATCCTGTTTGGACCAAACAGGGAATCCGTTTTCAAATTGAAAGGTACCCTATATGCTTCCCCATGTAATGAAGTAGTGACTTTGTTGGTATCTTAAAGCTGCATTATCAATGTAAACTAACAAATTAGACAAGGCACGTGGAGCTATTATGAAGATTTTAGTTTAACTAGGAGTTTGCTTAGGGATTGCTCAAAATAAAATATGGTGTGACTAACATGGACGGTCATTGGCATGTCAAACTATGGTTGACATGACATAAGGCAACGTCAGGCATCATGGGGTCCAATTAACAAACTTTTTTATTTTATTTTATTTTATTAGTGCTTAGATTAGAAGCCCCCCCATTAGCTCATGGATTAGATAATTAAAGCCACCACCTGCCAACCCTCCTTTTCTTATAAACCAATCTCAACTTCCCGAGGATGCCTCACGTGACATTCATTATAACTTTAGCAACACTCACAAACACAATGATCCTATTTGAAGCTACTTTACTCACTTTAGTTAGTTTGTTGATTAACAGCTTAGAACTTTTGAGAAAGCTACCTCACCCATTTCATTTTTATTAATCTCTCTTTTACAAGTAAAGTAATGTAGAAGACTCCAAGAATACAATGATACCAAGGAGTATGGTGGGTTGTACTTGTGTTCTGTATGAGAGTGCCAAATGGGTCGGGTCGGGTCGGGTCAGGTCCCTCCTAATATTTGGAGATCCGTATCAAATTTGGGCAACGAAATTAATTCTTCTCTTATTGATGTGTATTGATATCGAAATTAAATTCTGAGCGAGGAATCCCTGATTTAAAGGGGCAGATGGACTTGTGTTCAATGTGACTAAGGTTACAGACGGAATGGTTCCGGATCGGAATCATATTGGATCCAGACCCGTTTCTAAATAGCGGTTCCCGTTTTTATTTGGAACTTATTTTATTGATTCTAGACCCGGTTCCGAAACCGGATCCACCTATAGGACTGGAATTTAGTTTCAAAATTAGTTGTAGATTTTTTTTTATTTTTAAAATTTTCTTTTAAAATAAGCATATCATTCAACTTATAAATATTGCATCAAGCCTACTAACTCCAGTATTATACATAAAAATGTCCCAAAAAAGTTAATTTTGAGGTATAACTTATCGTATCAAATACTCATGTGCGGGGTCCCGTGTCTATGGACTCAAAACTGGGCTCGTTTATCATTCGAAACCTAAATTGGAGTCTGGATTTATACCCATTTATAAATTAAAATCTAAACTAGATTATTTTTTATGGATCAAAACTTTCAAGTAATTAAATATTCAGAAATTCATTTGCAACCCTAAATGTGACAGGAAAGCTGTAATTAATGGCTAGGATGGTGGGTTCAATTATTTTGGGCTAATGGGAGCCGACTGGTCATGGATGGAGTGGAGATAGCGCACATGATGAGCACGTGAGCAACGCGGAAAGAGGACTTGGGGGCAGCACGTGCTAAAGGGCAATTGAAGTGGACGCGTGTCGGTCATTTATAGGACACACGTGAGACGACCGCCATGGCCCCACCTGGGCCTCGTAAATGAAGGGTAGCTGCCTCCATCCCTCCTCCTGTAGCAACCCATGTGCCTCATAGAGAGCGACGCGTGTGGTGGGGCCCACCATCCAGCTCGTCCAATTACCTCCCGTCCCTGACCGACACGTGGCTGGAAGAGAATCACGTGCAGCTCGTCGGGAACACGTGCGTCTGAGAGATGGGGAAGTGCATGAATCCTTCCGGATCCTTTTGAGGGGCATACACCAAATCCAAATCCAGCCCTTAAATTGATCAGTGCAGTGCAGGCATGAAAAATCCAAAAAACTTTGGGGCCCTCTTCTGTCTGCAAGGAATTGAATTCTCACTTCCAATTTCCATCTGAGTTGCCTCACTGTGAAATTAATCATTTAATCATATGTGAAATGCTTGGCCCCCTCTGTTTGTAATTAGGAATTGAATTGCAAGGAGGATTTCATATGTTTTTTTTTTTTTTTTTTTAAGCAATGTCAAATTGAGTGTTCCCCAACATTTGAGATCCTTTATTTAATTGGTGAAATTCAAAAAACTTTACCTTATAATTTGACAATAAGGGGTTGCTTAATTGATTGGCAACTTCGCATGGCATTCGGCTGTCCAGGGGTCGATCTCACGTGTGTATGGACTTCTCTTCCTGCGTGTGTGGGCTTCCTCTTTGTATGTGCGTGGGTTTTCTTAGGTTCCAGCCCGTTAGGCTGAGGTAAAAAGAATATATAAACTATCACTTTTGGCTTATAAGATTTTTCAAAATTTCAGCCTTTAAAATGCCTATGGGCATTTTTTTGGTACCCCATCTAAGGAGGCTAAGTCTCATGAGAGAGCCCGCACATATGGGAAAAGAAGCTCACATTTGACACCTGTAAATCCAACTGAAAAATACCTTTTGAAAATGAGTTATCCCTCAAACAAAGATTCCCAAATATCTTATGGTAAACACCCTTGATAATTTATGATAAACTGATTTCAAGAAAGTATTATTAAAAAGAGGTGAAGGGAAAATGACACGCGGTGAACATGTAATTATAACATGACTTCCTTATAACCTCGAGGGGTTACTCAGTTGGCCTACGACCACGGTTTGCACTCGGAGGTTGATGGTTCGAAACTGCACTACCACACTGGGGCCACAGGGAATTTACCCCCGCGCCCCCTAGGCCCATAGGATTATTCTGACCCAAAGAGCTGGAACAATACCATCTGTTATACCAAAAAAAAAAAAAAAAAACATGATTTCCTTATTATTGATCTTTTAAGATAATGAGTGGCATTCATTTTCTATCAAGAAGACATTATTTGGTACTCATTTGAAATACAATTCTTGGAATTCAATTGATTATCTAACATTTTCAACCTTCTTTATGGTTGTTTAATAGAGTTGAACATGGAGAAGAAAGTCATGCACGTTTGGGTGACCTGCTTCCATCATGTTTTATTTTACTAGGATATGACCCTACTGCCTTTAAACTTGACATTTGTCACTAAGCGGTCAAAATTTAAATATTTCTCACACAGTTGTTTGTACGATATCTAAAGATAGTGCGATATGGCATCGTTATTGTATGAAAAACTCTGTGAGAAATATTTAAAATTAAATTCTTTGGAAAAAATGTCAAGTCTAAGGGCAGTCTTACGGTCAAATCCCTATATTTTTTCATTTCATATATATTCTTATAATCTTGTTGATACAAATGAGAGGTCTCAAAGAATTGTACAACTAGCGTTCTACTCACTCACTTCTACATCCAAACCTATGACTCGACAATAATCTAAACGTAGTTGCAAATGAACGAAAGGCAACGAAATAGATGTTGGAAAGTAGTGGCGGACCTACGTTGTACTGACTTGGGGCGGTTACCTGATCAGGTCGGAATTGAAATCTCCATGAACTTTGAAGTGGGCATTGGAGCGATCCTCGAGATTGCCCCAAGTCGATCGGAATTGAAATCACCATAGAGAATGGGGCCTTGGAGCATGCACCACATGTCTAAACTTGTCACTTCACATATTTCTAAAGATAGCCCCACATGTGTAAAGAAGCTCCGTTGGAAAAAAAAAATAAGAAAAAAAAATAAAAACATTGAGGCAACACATCGCTCTGTCTTCTTCGACCTCTTCTGTTGAAACCCCTTCGTGTCAATTATCGATCGAGCTCCTCATCATCAGTCCCTATGTGCTGTGTAGACTACTTCATCTTCATCTGCCAAACAAATCTAATATAGTTCTACCTAATTACTCTATACCTAAATCTGAACGCTTAATTTTTAAATTCCAGTTTCAAGCCTTGAATCCCCAATTCCTAATCCAAACCTTAAGGCCTAAACCACCAAATCTGAGCGTATATTCAAATCCAAAGATGACCAAATCCATTTTCATTTTCATGTATTCTTAACCCGACTATGATTCAAAGATAGATTTCCATTCTCATTATCCAAAAGTTGGAGGCCTTGAGAAAGTGAAAAGGGAAAGGACGGGTATCCTCAAAATGTTCTTGTATTTAGTATTTTCTGACACACCCACTCATCAAATTTGTTCCATTGAATATTGATTTTGACATATAAATTTTGTGAAACATGATAATGTGAGTTTGAGTATCTAAAATCAAGGTTAATTAGAATCATTTTTTTATCCATCTAATGCCTTTTGGTATTTCCAATTAACACCCAAATTTCTAATCCCAATCTTCAATAACTGTCATACAACTAGTTGAGCTCCACGAGTTGAACATTTTCTAAAGAAAAACATGTATGTGCTATTTGATAATGTGAAAAAATCTAGCAAAAAAATTTCAAATGTTAAGTTTGGCAGAATTTTAGCCCCACCCAAATAAAAATTTTGGTCCGCCACTGATTGAAAGAACAATAACATGTGACCAATTTGCACCGTTCATTCTATCTATATACATTTTATATCCTCTTTTATGGTAAGCTCATTTCTATTCTGTCTACATTCTCACAAAAGGGTTGCGAGTTCTTTCAAATTGGCCTACATTGCTTCTGGTGCACTGTACTGTTCCTGAAGAAGAACTGATTCTTCTTCTTCTTATCTTATCCCCCTCCTTTTTCCCCTTACACTGGCCCTGTTTGGTAAATGAAATGAAGTTGGTAACACTGACCTTTCATCACTGTAATGAGAAATGGTTTCATCACAACCACATACAGTGCACCTAGTGGGTCCAACTGCAGATGTATCTAATGCATGCCAATCGTTGTCTGCATGGATTCCCTATGAAAGTTCTTTGTCTATATTCACTCTCCGCGGTTTAAAACACACCATGCCTCCCTAGGAAGATGGTACCAAGATTCAGGACTCAGGATACATGGGCTCGACATGTTCGAATCCCTGCAGCTTTTCCAAACACAGCAGACACGGCATGTTTATTGGGGCCATCAGGTCCGTCCAGTTTCAAGAAAAGAAAAGTATAGGGTTTCTTCTGCTGTATATTGTTCGACAGTAGGACTTTCAAAAACTTAAAGATCACCCGTAGATTTTACTACTCCGGCCGTGATCGTGCAAGCGTTAGTAGGAGAAAATTAACTAAAACTTATATAGTAGTTTTATAATGCTCCAATTTATATGGTTATTATCATTGCTCATGTATAAGAACCATTTGGTAGTACTTGATCAGACATATTAATTCTCCTTATTCTTCCAAACAGATTTGCATGCATGGTTGGTGTCACGTCCAAAGTTCATATCTATTTACAGATGAATATACTCTCTAAGCTAGTCAACTGCTAAAATGTTGATGTTTAAGCTTTTCTAGCTACACCATCAAAAGTTACAACATGGACAATATACAAATTTCAACTATCTGTTTAGTGTCCATAAGAAAAATGGGGACTAATACGCATTCAATTTATTAGATTTTGGTACGTAGCTATGGCTCACTCACTGCCTTTCATAGTTTCATCTATTTCATTTTCAGTCAGTGGGCCCCACGGAAAAGACACATGCATTCTGCAGAGAGACTTCACATGAGAGCTGACGTGTTAACAATAAAAGAGGAATGGAGAAGAAGAGAAAAAAAAAAAAGCTGGAACCAGCTGGCATCTCGGACTCTGTCAAACCCGTTCGGGATTAGTGAAAAAGTAAACGGGGTAAAGGACGGTGCTGCACGTGTGGTCCCACCAGCCCATTATAGGAATACGTGTCCTCCCTCAATTGGACAGGACTACTGTACGCCGTAAATGTAGCTATAGATAAAACAGACGTTTAACTGCCGTTACTATTGTATTACAACTAAAACCATGAGTTTCTAAGAGGAAAATATCAAACAAGCTATGAAAGTTTTGCCCCATTTTTAAACAAGTACATAAAAATCTAAATATTTATAATGAAGAACCGGTCCGACTCCACTCGTCATGGGACAAAGAGGGATCAAAAGATCCAAGTGAAGTCAGTCTAAATATCAAATTTGAAGTCAATCTAATATTTTTAATCCCTTCATCCGTGGTCCACAAGTTTAATAGATTTATATCAAACAACAAAAGTGGGCCCTCAATCAAACGGTCTAGTTCTTTTGAATCCATGCAAATTTATGGGAGTTGGTCCTTATAAGGGGTTTTTGTATGTGTAGTCCATTTGAATGGGTCATAAGATTAGCCATAGTAGGCGTTTTGCACCATGCGAACCGTCCTCATAGTACTAATTCTCTTTATAAAGTAATAAAAGTTTTTATTTTCTTTCAATCAAGTACTAAGCGGAAGAAAGTTTTAAAATGATAAAAAAATCTATATGCCATTTTTCAAATTTTGGCTTTAATAAATTATTTAAAAAAAATGATTAGACCCAACCCAAATAACTTAGTACAGCCCACTTCAGCTTGTCAAATTGGTTGGTTTCGTGGAGAAAAAAGGTTAATTAAATACTAGAATTGGTGGTTTTTCTCATTTTATAAATTTATTTTTTTTTATTTTTATGAAGAGGACTTGATTAAAAGGATTGTGAAGAAAATCTTGTACTTTTTAAAAATATTTGAGCCTTTGTATACTTTTTAGCAAAAAATGAGCCAAAATTTTTTACAGCCATAAGTTTGTATCAACAGCAGCACTCAAATTCTTAAAAGTAAAGTCAGTTGTAACATAAATTGTCATTTACTGCAGCAGTCAGTTTGGAATAAGGGTAATTTCGGTGCAGCTTCTTCCCAAAGTACAGTACAACTGTACAAAGAGAAAGAGAAAGGACTTGCTTCATATATAAAATTAAGAAAAACCATCTTTTGTTTTTACTTTAATCCCCTGCATGTGATGATGCAGCTGATTGCCATGTAGCCACAGTAGAATAACTATATTTCTCGTGAATGAGAGAGAGAACTAAACATTAAAAAGAAGAAAAAAAAATTGGAAGGACTTCTTTTTTTGCTAATTTGATGGGCATGGCTACAGGCTACTTCTATGTCTCAACTCTCCTTAGAAACTAAATGATTGAAACCTGAAAGCTTCTCTTCCTTCTTCCTCCTCTCTCTTATTATCCTTTCTTTCCTTTGTATGATCTTTTCTTCTTTTCCCTTCCTTTTGATTTTGGGTGTTGTTCTAATTCTTCTAAATGTCGCGTGATGCTGAAATGGAGGGAGCAGCACCTGTGTACATGTATGAACACCATCATCCTTCATCCGACTTGCTGCATATAGACGACCTCCTCGACTTCTCTAATGAGGAAATCTTTGACACCTCCTCCTCTGATGCATCCTCACACCGCTTTCCTCCTCCGCTCGAATCCTCCCTCCCATCTTCAGAAATTCCTGACGTTACGCAATTTCGGTCTCAGTTTGAAGATCTTTCTATTCCAGTATGAACAGCAATAGGAATCCTAACAGAGTTTTATTTTATGTGTATTGAGTTTTATTTGTATTTGTATGTTTATGTGATTCTTCTCTCATTTTTTTTTTTGTTTGTTGGAGTGCGAGGATGTGGAGGAACTTGAATGGCTGTCGAATTTCGTCGAGGAGTCCTTCTCCGACCTGCCGTTTCACGCCGATATGGCCGGAAGCTCGAGTTCGTGGGCAGACGGGAGAGCTAGAGGCAAACGATCTCGGCCGTCGGCGGCGAACGGTGGTGGTGGATGTATGATGGAAGGAGAGTTTTCAACTGAGTCCGGGAAGGGGAAGGGAGGAGGGAGGAGGAAGGAGGCGGTTCCCGGCGAGGTCAGGATGAGGAAGTGCAGCCACTGCGCGACGGAGAAGACGCCGCAGTGGCGGACGGGGCCGATGGGACCGAAGTCTCTTTGTAACGCTTGCGGCGTCCGCTACAAGTCGGGCCGGCTCGTACCGGAGTATCGGCCCGCTGCGAGCCCGACTTTCGTGCTGACCCAGCACTCGAACTCGCACCGGAAGGTGATGGAGCTGAGGAGGCAGAAGGAGGTGCTCCGCCAGGACAGCTTCCATGACTTCAAGGTCTGCTGACGTCAGCAGGCACGTGCCATCTTTTTTTTTTTTTTTAGATATCTATCTTTTTTCTCTTTTAGTAAGTTATAGAGTATTGGATTTTTTGTTGGATGGTGGGAGACTAGCAGAGAAGTGAAATCAAAGTAGTTTTAATGAAAGAAAAGATACATCATACACACATATACTTTTCTCTGTCTGTGTTTTAAAAAATTTTCTTTGGCAGGATTAGGAGGGAGACTGGGGGAGGAGGCTTGACAGTGTGTGGGTATAGGTGGGGTCCACTGGTCCATAGGGAAAATCAAGTGGAGTTTAATGAATTTGTCAGCTACCAAAAGTGATCTTCTGTCAGCCATATGATCCAGGAACTTGAAATGGAGGGTTGATAATGAAATAGGATCCTTTTTATATGTACAAACTGTCCATTTCAAGTCAGGCTGTGTATCAAATGGTCAGCAGCACAGTATCTGATTCAAAGTTTTTTTGAGTATTTAGGTTTCCCTAAATGCAAGGGTGAGAGGGAGGACTGTGGTGGGGGTGGGGTTGATTGTGTGTGGTGGGGTGAGGTGTTTCACGTGATATGGTGAGAAAGAGGAGGATGAGGAGAGTGAATGGGTAAAACCAGGAATATTCCTTGTTTCTCTCTCTTGGCAGTTGGATGGTCACGTGAGACAAAAATAAAATAGAGGTGATGAAAGAAAACCCCATTTAAAAAGCTCCACAACTCAAAACTACATCCTAAACAAGAATTTACTGATGAAACCTTTTTTTTATTGAAAAAAAAACAGAAGTAATAAGTTGAGGGAAATAGAGTATTTATTGGATTTTTTTTTCAAATTTTATGGACTTTACATTTACATCTATAGTTAACGACTTAAGATTTTAGTAAGAATGGTTAGCTAAGAAAATTTAAAATTTAGTATTGCATCAAAGTCAATGGGTTGGGAGTTCAAATCTTAGGAGGAATGATTCGGTGTTAAAAAAGTGTTCGGCCTAAGGGAGAATAGTGTTGAGAATTGGACTCTAATCGAAGGCGATTATTGTAAAGTGTTTATGATACTTAGGTTTTGGTAGGAATGATTAGCTAAAGAAGCTTGGTACTGCCTTCTTGTGAGGAGATTCTAATCCAATAGCTAAGTACATTTCTTCCGCAGAAACAACCACCGATCGATCCCCAGCAATATCATTAATGGTAACAAATGGATGTGGCCATGCCATTATGCCAATACTACTTACCAAAGCAAATAAAAGAAAGAAAAAAAAATTTCCTCTTCACCGACACCTACCCTCGAACATGGAATTGTCATGCGTCTACGAGGTGAGCAGTGGGCACTTTACAGGCTTTTTTTTGGGGGGTTTTAAAGGTCCAGGTTGTGAGTTTGGATGGGCCTGATTGGGATTTCAATAGCCATGTGTTCCAATTGAAACTCAGATGATTGATTATTTTCAGCTGATGTTCTTTCCATCCAGACCTGATGAGTTCAAAGCTTAAGCCTCATATCAGACCATGCCACTACCATGCTGAAGTTTATTATTGTTTGCTACCTTGAAAGGCATTTCAAATTGTAGTTCAGATCTTTCTTTCTTTTTCACTACTTTCTGACAAAGTGAATTCTATGACATGATTTTCATTTCAAATGATTTTCATTAGTGGACGAAGCATCTTCCTCTCTGCAGAAACAAAGCTATGTTAGTTAGGGACGTGGGAAGCATGTGTGACCTGCAAGAGCTAGGTTTCATGCCTTCTGGAAACCAACTTTAAGGCCTAGTATGATAGCAGGAATTACTGACAGTAATTCCCTCCTGTTAAAATTCTCAACTTTGCATCAGATGCTGTTGGAAAAAAGCACCCTTTGAATGCATGAACTTACTTCAATGAAGTCGCCAAAATAGCCCGTAAATTCCAGAATTTCAAATACTAATATGTACAGATGCATTCATTGAAATACAGGAAGCAGCATAGAGAGAATACAGAGTTCTTCACCGCCAACCTGAATGCATGCAATCAAACAGTTTCTAAAGAGAAGAAGGGGGGGGGGGGGGGGGGGGGGGGGGGGGGGTTCAAAGAGGTGTATCATAGCTACCTTTACACCCTTAACCAAAGCACTATGTTCCATCACCTACATCATACACAAAGCACTATGATCTAGTTCCCAGTTCTGGGAGGCAGATTCATCTAAATCAGGATGGTCATAGTAAATGACATTACAGTGACCGGCAAATAGAGGTTCAAAAGAGAAAGCAAACATGCGAATTTTTCCCGAATAGTCCATCACCAGACACACTTACATGCATGATGGATATAAGAGGAAGAAGAGTTGCTCACCTAGGGTGGTGATTTTAGTAGTTTATCCTGGAAACAGAACCAACTACACCATGGCTACATTGACAACAACCACCTAACAGAAAACTTTCTGAAGACTTGAAATAGTAACATTACATGGTAGGGAGCAAGAAAACATACTTCTTATCTATTACCTTATTTCTGGTATGGGACAATGGCAAAAAAGCGTAAGCTAGGGAGGTCCATGATGGAAACAGGACTCATGGAAAATGCAATATACTACCAACAATAAGACGAAAATGAACCATCAAACTGAAATTGCAAAAATATTAGTGATTCTGGAGATCTATTTGGAAAGAACCCATCTTTCCTTCTTGACATCAGAAGCAAGGAAAAAACCCTGCATCTAATTACATCGAATAGCATTCAATATTCATTACCAAAATGGAAAAAGTATGATCAAATAGTCATGCAACTGTAATCAGTAAACACTGTGCCTGACCAAATCAGTGTGAAGACAATTCATCTTGTGTAAGAACAACATCATTGATTTATTTTTAATGTTTGTTTCAGTTTATCATGGTTTCTCTCCAGTTGATGTTGTAGTAGTATACTGCAGTAAAGCAGAAATTATGCCACATTCAGCTGTGTAACTCCCAAGGCAGCTTAACATAAATAGTGTGAATACATCAAGATCAGCCTTTTGATCGTTTTCCCCTTAAATTGAAGTCTTCAAGTAATGTTTTTCAGGACTACTACCTCTTCACTCAGAAAAAAATCGCTGTCTACTTTGAAATATGAAATGCCTTGGCTCCACAAGCATGGCACTGCTGAAGCTCACAATATAGCGCCCAAAAAAAAGTATGCAGATCTATAACAACATGGCTGAGATTTGAAGATGAACCATATCAATAAAAAGAAATGATTATATCACCCAAGACCAGCCCCACTATGGTTGGCTTTGAGGTAACATAACAGAGAGAGAACACCGCACAGGGATGGCAATTCCGTCCGGTCCGGTCCGATCCGATCCGATACCCGCTCTGTTTGGATATGGATTTCGGATATTTTTTCGGAGATCGGGTCGGATTCGGATATGGATTTTAAAAAAAATTCGGAGATCGGATCGGAGGCGGATATGGAGATATCCGATCCGAATATCCGATCGGATATCCGTTTGGATATCCGAACCGTATCCGACCCGTTTGGATATCCGTTTAACCCTTAATTGCAGTTTTCCTCCTTATCTTATATAATATTATATATATTACACCATATATATATATATATCAATATGTTATAGATAACACTTCAATAATTGGGATTTGTATGACTTGTGTAAGTGTGTTGAAACTTGAATGACTTTATTTTGGAAGTTTATTTTTGGATATATTTTGAATTGTATCGTCTTTTTAATGTTTTTAATGCTTAAATTATATTTTGAATTGTATTGTCTTTTTAATATTTTTTTAATGATTTGGATATCCGATTCTCCGTTTGGATATCCGATATCCGTTTGGAGGCGGGGATGGAGGATAGAATGGATATCCGTTTGGAGATCGGAGCGGATATGGAGACGGGGAATTGGATTTGGATATGGAGGCGGATATGACAATATCCGCCTCCGATCCGACCCGTTGCCATCCCTTCCGCACTCCACAATTTCCCTGCTTCCACTCTGAAGCCCTTTTAAATCAAATCCCTCCAGCAAACCTCCTCCTAGGATACTAAACTACAAACAAATTCCTATGTCCCACACCATGGCAGTGTTGAATCAACCATGGTCCATGCATCCTCTTTCAATGTATAATTCAATTTTCAAATGCTATGCGAAATCTATACAGCCAATTGAACAATACATTGCTAACATTCATGCAAAGACACATTGTTGTGCCTGAGAACATAATTCCTGGTCCATCATGCCCTTATGTCCTCACTTAAACACATGCAAGTTGCAACTATTCCATTCAAAGAAACTTCCCATGAAGTTATTTGAATGTTTCCACTAGACCTTTCACTCCTCAAATCTCATTGGCTTCAATGAAACAATATCACCTTATTTTCAGTATCTTCATCTCATTCAAAAATCATGGCAGTGCCTTGCCGCCCACAAAACAAGGCCTAAGCAGCTAATTCAAAAAAAATAAAAAAAAATTCAATGTCGCATACAGAGCTCAAACCTAACTAAAAAGAATCCAAACAACAATTTGCACCTGCTCCATATATCCAACAACAACAACAATTACCAACTTACGAAACTCAATGATAATTTCAATAATTTGCAAAATGATTGATTAGAAGAACATCACATTTAAAGGCCAAGAATCCAAATCCAGCATTGACCCTACATGTAATCCCTGAATGTGATGCATCAAGGAGTATGCCCTCTACAAAAGAGATTAAAAACTTTCCATTCCGATTACAAAAACTAAATAAATATATATGATTAAATTATTATGCCGTTCACTAACAACTCGAATGTTTGATATTACTGGTTATTAACAAATACAAGAACTTTACGTATGGTGCAAATACGAGCAGGTATTCCAACCTTTAATCTTCCCCAAAAGAATATATTCTCATACTCAGATTTATCAATCGAATTGTCCGCAACTGTCATTGTCATTTCAGAAACTGAGAAGGAACGCAAAGGGAAGTCTGCAAAGAAGGTTTGAAACGGCCCTGCAGCCTGTACATCCAGCGCCAAAAAGGTTGTCCCACTGTTTGATGAGTTTGCAGATGCTTATAAAAATGGCTCTAATTCAGAGTTGTGTTGATCAAAACCGTTGTCTTCTTAGTGTCATCTGATCCGAGTCACATCAACTGATGGGTAAAGTGGTTGACCATACTTCCTTCAAAATTAGGACCTTTTCAGGCTATGGGAAAAATAAGGATAAGCAGTAATGCATCCACTGCAAAAATCATATAATAGTAGGTATTTGCTTTTACGTTGCACGTAAAGTTACTAGCCGTGCCAACGCGATAAAAAAATTATCGTAAATTAACCTATTTAGATTTGTGATTTATAATTTTTTAATAAGAGATTTACTTATAGAATTTAGTATTATTAAAATTTTTGGTTTGGATTTTTTTTTTAGTATATATGATTTAATTTTTATAATTTAAGAGTTTACACTCCAAATTTCAAAAATATTATTTTTTTAAGATTCTTAACTTTTAATTTTTTTAACACTCTGGTCAACCAAATAGGACCCGGCTCGACGGCCCCCCCACCCCTCACCCCCAAACCCCCCTCCCCTAAACCCATCTGGCATAACCTTGTGCTTTTGATGGGGATGACAAAATCTTGTAATTATTTCTAACTTTTAGCCCTTTGTGATTTTGATGGGGATGGTAAAATCTTGTAATTATTTCCAATTTTTGGCCCTTTATGTAAAGTGCCACGTAGGACAAAAGTCACTTCAAACACAACACTGTCATGAAATGTAATAGTAATAGATGAGGTCGCATAGTTTTTGTTTTATTTATTTATGATGTGGGAATCGTCTTGTTCAAGAGGGACCAACCCTCGAGTGGTGCCTCTAAACTCACATAAATGACACTAGGCAAATTTACGGTTGTTTTAAACACAGAATATGGGAAGTAAACCCACCTCTTTTGCCATTCAACCAACTCTTAGGTGGGTGCCGTAAAGTTATAAATGAGGTCCGTAATACTAAATAGGGCTCAGACATTGAAAACTGAACTCAGATATTACCCTACGAGCCAAGGAAATGTGGGAGCTGAAAATGGGTCTTGAAATACCCAGATTCACCTGCAACCTACATCTGAAGAAATAGGGTATAGGTCCAAAAATTGAAAACCTTTTAAACTCAGGCCCGGCCAAATTAGGCCAAATTAAGTTTGATTGCATTAGAACTCTTCTACATTTACCATTTTCATGATTACAACCATCTGATGAAGGGGCTCAATGGGTTATGACCGTCATATTGTCCTCATGTGAGGTCCATCTGCTAATCTATGACCAAGGCCTCTCCATCTCACCTATCAGCAGGGGCGGAACCAGGATCCAAGCTATTTGGGGGCCATTGTGAAAAAATAAATTCTTAGAGCGGGGGGCATATGTAAAAGCTATTTTAAAATTTTTAAAAACCTAAAGGACCTTATTGTCGCCCCCTAGTTCCGCCCCTGCCAATCAGTGATTTTCATCGCACCTTGCATGGCCACCTTCCTATTTGTATATCCCATGAGATTCGACAGGTTGCATTCAAACACACGTTTTGGTTTTCATGTAATTGAGTTGTTAGAGACTGACTGTTTGTTTAGTGTAATTGAATTCATGACAACCCTGAGGCAACTGTTAAAAAAGAAGAATCAAAGATAAATATCAAAAAATGGAAATGGTATAACCTCTCTTTGGTGAGAAGTGAATGAAGGAAAGATGAGAAAAAATGCTAGGAAAATGAAGGTTGCATTTACCTTACTAGCTTATATCCTTCAATTTCCCCTTTAATAATCCTTCCATGCAGGGGCGGAACTACATAGGTGCTGGGGGTGGCCATGGCCCCCCCCAGAAATCTAAAATACCCTCCTGGGGTATTAAAAATCTTTACTTATTTATATTAGCCCTCCAAAAAAATTGGAAATGTTATAGAACTTCTTAAGTATTTTTTCAACAGCGGCCCCTCCAAAAAAACTTCTTACATAGTGGCCCCCCCAAGGTAAATTTTCTGGTTCAGCCCCTGCTTCCATGGTTTGACAATGAACTTTTGTGTATTCAATTCCTACGTATTCTAAGCTAACAAATAGGCCTCTAAGAGTTTTAGATCTGTTATTTATAAAAGTAGCAAAAATGAAGAAACAAAGGTGCCAAAAATGACAATCAAATAATCTTCCTTTGATAGAAAATAAATATGAGATGGATAGAAAATGAATACCCAGCCATCACCAGAAAAGCAAAAGTCTCATCCACAGCTATCTCTTATATCCTTCATCTCATCACTCCTTTTAATAATACTTTACTGGAGCTCATTTGAATTTGGAATTCCTATTTATTCAATTCATAGCAAACATACAGACATAGTGTTTCATATATCCACAGCGTTTCTTTCATCAAATCTAAGTATCAGCAAAAAAGACCTACTCAAGCTTGTATCACCAGTTTTCATCAGTCAACTTGGATTTTGCTGACCATAAATCTCCACCCTTCACCCTTATCCCCCTTTGGTGGAATTTTTCCACTGATGTTATGTAAGAACCCACAATCCCACATCGCTTATGAGGCTATCCAGATAATGGGCTAATATATAGAGGACACCATGTGACTTAGTATGAAGCCTTTTGGAGCTTAATGGGCTCCGAAAAAAAAATATTGAGACAAGATTGGGCCCTAGCCGCATGAGCCAAAGATGACAATATCGTACTGGGAGATCTGGGTCGTTTACATGTTCAAAACTGAATCATTAACAGTACCTGCCAATCCACTGAGCTCAGCAGTGAGGCCTCTTCACATAAACAACATGGATCCACCTCCCGTTGTAGCTCTCCTTTGATTAGGGACTTGATAGCATCTGTTGTTGATTAGGGACTTGATAGCATCTGTTGTAGCTCTCTTTGACTAGGGACTTGGGGGCGTGCAAGTATTTACCAAAAAAAGGGCCTAGATTTCAGTTTGATTCAATTATAATTACTGCTGAACTATGACCATGGCAAGTGAACAATAGACCAAAATTTTTATCTTTCCGTGTTCGACACTCCTCATGAGATGATTGTGATCATCATCAAATCAAGTGATATTTGATCCATATGCAACCATGGAATACCTTCCAACGTATTGTATTTTTGTAGGCTGATGGACCACAACCTAGATTGTTCTACAATAGCACTAACTGGTTGGCCCCGAACATCTCTCTCATGCAAATATGGTTAGGGCTTCTATAGCAAACAGCAACTCAAGCTACCATCAGTGGTCTTTCAGATAATTGTCAAACTTCATGTAAAATAAGACCCATACAGTACAATCTTGCAGATCTGATGCATCATCGCAAATTTGCGATATCAAAGTCATAATATCTTGCTTTACCTTTGAATCCAAGACATGAGGAGAACAATAGTCTTCAACCCTCTGGCCCTGTTAGGTAGGGTAAATAAGAGAAAAGGCAGAGGAAAAGAAAATTTGATGTAGCAAGATTTTGAAGGAAAAAAGGAAAAATCCAGATTTAATGATGTATATCATCATTTGCAGAATCCCAAGATTGAGTCAAAAAATATTCTCAAAGGCAATTTTGGAGAATCTGAACAGAATTTGTGGAATATTACTTTATTAAAATTCTACCAAAAAGCAATGAATTTTAGGGCCCGATTGGTAACTCTAAAAATAAGCCCTTATTTAGTCATCATTTATAGCTTATTACCAATTACCTGATAAGGGAAAAACCATGCTAGCAGGCATTCTCCTTTATAAGATTTTCTTCCTAGTTCCATTATCAAACAGGCCACAGTAAGCTCTTTAATAAGAAAGAGAAACAAAGCTTGAATGCCACGATGAATATATAAGGAAAAAAAAATACATTGATAAAGAAAAAGATACACACCGGATGCATTCTATTAATAACCCCAGCTAAAAGCACACATGACTGCAACTCCTCCAGCTCCTTGCTCTCTGATGTACGACGAGGACTCGGACAAAGAATTTCAATCAGAGGGGCATGAGTAATCTTAAAATCCTCATCTTAGTTTGGTCATAACATAGCAATGCATTAGCACAAGCTAAAACTACTGCCTAAAATGCTAGAAAGCATCATCCAGCTAGCATGATGAATCTGATTGCAGGCATACTAATATGATATGTTCGAGAAAACAGAACAAATCAAGAAAGATCCAAAGAGGGAATATTACTTCTGAGAAATAATCTGAAAGGTCTCATCAGGGTAAGTAGTCAGGTTTAATAATTGATACTATAGTTTATATGGTCTACCAGAACTCACCAGAAGCGTAATCCCAGCTATCCAGGTCAGTCATCAATGCCAGTGAGATGAATATTAATACATGTTTGGCATGCTATATATCCATGATCAAAATTCTAGTTAAAAGAAAAATGGAGTCTAACACACAGAGGTGCAATTAGGATGACCTGAGCTGAGAGAAGCCACGCAGTGGCTTTGATCTATCCACCAAATAGATGCCATTGTGATCCTTACTCTAGTCAAATAGTAGAAGTGGTACAAGTGAAAAGGGTTACCACAAAATAATGAAGAACTTAATAGCTGAGAAGATAGAAATTGTGAGAAGTTACTCCTCATTCATCAGCAAGAATGTAACATGAGGTGTTTACAATGATTAGAGCCATCAGGTTTCCTTTAGCTAGGTAAGTGTAAACAAAAAGGTCAATCACCCTCTACTAAATAACATGTTAAGCATCTGATGGGGCAGAGAAGGAATGGCAGCGTGGAGGTAGTATGGTATTGCTACGAGACATTTCTCCATTTGCCACATTAGTCATTCAAGGTTCAAGTAAATGTTAACAAGGAAGATGCATTTCACAACATCACATGACAAGCTGTTCAGGCTCATTTCTTAAAATATTTTACACCTTTTTTTCCCATTCCAGTCCCTGCAAGACTTGTAGCAAGAATGGATCTAGAATCTGGCCTCCATGTGAACTGTTTAAGAACAGAAAACAAACTTGAGAGAGCAGGAGTAACCTCACTGTCCCTGACACTGTTGCATGAAACTACACTAAGCCTTTGAAGCTCTTCCAAATAAAGAAGTACAGACTCAAGACCCTCTGTCGTCAATAACGAGCATCCTTCCAAAGATAGAGACCTTATCCTCCTGTAAAAAGAGAGTGAACAATTTGTACAACATATTAAATTAATGATTTTCTATATAAAAAAAGGGTAACATGACACTGTAAAATAAAATTATTAGACAGTATGCTTTAATAACAATCAATATAATGAAATGCTGCTTGTCAATAATCAGTCAACTGTAAAACCTCTCTATATCACTACCCACATGCCAACGAAAAAAAATGCAACATTGATAACTTCTCCAGCATTAGAAAAAGGCACATATTATTTAACAGAAAATTATAACAGGTAAACTGCAATGGGAACAAGCACCAAACTTATATTCATGGACACAGTTGACAAAAGTAACAAGTCAATTATGGGCATTTTAGAGTTGTTTGTGTCAAAGTATTCAGAACACAAACTAGAAGCATACAAGAGAGAGAGTTTGCAGGAGAGTTTGCAAGGGAATTGCATATCTTTGTATTGACGATGAATCCTTATATAACACAGTATTGCCTAGATTAGAGGATCTAATTACATGATTACAGGAAATGTTAAGGTAACTAGGATCTAATTACAAGATTACAGCCTCAACTAAAGAGATTAGTGTCTATCTAATCTATTGACAACTCATACAGGGGCTGACCCGAACATGGGTCGAGCTGACCCATTAGGTCGGTTTAAAATGTTGGCCTATTTATTTACACCCCCTCTCAAGCTTTGGATGGGAGAAAGTGACCATCGAGAGCTTGGAAACTAGCTCCGAAAAGCGAGAAGTGGAGTGACTCTTGGTGAAAAAATCTGCTATCTGAGCAGTTGATGAGATTTGAAAGAGCGATATAGTACCACTCCGAACATGTTGACGGATGAAATGACAGTCAACTTCAAGATGTTTGGATCGTTCATGGAAGACATCATTTGTTGCCAATTTCCGTGCACTTTCACTGTCCGTAAAGAGAGGGGTAGATTTAGAAACAAGAACTCCTAAATCCCGAAGTAACCAGCGAAGCCAAATAATTTCAGTAGTGGTGTGAGATACAGCACGATATTCAGCTTCAGTGGAAGAGCGTGAGACAACTTCCTGTTTCTTGCTCTTCCAAGAGATAAGAAAGGAGCCAAGAAAAATGGAGAAACCTGTAGTAGAGCGCTGATCATTGACATCTCCTGCCCAGTTGGAATCAGAATAGCCATGCAGGGTAAGATTTTGACTGGAGGAAAGAAGGAGGGCATGGTTGGAACTTCCTTGTAAGTATCTCAGTATGCGCAGTACAGCAGCCCAATGAATATGAGTTGGTTGCGCAACAAATTGGCTCACCACATGTACCGCAAAGGCAATATCTGGTATGGTAATCGTAAGATAAACCAAGCTGCCAACCACCTCACGATAACGAGTAGGATCAGAAAGTAGATCTCCATCAGTAGTGCGGAGCTTCAGATTATGTTCAATTGGAGTAGAGACAGGTTTAAGATCTGTGAGTCCAGCTCTATGGAGAACATCGTTACAGTATTTTGTTTGAGATAAAAGATATCCTGTGGGAGAGTATGCAATCTCAATGCCTAGAAAGTATTTAGAACACAAACTAGAAGTATACAAGAGAGAGAGTTTGCAGGAGAGTTTGCAAGAGAATTGCATATCTTTGTATTGACGATGAATCCTTATATAACACAGTATTGCCTAGATTAGAGGATCTAATTACATGATTACAGGAAATGTTAAGGTAACTAGGATCTAATTACAAGATTACAGCCTTAACTAAAGAGATTAGTGTCTATCTAATTTATTGACAACTCATACAGGGGCTGACCCAGAACATGGGTCGAGCTGACCCATTAGGTCGGTTTGACCTGTTGGCCTATTTATTTACATTTTGGTCACTACAAGATCTGAAATTGACATCTTAGGTTGTGACAGTTCAGTAATCAATTTTTTGTTAATCCAAGAAATGGATGATTACTTCTTCAATGTGTGTGTGTGTAATAATTAACTGAATAAAAGTTTGTGATGCCTACTGTTTTTCTGAAAGATAAAAGCTTGTGATTAAGACAAATAATGCAATAAATTTTCTATGAAAAATCAATTTTTTCCTAAATAACAAGGTGCATTTGGATGGACCCCAAATTGCAAGTGGTTTGACTTTTAGTAGAACAATTGTTATCACAATAATCCGAAACCATCTACTCTGTTTTTTTTCCTCCTCTCTCCAAAATCAAACTGAGTAGTTGGTGGAATGCAATTTTGGCTGGAAAAGTAGGTAAAAAGGGCATACCATCTTATGCAATTCCCTATTTATTTTCATGCCAACCCAAATGCAGTTGAACACACTCATCTTAGGGTCCACAATAATCAATACAACGGAAGTCATTGGTGAACATCCAAATGCACAAAAACGCAGTGATAATAAGAAGTAAAGTAACAAATAAAAGAGTGAACAGGATGGATATGATATCATGTTATATTCAATTCAATTCAATATCAACAGGTCAATG
Organism: Litsea cubeba; assembly: GCA_012931725.1. Classification (NCBI taxonomy): domain Eukaryota; kingdom Viridiplantae; phylum Streptophyta; class Magnoliopsida; order Laurales; family Lauraceae; genus Litsea; species Litsea cubeba. The sequence continues at coordinate 2,227,442 of CM022946.1, read as the reverse complement.
TGACTGAAGCAGATTCAAATTAATCTAATCCCACATCAAAAGACCAAAAACCTCACTTTTCTACTAAATGAAAGAAGAAGAGTAAAAAAAGCAAAATACCTGCAAACAACCACAGTGCCAAACATCTGGTCGTCGAATCCCCAACAATCCTTCAATCTGATCTCGGTGACTCTCTCACAGACCACGAACAAAGCAACCATGCTCTCCTTATCCCTCAGCTGGCACCGCTGCAACTCCAACTCCTCCAGCAGCGGCAACGACCCCAGGTGCTCTGCCGGCCCCGGCGCCGAGTCGATCTGCTTACACCCCACCAATCTCAGCCTCCTCAGGTTGGCGCAGAACCCCAGAGCGCCGATCCACCCGCCGTCCATGCGGTGGTCCCGGACCGTCAGCTCCTCCAGAGAATTGCAGCATTTTCCGATTGCGCTGATTCCGGCGTAGCTACCCTCGCAGCCGCTTAACTCCATCCTCACCAGCCGCTTCCCAGCGTGCGCCAGAATCGTCAGCCCGATGTCCGACACCGTCGAGTGGTAGATCCCGTCGACGGAGCCGACGATTCTCAACGCCCGGAGGTTCCCGCAGGCGGAGATGGCGCGGAGGGTCAGATCGCTGCAGCGGTGGAGCTCGAGCTCCTCCAGAGCGCGGCAGCCAACGGCGACGGCGGAGAGGCCGAGTTCGGTCGGGGAGATGAGCGTCAGCCGGCGGAGATTCGGACATCCCCGAGCGAGAAGGCGGAGCCCAGCGTCGATCGATCCGGACGGCAGCAGAAGATCCTCGCGTATGAAGGACGACGAGCACTCACACGCGTCCGACGAATCGTCCGGCAGATCCGACGGCTCGATGGGGAGCGAGAAGAGGCGGTGCGAGAGGAGGATCTCGGAGGAGAGCGGCGAATCGACGAACGCCGGTAAGAGATCGACGCCGGTGAGCGCCGGAAACCGTGAAAGCAGCCGTCCAGAAAGGAGAAACGCCCAATCGAGCAGCCGCAGAGATCGCAAGATCCGTCCATGGAGAAAAAACCATCGCTTGCAGACGAGCGAAACCGGAAGAAGCTGCGAAGGAGGAATCAGAGAGAGGATTCGAACGAGAAGCGAATCGGATAAGATGGCAGTGAGATCGGGCCTTGGAGTTGGGGTTTGCACATATTCTTCGTGTTCGATGGAATTCGAAGAAATCGAGAGCGAATGCGAGCGGCAATGAGATAGGAATCTTGTTGAAGAAGGGATTTGAATGTTGTTGAGAACATGATGATGCTGATGTTGATGGTGATGGCGATGGTGATTTTGCGGTGGACGATGGCGTTGCTTGATGGAATTGCTGGAATGGAACCAGAGGTCTGGAAAGCTTAAGGGCTTCTTGAGGAAGTGTTTGGGTTTGGGTGAGGTATCTGGAGAGAATGGCATTTAGGGTTCGTTTGGATGAGGGTATTGGGAATTGGAACGACAAGGATTGCAATTGCAATTGCAATAATGAGATTGTGATCTGATTCGATGCTGATTTTGTTGTTTCTCGTTGTTGATCATACAGTTTTGATGTTGGTGCTGGTGTCTTGGTTCCTGCATTGGGGTTTTTTGGTATGGTTTCGTGTTCGTTAGTTTGATTTTTCTACGTTTCCTTCCTCTTCCTCTTCTTCTTCGTCTTCGTCTTCGTCTGGTTCTGATTCTGGTTCGGTTCTATTTTTGGGTCTCTTTGTTGCTTTTTCAGAGAGGGAGAGAGAAAAAGGAGAGACGGTTTGGGATTTGGATGGAGCGAGTCTGAGTGGGGTCTTTTGGGTCTTTTTGGGTTTTGATCGAATGAAATGAGAATTGTATTTTTGTTGGTTTGTGATATGATATGATTGCATCGCATGACATAAGACAATGAGTTTCCTACTTTCTCTCTATTTGTAAGGAGATGCAGTTGCTTTGCTGCATGTTTAGCTTGAGGAGAGAATGTTGGGAAATTGGGTTTGTTGTTTGGTGAAAACAACGGAAATACCATTGAGGAATTTAGGGGTTGTCCATGGTTCGGGTTGCCCATGGTTCTGATTCTGGTTCTGGTTTTGGTTCTATTAGTTTGGGTTTGATATTTTAAATGTTGAAATCAAATGAAAAAGTTCTGATTTGAGCAAATTCTCCTTTGAAAAAGTACTAGCAAAATTAAAACCCTGTAATATATAAGGATCATAAAATCACCAAATGCATATACTAAAATAAATTATTTTTAATAAATTTATTAAGTATTAAACTTGTGAGTTCTTTTTTTTTTTGTTGCTAATTTGATCTTTATATTTTTTTTTTCAGATGTTTTATTCTTTAGGTGAGGTATGAATCGATTAAAAATGATCAAATGATCAGAGATCTAATAAATTGATCAAATATATTTAAGTGGGACCCAGATGAATGGGGTCCACTATCTCTATTTTAATCGTCCATAAAATCATATGATGCGGGCTGGGACCCATGAATTGATTGATAAAGATCAAATGATCAAATGATCATAGACCTCACAAATTGATCAAACTTAACATATTTAAGTGGGACCTAAATGAATGGGGTCCACCATCTCTATTCTAACCGTTCTTAAAACCATATGATGCGAGAAGGGATCCATGAATTGATTAAGGTAGAATTTCAAAATATAAATTACTGGTTCATTGGTTTGAGATATAGATCCTCCAATTGGCTTACTGTAGCTTTTTGTATTTTTGTTAACCACATGTGGGCCCCAGCCAACAACTCCAATATCATGAATCCCTCCTTTCGGAGGTGGTCAAGTTTTATTAAAATTGATCACATGTGGGCCCATCCAAAAACTCCAAAATCATCAATCCCTCCTTTCTTAACTTGTAGGAATTGACGGCTAGTGAATAGGACTTCCGGTTAACGAATTAGATGCAAAAACCGCCTGATTCTCAACACTTAGGCTGGAAAACAGCCCGCAAAAAACTTACGAAAAAATTTATATATATACATGTTTATCTTTCATTTATAATTTAATTCATTTAAAAGATTCTAATGTTGTTTTTGTCATTACAGATTGATGGACGCTTTGGGGTTGGTTGCAGACTTGTGGGGGTGTTTTATTCTTTTTAGTTTATTTGTATATGTATATTGGACATTTATATGAGACTGTATCATTATTGATCGTAATATTTATTTAATGAGATGAATGATTTGATGAAAAATGGCGATGATTGTTTGTTTATTTAGTAACTTTTGTTTGCATGCATTTTTTATATTGAATATAAGTACATGAACAGGTTTAGTTCACACTCATAAAAAAGCCCAATTTATTTTTTTTACCTTTATTGAGTTAATATATTTCTTGACTTTAGTTTCATATTTAAATCTTTACAAAATTTGAGAATTATGGAAAGATGCAAAAAAAAAAAAAAAAGTGAAAAAAAAGAGCCTAATCCTATAGAATTCATGAATCCAATTGCTCAATGTTCTTGTATAAATGGTAAGTTTCAGAGAGAACATCGTCTTACCCCAATGGTAATATGCATTACTTATCACCTGGCTACCTAGGGATTGACCCTTAGATATACCACATTCTCTTACCCGAAGGTTGTCTCAGTTAACCCAGACCCTTCAATATTCTTATAAATATAATAAATTCCAATGCACAAAGTTAATTTTACAACTTAGATCATTATGGACTTTAAGAAACATGGGAAAAAAAACTAATTCCACATTCTATTTTTTGCTTTTTAGTGGGCTCCACTATTCATGATAAAAACGATTTAATGTTTTTGAGATCTACTATTTCATCTATTTCATCTATTGGCCGTTGATCATCCACAGTGCCAACCGATTTGTCAAACGTACAGTGAGGGGTGGTACAGACGGTCATTTGTGGTGGCCCATTTATTACTTGGAAACCTATCTTATGGGTCCCATAATCAAGATCCAAACCATTCATCATGTTTAGAATGTCCAAAATGCATAGTAGGTCAATTTCTAGCCGTTGATTCATCATATCTTTTGAGATATTTATAAAATAGTCCACACCCTAAAATTATATTTTTTTAATTTTTGTGGGACCCACAGTGAAAATCTGAACCATCAATCATACGTACAAGGTCAAAAACGACTAAGGGTTTAAATTTTATGGCTTGATTCATCACGGATTATAAGAAAATGCCAAAAAAACCTCTGACCCTTAGATGTAGCATATGTTAATCCATAGGCTCCTTCCCTTTGCCAAACATGGAATGCAGAAAATCTTATGCAAGAGATATCCTCACTATGGAAAGCTTAGTATAAGAAGAAGGAAAGAATCCTCTTAATAGAAGATTCCTCTTCAATTGCCAAACGTGTCCTTAGTTTATTAAATTATATAAAAATTAATATAGATCCTTTTTTGCACTCTCTCTTTTAGTCCGCATCATTTACGGAACATGAAAATCGTGCTTCCAAACAAACATGCTAAAATATTTTTTTAATATTTAAGATTCTTCACATCACATGTGCTAATCACCTCTTTTTTTTTTCTTCTAAAATGAGATATTAATTACTTAAAACAAAAGATACAACAAAGGAAGAACTGGACAAAAGACCAAAATAAAAGCTCTCCACCCAATCATGGATACTGCATTATAGCCAAGGTGGAAAGCTTGTGGTGGAGGCTGCTGATGTGATATGTGACTGTTCGAAGTTGCTCTCACAGTCTTCGTAACTTTTACTCCGAAAGGTGTGAGTGTAAGCTGAAGCTTTGTCGCGTTTGATAATTTAACTAGTAAAGTCAAGTATAGTTTAGTGAATTTAAATATTACATCAAAATTAATTTTTATTAAATGTTTTTTTATTTTTTTAAAAAAATTTTAAAAAAAATTACAATTATTAACTAAAAAGAAAAAAAAAACTCATTCTCCCATATAAAAAGTCAAAAATTAACCTTGGTGCGTAAGTCAAAAAGGGATTTCCACTTGGTGATGTTGAATTGAATTGACCTTTTAAAGAGAGTGTGTGGCTCAACATGGATCTTGGGAAGGTGACTGATAATCGTGCGCACTAATAAAGAAAGATATCTTTGAAGCAAACTAAGAAGAATAAATCAGAATTAGGTTATTTAATCTTCTTCTTCTTTTTTTTTAGAATTTTAAATAAGGTTTAAGTTTTCATCTTATTTTAAAGAGGACACAAGTTAAAAGAAATTTCAAATTAGGGCCTAAGTTTTTTAGAAAGCCTTCAATTAAGGACATTTAGCCATTTAAAAGTATTTTTTTATAACTTTTTATCTCAGTTTTTTTTTAAATATCCATATTACCATTCATTTAAGGCCATGATATGCTTCCAACAACCGCTACATGCCGCTATTCCTTATGCAGACATTGGTTGCTGTCGATCACTATGAGAATATTGGTGAAAGAATGGAAGAGAAAATGAAAAAAAAAAGTAAAGGAAGCTTTCATTTAAATGAAGGAAAGTTTTTTTTTTTTTTTAAATCGAGTGAAAAACAACTGAAAAACTTAGGTTCTAATTTAAATATTTTTAAAATTTACATCATTCTTAAAAATAAAGTAAAATTTTAAGGCCTTATTTAAATTTTTTTCTTTTTTCCCCCTTCCCTCCCATCAAGTCCTTATCTTTGTCTAATGTGTAAAGAGATTCTTTTGCATCAATTTATTACTTTTGGGAAAGATATATATATATATATATATAAAGGTCTCCGTACCAATGAGGCCCACGGTTCGTATCTTTTTCCAAGTGTAATGAGATGTTTGTATTAATGGAAGGGATAAAAATTAGAATCTTCCAATAGAATGATTATTTTATTGACCCACAAGTCTCCAAACATCATCCTAGCAACCTAGCATGGTAATTGAAAGCCATTCCATTGAAATGGGTTAGTGGGTTATAGCAGGTTTAGGTTCTCCTAAACTGTGTCTAACCCCATATATTGCAGCTCGGGTTGTGCGGATCCAATCTGGGTTGGGCTTCTGCCTTCTAGTACCGTTAGGAGGGCCGATCGGATTTTGCAACCCTACCGAGGGCTTTTTTGGTTGTAAGCATTTAGAGGTATCTTATCTAGCGAATTTGAAATTATGTAAATCTCATCTCCTAGGTACTTAGATAGAATTCCAAGTACTCAGGGCCCTTCTAAAATTTAGAATTTTGGGAATTCAAAGAGCCAAAAAGTGGCTTTTTGGTGGGTAATGATATATAGAATTCTTAAACAAGCATTGCATTTTGATTTCCCAACGGACAAAAATGAAACTAGTGTAAGAAATCCCCAACCACTTAAATTCTCATTAGAAATGCCTTGAAACAAACATGCACCATATGTTCAACTCATAATAAAGTGTATGAGAATATGCTGCATGGTTGAAAGTTGCACTCAAATTCATTTCAATATTGAAACTTTGAACTCCTCAATATGAATGCTCCCATGGTATGGAATGTTCCTAAATTTTTATTTAATAAGAGTTTGTCCTACCTTAAGATTGAACATATGTGTTTTAATATATGTATGCAAGGGGATGATGTCAAAATTTTATGCGCTAATTAGATTTCTAATCATATGTCTAATCTTGCAGTGGAACTTACTCCTTTTATAGTAAAACTTGAGGACATAGGGCATTCATTTTAAATTATTACTTGTATTTTAACGGGTAGCTCACCAACTGAGCGATTAACCTATCAAGCAAGAAGATAGGCTAGGTTGTGCACAATCAACCCTAATCAAGAAACAATTATTTTTAAGAGCCCGTTTGGATGCACAAGAAAACACAAGAAAGTAACATTATATATATAGAACATAATCTTTCATTTTCTAAAGAAAGAATCTTGTGCGTTTGGTAACCCAAGAAAAAATTGAAGAAAAGATTAATTTCTTTCAGAAAACTCAATATTTCTTCCTACAGCTCCCTCTTTAGAAAACTTTATATAATTTAAAAATATTTCAAAATGACGATTACAAAGTGGTAGAGTAAAATAAATACTTTAGTTCACCAAATCCATCCTGATGTATTTATTTATATATATGGTAAAGTAATGTAAAGGTAAATGTCACCGCACAATACAAGTGGGGTAAAGTAAAGGTGAGATAAAGTATATAAATATGGTGAAGTAAAGTGGGAGGGAATGGTAAAGTAGTTTCTTTTTGTATGGCTTTACTTTATCACATTTTATCATAGTTTTATATGGTACATAAAAAGTGACATGTTCACATGTGCGGTAAAGTAAAATAAAGATTGATATCACATCATGGTAAAAGGTGAGGTACAGTAAGGTGAGATGAAGTATGTGGTGAAATAAAGTTTGAGAGAAAGAGGTGTAAAGTAGTTGTTTATTGTATTGACTTTACTTTACTACACTTTACTATACTTTTATAAGATAAAAGAAACGTAACTATGGTAAAAAAAATGTGGCAATTGAGCTTTACTTTATCACACTGCTTTTTTTTTTAATTATCTAGACGTGATAAATTACATATAAATTAAAAGCATTTAATTAAAATCTATTGTAATAATACAATTTACTTTAATCATAATACCTTCCAAACGACTCAATTGAAAATCTGTAATATTCTTTAAAAATTGCCAAACAGTAAAAATATTATAATATTATAATATTACATTATTCTATTTTATAGTATCCTTATTCTTGTAATATTTAAATCTGTAAATATCTAAACGGGCCCTAATTCTTGGATAAAAGTCATATATATATATTTTTGATATCTTGCTTAGGGGCCTGGGACCTCATGCCTTTGGTGAGGGAAGTAGACCTCAAGTGAGGTGATGGATGTAGACATCGGGTGAAATAGAATAGTCCTCGGGTGAGAAAAGACAGTCACGTAAGAACTGATGTCTCTTATCATTGGATAAGAGGCTCGGATAAAAGTCATATATACGACTTTGAGGTGCGGCTCATATCACTTATTTTATGGTGGGTTTGATCACTCTAAGGCCGTTGATTCAAGTCTGGACAGGCCAACAAAAATTTTAGTTTTAGTTGGGACAGGTCGCCAGATTTACATTTGGCCCAACCCCTGCTACATCTCTTTGGTACATGGTGTTCAGATGTCATTCTCACAATCACAAACCAACACACAACCGGAGAAATTGGCGACATGACTTCTCATGATCGAGTCATGAGTCATGACCCTGTGGCTTACCACCATATAGTACTTGGGTTGTTCTAAAACTGAAAAAGTGTGAAAGAAAGGAGTATTTGCAGTAAAGACTGCACTGCAGGTAATGATTAAGTAATTAGTTGGAGTGTTGTTTCATATTACCATAAAAAGAGAAGTGACAATTCAATTAGAGATGTTTGGAAAGTCAGGGACATATCATGTTCTTTGAAGATCTTGCTCCTCTTATCACTTTATCTTCCTTGTTTAGCAGAATAGGACATTTGAGATAATAAGTTCATGGAACCATAAACCTACCTTGAAATTTAGTCATTTGACAATAATCGTATTTAAGTTATGTAATGGACTGTTAATTTTTTGAGGATTTTATGGGTAAAAGCCTCATAGGACCCATACTACTGATGAGGTCCCATAATCACCCTCTAGATGAGAGGGGTCCTCTTGGAGCGTTTTTATCTTTTTTTTTTTTTTGGCATTTAGCGATATGATCGATATCGATCATTCTGTGGCGGTTGCTCTAGATTTACAGAATCCAAATAGAAACTAGGTTTTTTTCTCTATTCCAAAGCGGTGGATGCGGCCAGGATTGTGAGAGAGGGAATGAGATGGAAGGAATAAGGTGCGAAGGCGAAAACGTTGAGGAAGTGAGTGAGGCCGCAAAGGACGATGAAGACGCCGAATTGGAGGAAGATCCATCGAAAGGGGAAGATGGAGGAGTAGGAGACGAAGTAGAAGGCTCGAGAGGGATGGAGAAGTAGGTGAGGAAGATGAGGAAGTTATTCAATTTCTGGCATTGGAGGATGTTGTTGAAGGTCTCGAGGGTTTGAGTTTCTTCGTTTGTGCAGACGCAGTGGGGGAAGGAGACGGTCGAAGACGACATGTTCGATGAAATGCCATTGAGAGAAATGGAGGGAGGGGAGAACAAAATGAGAGAGAGGGGGAGAGATTCAATGAACCCAAACACGTAGAGGAGAGAAAGGGAGAAAATGGAAAACTAGAAATTCGATTTGTTTGACACGACGAGGCGAGGGTGGAGGATTTGCAGGTGGACCTGCATATTCTTTTTTTCTTTTTTCGCGATATGGTTGATATCAGCTATTCTGTTGTGTTCAGCAAACAAGACCGTTATATGTTGAATAAAACCTGACTGATAGAATGGTTGATAGCTAAATGACAAAAAAAGAAGAAAACAGAAACGCACCAAGAGGACCCCTCCCATCTATATGGTGATTTTGGGACCTCATCAGAGGTATGAGGTCCTACGGGGCTTTTACCCGTAAAATCCTCTAGTTCTTTTTTTTTTATTTAAAAATAACTTATACTCATTAACTTGGATGTCACATGACCCTAAGATATTGCATAATGATTTGTGTGACATCGTATGATCCTAAGATACTATACGAATGACTCTGTGAGAAATATTTAAACTTTGACTATCAATGAAAAAATATTAAGACTAAAGACAACCGTAAGGGCAATATCCCATTAAAATTTGAATCCTTTCCTTGAAAGGACTGTGTTCTTTATTAAAGAGCCCAAAGGACCAAGGGACAAACTCTTGTACACCAGAAAAGGAGCTATTTTATGCAAAGCATCTTCTTGTAACTATTCGTTTTATTCTCTGTGCAAGAGTACCCCAAAACCTTATCCACTTTGGATGGCTTTCAATGGTCGAATTCCATAGGTCGGACATTACTATTTAGCTAGATTAGAGAGAGGGAGAGGGAGAGGGAGAGAGAGGGAGAGATTCCAACACCACATGTGACAGCTAGTCAAGAGTGATGGAAAGGTCTCCTCATGAGTAGGTTGGGTTCCACGGGATCTTTCCATCGTCACCCTATCGTTGTTGATTGTCATGCTTTAAGGTGGGCCTACATGATGGTGTGTGAATTTCAAATTCATTCCTAAATCATCACTCTTATTGTTACATTAATTTTAGGTTGATCAAATATGCTATCATACACCTATTCATGCATAGCATAGTTGAATAGACATTTCCTCTAACAAGAAGGATGAGGTTTTTTCTTGACCACTAAAAAAAAAAAAAAGCAATAAAGAAGGATTTGGTTTTCCCACCCCAGTAAAGCATTGATCACCTTAAAATGAGAGTGTGCCACACAAACATAAACAACTCCGTCTCTGTAATGTAGTATCATCTTTTAATTTGTTGGCTCACTATAAATCTATAATCTAAGGAGTGTGTAACTCTACGTATAAAGGAGCTTATTTGTTTGCATGAATTTAAATATATATAAAAATCAATGGTAGAATGAATTCCAACAAAGCATTATTAAAGAAGTAATGGGTAAAGAATATAAAACAAAGATATAAATAGGACTTCAATTTTCATAAGATTTGAATTAGTAAGGTAAAGGCTAGATATACTTTTTCTAATTAAGTTCCTTTAAATTATCTTTTATTAAAGGAATTATTACAAAGTCATTTATGAAATTTCACCTTTGTTCTACATTTTCTATATATATGCAATCATAGGAACTCAATTATTAAATTACATACCAATTCATGTTCAAGCAAACAAACGAGCTTTTAATAAATAAACATTATTATAGGAAGTTGATTGGAAGATTAGACATGAATTGCACACATTGAAAATCAAAAGGTATGGATGGCACAACCCATGTCTTTCAAAGATAATATGGATAATATGTGGAACAAAATTCCCAGTGCATGGGCTTCAAAAGTAAGCCACATTTATGGGCCTATATATATATATATAGTGGTGGAAACCAAAAATTCTTTTTCAGTCATTAATGCGTCCTTTCCCTTGCCAGCTAGCCCACAGCCATAAAAGGAAATGCCGAGACATTATATTAGGGGTGTACTAGTAAAACCCAGTGCATAACCACGAAACCACCAAATGCACAGGCTGGTATAAATTATTTTTAATAAATTTATTAATTAATAAAATTGTGAGTCATTTTTTTTTTTTTGCTAATTTGATCTTTATGTTTTTTTCCAAATGTTTTATTCTTTAGGTGAGGCATGAATTGATTAAGAAAGATCAAATGATCATAGACCTAACAAATTGACCTAATATATTCAAGTGGGACCAATATAAATGGGGTCCATCATCTCTATTCTAACCGTTCATAAATCATATGATGCAGGCTGTGACCCATTAATTGATTGATAAAGATCAAATAACCAAATGATCATAGACCTCTTAAATTGACCAAACCTAACCTACTTAAGTGGGACCCCCAAGATGAATGAGGTCCACCATCTCCATTCTAACCGTTCATAAAATCATATGATGCGAGATGGACCCATGAATTGATTTAAAAAGATTAAATGATCATAGACCTAACAAATTGACCTAATATATTTAAGTGAGACCCAGATGAATGGGGTCCACCATCTTTATTCTAACCATCTATAAAATCAAATGATGCCGGCCGGGACCCATTAATTGATCGATAAAGTTCAAATGATCAAATGATCATAGACCTCTCAAATTGACCAAACCTAACCTATTTAAGTGGGACCCCAAGATGAATGGGGTCCACCATCTATATTCTAACCGTTCAAAAAACCATATGATGCGGGCTGAGACACATGAATTGCTTGATAAAGATCAAAGGATCAAATGATCATAGACCTCACAAATTGACCAAACCTAACTTATTTAAGTGGAACCCCCCAGATGAATGGGGTCCACCATCTCTATTCTAACCGTCCATAAAACCATATTATGCAGGATGAGACCCATGAATTGATAAAGAAAGATCAAAGGATCAAATGATCGTAGACCTAACAAATTGACCAAATTTTTTAAGTGGGACCCGGATGAATGGGGTCCACCATCTCCATTCTAACCGTTCATAAAACCATATGATGCGGGCTAGAACCCATGAATTGATTAACAAAGATCAAATGATCATAGGCCTCACAAATTGACCAAACCTAACCTATTTAAGTGGGACCAAGATGAATGGGGTCCACCATCTATATTCTAGCCGTCCATAAAACCATATGATGCGTGCTGGGACCCATTAATTGATTGATAAAGATCAAATGATCATACACCTCACAAATTGACCAAACCTAACCTATTTAAGTGGAGCCCCCAAGATAAATAGGGTCCACCAACTATATTCTAACTGTCCATAAAACCATATGATATGGGCTGGGACCCATGAATTGCTTGATAAAGATCAAATGATCATAGATCTCACAAATTGACCAAACCTAACATATTTAAGTGGAACCCACGGAACCACCAATGCACAACCTGATATGAATTATTTTTAATAAATTTATTAATTAGTAAACTTGTGAGTCCTTGTTTTTATTGCTCATTTGATCTTTATGTTTTTTTTTCCAAATGTTTTATTCTTTAGGTGAGGCATGAATTAATTAAAAAAGATCAAATGATTATAGAACTAACAAATTGACCTAATATATTTAAGTGGGACCCGGATGAATGGGGTCCACCATCTCCATTCTAACCGTTCATAAAACCATATGATGCGGGCTGGGACCCATGAATTGATTGATAAAGATCAAATGATCAAATGATCATAGACCTCACAAATTGACCAAACCTAACCTATTTAAGTGGGACCAAGATGAATGGGGTCCACCATCTATATTCTAACAGTCCATAAAACTCTATGATGCTGGCTGGGACCCATTAATTGATTGATAAAGATCAAATGATGATAGACATCACAAATTGACCAAACCTAACCTATTTAAGTGGAGGCCCAAGATGAATGGGGTCCACCAACTATATTCTAACCGTCCATAAAACTATATGATACGGGCTAGGACCCATGAATTGCTTGATAAATATCAAATGATCATAGACATCACAAATTGACCAAACCTAACCTATTTAAGTGGAACCCCCCAGATGAATGGTGTCCACCATCTCTATTCTAACCGTCCATAAAACCGTATTATGCGGGATGAGACCCATGAATTGATTAAGAAAGATCAAAGGATTAAATGATCGTAGACCTAACAAATTGACCAAATATTTTTAAGTGGGGCCCAGATGAATGGGGTCCACCATCATTAAGAGATTTTAGGATAATTATTATTTGTAATAGGGACCCAGATAAATGGGGTCCACCATCTTTATTCTAACAGTCCATAAAATCAAATGATGCGGGCCGGGACCCATGAATTGATTGATAAAGATCAAATAATCAAATGATCATAGACCTCTCAAATTGACCAAACCTAACCTATTTAAGTGGGACCCCCAAGATGAATGGGGTCCACCATCTATATTCTAACCGTCCATAAAATAATATGATGCGGGCTGGGACCCATGAATTGCTTGATAAAGATCAAATGATTAAATGATCATAGACCTCACAAATTGACCAAACATAACCTATTTAAGTGGAACCCCCAGATGAATGGGGTCCACCATCTCTATTCTAACCGTCCATAAAACCATATTATGCGGGATAAGACCCATGAATTGATTAAGAAAGATCAAAGGATCAAATGATCGTAGACCGAACAAATTGACCAAATATTTTTAAGTGAGACCCAGATGAATGGGGTCCACCATCATTGAGAGATTTTAGGATAATTATTATTGGTAATAGGGATCTCATTGAGAGAGTTTAGGATAATTCAAATTTTAATCAAGCAATTTCTATTTTGGTTGGTAATACGGATCTCATTGAGAGATTTTAGGATAATTATTATTGGTAATAGGGATCCCATTGAGAGAGTTTAAGATAATTCAAATTCTTATCAAGCAATTTCAATTTTCTAGCAGAACACCATTCTATGCAGGCTTGCTGCCACGTGTCCCTCTCTAAGACATGCTAGGTGTCCTCCTCCAGGAATCCCCACGAAGTGTATACATCCCTCTAGTAATATAGATAGATAGATACGGAATTACGGATCGGATTGGTGCAGATTGGGCCAAATCTGTCACCAATCCATTACCCACGGATTGACGGATTTAGAATTCGTCACCAATCCGTGGCTGTTAAAATTTGATCCGATCCGATCTGGTGATTAATCCGTTCAATTCGTTCGATCTAATTTTAAAAGAAAAATATCAAACATGATGTAAAAAATTACATTTTGACCCCTTAAGATTTTTTTCTTATTTTAAATTTAGACATCTTAATTTATATTTAGACCCCTTATATTTTTCTTATTTGTATTTAATGTCAACAGATCGAATCGAATTGAATCCACGGATTGAGGGTGAAATCCGCCACTGATCCGTTGCGAATGGATTACAAAATTTTCAATCCGTCACCAATCTGTTTATCTTTGGATCGGATAAAAATATATGGATTGGATCAGATCGGATCGAACTTCCAGATCGACGGATTTTTTATACACCCTTAATTATATATGACTCACTCCAGCTCTTCTGAGAGTTCCACTCACATGAAATTTGTAAGGCTTCTGGATGGAGATCACTAACTAAGAACCTCAACCTTCAAAATAATTAGCACCTTTGTAGCAGGATAATATTCGCCTATGCACAATATATATGTATCCTGTAAATTCGTTATTTCCGAGAGGGCCCTACCTTTAAATTTTATATCTTATTTGTGACTTTGCTGGTTCTTTATGCACAGTGCATAAGTGAATATTTTTTTCTTATAATATCGATCTCCTTAAAATTCTATCCCAATATAAGACAAGGCAGGTGAATATAAGTATTTTGACCCACTAATCTGACGATCAAACGACCTTCTATTAAATTAAAGTTTCTTAAACACGTCTATAACATGAACTTTTACAAAGTCTTTACTTTATTTAAAACTTTGCAAATTTAAGTGAGAGTCTAAGTGGACACAGGAGCAGTTTGGTGGGTACAATTTAGAAATTACTTGGCGCGCCCTGGTAAGGAGTAGGCCCCGTCCCCTCCCTAGACACGTGTCCAAAACACCTATCTTTTCCGTACACTAATTGCTTGATACCCACAAAACTCCTAACATACATACATTTATACAAGATTGATTCAATGATATTCCCAATTCCCAACGCCCACACACACTTGTTCTTTCACTGTCCCAACTCTCTCTCTCTCTTCACCACTTGATGCTTCTCTTTTTCTGCAATACTTGCAAGTGCACTCAGATGCTTGTGTGAAAAACCTTTTTCCTTCTCTATCTTATCTCTCTCCCATTTAGATTGCCCTCTCCCTCTCCCTCTCCCCATTCATTTTATCAAATAAGTGGAAGATGAGCCAGTGCGTTCCGAGCTGGGACCTGGATGAGAGCAACAATTCTTCAAGAATTCCCTTCCAAGCCGATCCCAACACCAACTCGGCTGCCGCCGCTCCAGAAGATGCCATGTAATAGTCCCTTTCTTAAAGCTTATGTTTTGTTGACGATTTTCGTGGAAAAAGTGAGAATTGTTTAAATAATTTTCCGTGCTGTAATAAAATATAATTTTATTCGCACTCCAAATTTTTTTTAAAATAAAAAAAGAAATTTTCCGCGGACGTACACAAACGTGTTTGTGCTTGTGGTCTTAGTCTTCTTAATCCCGTTCTCCTTTCTCTTTCCACAGGTTGGATTATGAGGTAGCGGAGCTGACTTGGGAGAACGGCCAACTGTCCATGCACGGTCTCGGGCTGCCGCGGCCAGCGGTGAAGCCTCTCACCACCTCCGGCAAATGCCCATGGGATAAGCCACGTGTGGGAGGCACGCTCGAGTCGATCGTCGACCAGGCTACGTGTCTCCCTCCTCCCAAGGGCGACGAGCTCGTCCCATGGTTCGCCCACCACCGCGCAGGACAGGTGGCCGCCGCCATGGATGCCCTCGTCCCTTGCTCTAAACGCCGCAGCTCCGGCCAGGAAAGCTCCACACGTGTGGTGGGGTCCTCCACTCGGGTCGGGTCTTGCAGCGTGACGGCGAAAGAGGAAACTGTCGCCGCCGCCGCCGCGGCGAGGAAGCGGATGAAGGTGGCGGGAGAAGGGAGCAGCCGGGAGCAGAGCGCGAGCAGGCACGTGACAATGGACACGAACGAGATGGATCTGGACGCCGGATTTACATCGTCGCTCGGGTCGCACGAGAACACGAGCCACGGGCAGCCTCTGTCGTCCCGCACCAAGCCCACCACCGTTGACGACCATGACTCCGTCTGCCACAGCAGACCTCAGGCAATTTCTCAGATTTTACCAATTTTAAAATTTTTTTTTATAATTTAATATTTTTTGTTAATACTTTTTATTTTTATATGTTTTTGTGTTTGGAAAAGAGAGAAGCAGGAAGTGGGGATGAGAAGAATGGTAAGATGGGAAGGTCTTCCATTTCAACTAAGAGGAGTAGGGCTGCTGCTATTCATAACCAATCAGAACGGGTAAAGGAATGCTAGAAAAATAATATATCTTTCTATTTGAGTTTTGTTTTCTTTCTAAAAACTTGAGCTACAATCAAACTCATGGATTTTCTAAATCTAAGATGCAAGTTGTAAGTTGTCTTTCAAAATTTAGAAGGACCCAAGTTATAAAATGTAGAAATATATAGTTTCCATTTCATTCATCTATTTGATGACATTTCTTGTCTAAAAATTTATTTATTTTTTTAATTGAAAGGGCAAGTCAAAAGTCCCAAGAGGATTCTCACACTCCTTTACATGTGAGCCATAGAACATGGCATGTCTCGTCAGTTAATTGAATAGGCCACGTATATATATATAGCTTTAGCTATGAACCACTGGAGATTTCTTCCAATCTTTCTTCCCAAACCACCACCCACCACCCATTTACTCTGTCAGTAGATGAAATCGAATGTCACTCTGATGGGTCACTGAACCTATTGTATGCAAGTTGATAAAAATGGAACGAGCTGTACCTATACCTGTACCGTTTATAGCTATTGTGAGAATAAAAAGAATACATTGATCCACTTGGGCTGTCTGGTGGGAATTGGGAAGGCTGCTCCCAGATAGAGCAGCCTAATTCGCTCTAGGCATGTTCTAAAGATCCTAATAAAGACACAAAATGAAAGGTGGGTCCCCCGCTGTTGTGGTATTCTATTCTTTGAACTTACCTCTTTTTGGTATTGATACACTTCATAGTATGGTTTCTCTAGCTCCAAAAGAGGGTCTATTGACTATAATTTGACTGTTATGAAGTATCATTTAAGTTAAACAAGTGATGGTGTTTTTTTATTTGAAGTAGTATGACTAAAGGAAAGCAGCCCTTTTTCAGAAAAGGAGAGACAGGATCAACCAAAGAATGAAAACACTGCAGAAGTTAGTTCCAAATTCCAGTAAGGTGTATAACTTGATCATTATCCAACTGCTTCAACCTTCTTGTGTTTATTTTCTCAATTTTCTGCCATTGGGACTAGAATCTGATGGGCCTATGAATCCACTTTCTATAGACCGACAAAGCGTCGATGCTAGACGAAGTGATCGAATACCTGAAGCAATTACAGGCCCAAATCCAGATGATGAGCAAGATGAGCAGCATCCCCCACATGATGATGCCCATGGCCATGCAACAGCTTCAAATGTCCATGATGGCCCAGATGGGGATGGGAATGGGGATGGGGATGGGTGTGATGGACTTGAGTTCCATTAATAGGACTGGTCACGCCACCACCCCGATCCCTCCCATGCTTCACCCTGCAGCTTTCTTGCCTCTGACTGCTGCTGCATGGGATGGCTCCGGTGATCGGCTACAACCAGCCGCCGGAATCATGCCAGACCCCTTCTCCCCAGCATTCCTGGCTTGCCAAACACAGGTAGGATGCAGTTTTTGTAATCTGACTGCTAGTTACTGGTACTAATTAGAATGAAGTGTATTATGCATGCAGTAGTAACTTGGTTTTCTTTTTTTTTTTTTTTTTAATGACAGCCAATGAATTTGGATGCATACAACAGGATGGCAGCCTTGTATCAACAGCTCCAACAATCATCAGGTCTTACATCACCCAACTCAAAGACGTAGGCAGATTAGATATACATGCAATCCTGATTGATCGAGTTGGTTGGTGATTGGTTGGTCATGCAATTACATAATATTATGAACAGCTACAGTGTGAAATTATTTGAATTTATTTGCTTCTGTCTCCAAGAAAAAGGAGGCATGTGTGTATATTAATGAGCTTATGTGCAGGTCTTGTGTTAGGCTTTTCCCTTATTCTTCAACTAGATGTTGGATTCAATTCAGGAGCTTACTCTAATCTACTCCTAGTATGGTAACTATGCATATTTTGAAATTTTCATAACCATGTATCGTGGATATATCTTGGCACCTCAAAATGTTATCAAAAAATTATAGGGTGCCTTACTTGTGAGGCCCACTTGGTCTCAAATATGATTGACTTTACAGTTGCATAATGTTGCTGATCCCTTGCCATGAATTTGCACCAAACCCATTTTGACTCGCATCCAACTGTTACTCAACGCTGGATTGATTATGCCAAAAGCTCACTTAGTCTAAGGGCTGAAGGTTGTCTATACAGAGGCCAATAAAAAAAGATAAAAAAAGAGGATTATCTGATGATCTCATTTTCACATTAGGGCTAGGATTATCTGATTATCTCATTTTTCACATGAGGGCCTGTTTGGTTGAGAAATTAACCAGGAAAAGAAGTGGAATGGAAGCATCTACATGGCAAGAAATAATTGAGAGTTATGTGTGAAACTCCTTCCATCGTGCTATTAATTATATCAAATTTAGAACGAGGCAACAAAACTTTAAGTAGAGGGTGCATTTTGAGGGATCTTAAATACATGAAAATTAAATTCCATCAATAAAAAATGGAATCATTAGACAGGAAAGTTCACCTCAGAAAACTACTACAATTCTTATCATGAAAAGCAGTTCCACTTTAGGAATTCCTATAATTTTACACCAAATGGGCCATATGTATCAACATTTCTGCGAATCCCCTTTTTTTTTTTTTCACCCATGGTTAATTAGCATGTAAGTGAGTCCCATAAGAACATATAAAACATAGTGTGTTGTCTTGATTCAATATATGATGCCTTTGTCAATCGAGTCTAATTAAGACTTTTAGATTATCCAATAAAAACCAGTCTCTTTGGACGTTGTTAACATAAAAGGCAAATACTTTTAGATTTTTTAATATAGTCATTTTAAAATTATTTTCTTAGTGTTAGTACCATCTCGTTTCCTTTTTCTAAAAGGCAAATACTCCTCAACACTCTTTTTAGTGCCCCGTTTCAATTTTCATATAGGCAAGCTCAAAATGATTAATTCAACCCCTCCACAGGAATATACCTCTTTAAATTGTCACATGTCTAAATATTAGTCACCATTGAATTTTATTATAATAATTTTTCATAACATATAATGGTTTAACTTTGAAGACCCTCTACTCAAACTTGTGAATATTTTCCATTCAAAGGCGTAACTAATTCATTTTCCTTCCTAATCCATTCAGGCATGCCTCACATAAGGTGATTGTATTTATTAGCAGTGCTAACTCATAAAGCTAATTCAAATCGTCAGATAAATTGCATATGTTAAGCTCTATCTTTGCTACTTTTATAAATGTCATATTCATATCTATGTTGTATTCATCCTAACGAGACTTATTCTCGATTCATGCTTTCAAACTACAATCTAGCAAAGGCCTTTAGGGCATGTTTATTTATTATAATTTTTTCCAGTAATTTGTGATGTTGAGAACTCATAGACATGGTGTGATAGTTTGTCCACTTATCAATTACAAATGTTATATTTCTTTATTAAAATTTTAAATTTCAGCCTCCTAAAAACTATCGTTTGAACTTTAAGATTCTTAAAATTTCAGCATTTTTTTGCATTTGCTAGTCCTCCATTAAGGATTCAAGAATTTCAACATCTCCCGAAGACGTACAACTTTTGGATAATTGACACTACTTTGGAGCTAGACTATTAGTTCCCAAAGTAAAATGGGTAAGCTGGCAATGAAACCCACTTGCCACACGTGAGTTTTGGAGCCCAGCACAATAATTATTGGTAGGAGAAGAGATGCGTGGCTCTTTGCCAATCTTTCCTTATTGGAGGTTTTGGCCACCAAGTGTTTTGCCTGCGGGTTTGGTCATAATCTCTTCAATACCCATCCAAGGAGCTGGCAGCTGCCGTTCATGCGGGGCTCACCCAACGTGGTGTGTACACAAATATAGATAAAATGAAATGATTGGATCTGCAGGTTTTCTTCATCAGCATGAGAATCTATGACCACATAATTGATTGGATATGTCGGAGACTGCAAAGCCACTCAAAACAATCACATTTCACCTTTTAGATTATTTTTCAATTTTTTTGATTTGTTCTCTTCTTTGTGGGTGTCGGGACTTTGCTTGGCCTATAATAATATAGGAACGATGAAGCAAGCTCCTTTACTAGTACTATGGACATGTAAAGCAACCCACAGTGTACATGAGATGCTACTCAGAAGGCAGAAAAACATGTGGATGAGGGCTCTCTCTATCAGCTGTACATCAGTACATGTATTTTTTAAATAATATTTAAATCCTTCTCTCTCCTCTTAATTTTAAAAATAATTGTTGATGTTTGCTGCCTTTTAAAATAAGACACAGAGACAGAATTTTTAGAGTTCAAGAGTAGTAGTCATGCAAAAAAATTTCTAAAAAAAAAGCAGCAGTCAACGCAAGAATTCGAAGAACAAAGCAGTAGAGGATCAAAATGATCTAAATTAAAAAGGAGTGCTTTTTGACCTTGTGGTCCTACTTTTGGAAGAGGATAAGTTTATATGATGAAGACACACACCTACTTCATATGTAGGTGAGGTAATTCAGTGGGTGAAGTTGGTGGGCATGGAGACCAAAAAGGATATGGATTGATAGGATTAATTCAGTGGGTGAAGCTAGGTTCTGAAAGGATTATTTCTGAAGGGAGGAAATGGAGAGGATTGCTATGAGGTTGATAATCACTGGCGTCTCAGTTATTCCAGACCGTCTATAGAAATCTATATATATATATATATATATATATATTCAGTGGTCCACACCCCCGAGGATTGCTGTGAGGTTGATGATTACTTAGGGAGAAGGGAGAAGGATGAGGAATGGTTACAGTGTTTCTTGACACGGTCAATAGAGTCATGATGCACTTTGTTATAATCATATACAGGCACATGTGGCCCACATGCCAATAGGATCAACTAAAATTAGAAGGGTGGTGACTTTGAGCAATTCAGATTTTGAGATGCCTTTTTGTGATTAATTTATGGGGATGGCCTCAAAGGATCTTGATTCAACATGCAAAGTTTATAATGAGATCGAGCACCGCATCAAAATTCAAGGTGGATGTTCTCATGCAAAAGAGTAGGTAAATGAAGGGGTTGTATTGCAAAATGGTTACTTGTCCTGATGACCGACATGGAAGAGGTTTTCTTTGTGATGAGAAGAGCAGCCAACGTATCTAATGAAACATTAGATATGCATATGCAACTATCATATTATCGTTTGGAATGTGAGCTGAGATGTCTTAACTTTCTTTTTAAGGTAGTTTCTCTCTCTCTCTCATGGGATAAATGGTAAAATATGCTAGTCCTAAACTAGCCTAGTCCAAGTCCTAGAGATCATTCCTATGGTGCTCCACTTCATTGCTCTGCCACACGACCTCCGTTGTTGTACTCCGCGCTGTCGCAGGACACTCCACTCTGTGCTATCCAAGTGCCTGGGGTCAATCCTTGGCACTGGTTAGAGATGGGATACCTTTAACCACTAGGCTGTCTTGTAGTTCTCATGATGTTGGAATTTAGAACAAGAGAGATTAGAAAGTGATCCCACAAAAACTCTTTTTGAGTAAGGCTATGGACACGGGCTTTTAGGATTATAAACAACCAACCATGATACGCTTTGAGTAATGGATTTAAGAAGCTTGCCCTATTCCTCTACATTTCTTCTAGGGGTATACACGGATTGGATTAGTGCGTATTAGGCCAACTCTGTTACCTACAGATCAATGGATTTGGAACCCATCACCAATCCGTGGCTATTAAAAATCGATTCGATCCCACGGATCGGATTAATCCGTTCAATCCGTTGAATCTAATGTTAAAGAAAATTTGAAGAGCATGCTCTCCAAGGCTAGGGTGAAATTTGGTATAAGATTTCATTTGTTGTACTTAAATATAAAAGTGAATTCCATTTTGACCCTTAAACTTTATTCTTCTTTTATATTTAAACCCAGGGCCAGCTCGAGACAATTCGAGGCCTAAAGCGACAATCCTAAATTAGGCATTTTCTATATTTTAATATTATTATAAATATTTTTTTTTAATTTATTTTTCTTGCTTTCTTGTGCTGCAAAATTACTAATTAAGTTTTTATATTCAAGTTTTGCTAATCTATCTTAAGTCCACCTCCAAAACCCACATGAAAACTTTGGACCCATCTCCAAAACTGACATGGAAATCTTGGCTTACAAAATCCAAGTACCTATTTGGCTCCAAACAACCCCTGCATCTTGAATCTACCATTGGTGGGGGCCCGAAGCATTTTCACATGCGCACGGTGCGCATACGCAATATGAGTCAGGACCATCCAAGATGAACTTCAGAGTTGCGCCCCACGTATTGGATGTTCCAGATGCACGGTGCTCATATGCACTGTGGGCAAGTGAATAAATTTCGATGAGGGCCCATTGTTTATCTTAAATTTTAAGATCTATTATTAGGGCTGAAATCCCAAGCTATTGATCTACTACAACCACATCATGGACTAAATCTGAATGGGCTCTTATTGAAATAGGATACACAAAAATAATGAGAAAGGCTTGTAAAGTAAATTCATGACTGAATGTATGGTTGAGATTTGATACACATGGACTGCTTGGAATATAATGGTGTGCTAAATCAATTGGACCCCTAGCAATAGTAATATAAGGAGTAGATTTGGAAATATAATAGTCCATAAATGACACTTTAAGACCCCATAAAAACTGGCCTTATTAAGAAAGAGTTATTATAGGACCTTATATTTTTGGGAGAAAAAAAGAGGATGGCAGTTGACAAGTTTGATTTTTTGGAATTTCAAAAGATGCTAGTTGCTATTATGGGGCCTTTTTTTGGGCCTTATTTTTTGCGGCCTAAAGCAAAGGCTTTATTGGCCTTATGCTAGAGCCGGCCCTGTTTAAACCTCTTAACTTATATTTAGACCCCTTAAGGATTTTTTATTAAATGTCAACGGATCGGATCGGATTGAATCTGCTGATTGAAGGTGAAATCTGTCACCGATCTATTGCTAACGAATTACAAGATTCTCAATCCGTCATCAATCCATTTACCTTTGGTTCAGTTAAAAATTCAAGGATCGTATCAGTTTTAAGGATCGACGGATTTTTTGTGCTCAAAATTCCCACAAATAGAAAATTTTGCTTTCTATCCTTAGGGATGTAAATGGGTGCCCGATTTTCCAATTACCCGGAGGTTCTGACCCTTTAAAAACTGGATTTGAGTCCTTATTTAGGCCCAGCTAACTAAATGGGTCCGGTTAAGATCCCACCTTGGTTCAGACCCATGGACCCGACACGTTACCTCAATTTTCGAGAATCTCCTTAAAATTAGATTTTTTCCCCATATCACTCTCCACCTAGACCCGGACTCGCCCATATATGGTTCTGATTCTGGGTCCAGTTCTACCTTCCCCTTAACAATTTCGGGTCCGGAACTAAGAAACTGGTCTCGAGATGGTTCCAGGTCTAGGTCCACCATGGACTCGAAATAGAATCGACCCGTTTACATCCCTACCCATCCTGTGTTGGAATTATAAAGATTTAAGAAGTCTAAAAGTCACATTGGGATTTTAATGGTCATTAAGGAATATTAAACATCATCATGAGACTTTATACTGTTGTCTTGGAATATGTAAAGTCATGTGTTCTTTGGAAGTGTCCTTTGGCAAACTATATAAGGTTGTGAGGCTGTGTTGTAATTGTTTTGTAGAGTGTGTGGTAAAGGCCTAGGTCTAGAAGATTGTCCAAGTATTTCATGTAGAGAAATCTCTTGTTATTTTAAGGTTTGATTATATATATATAAGCTAGGTATTCCTTAGCTTGAGCTTATGATAAAATTTCGTAAGCTCATGCTTGTGGGGCCCACCTTTGGTCCATCCAAATGGACCAAACACATTACTCCCCTAAATTACACATGTCCACCAACTTTCAATCAGATCCGAATTTATTGTTCATTTGATTTAGAATAGGGGCTTTGAGGCTTTGTGCGGCCCTTTGGCCATACAACTCCATATACACAAGCGCGCACACTCCACGCCTTCATCTTTCTACAAATTAATATAAGAGTATTTTCTCAAAGTGGTATTAGATTATATTTTCTACAAATTGGTATCAAGGCTTGTTTGACAAGATTTTAAAGCATTGATCTTAGATTGTTTTCTTATTGACAAATATTAGTTTTTTAAGGCTGCATATCTTTTTTTAAAAGTTTTTTTAAGTGATTTGGATCTTGTGTTCAAATGAAAAGAGATAATTTGATATTTGAAAGCGTCAGAGGGAGAGTAAAATGATTTGTTTCTCAAAAAGAAAAAGAAAAAAAAGAAATTAATGAGTAAAGAGATGAGAAAAGTGAACAAAATCTGTGATCTTGCTATCAAGATTCAAGTGAATAAGTTTCTTCTCATGATTGGTTTGGAATCTTAAAAAAACTAGTTTCTCGTCTTGATTGAAACAGGCTCCATCATGGTTTATGATTAAAAAAAGGGGAAAACTTCAAATAAGTCTTTAAGTTTTTGCCTTATTTCAAAAAAGGACACAAATTTTAAAACTTTTCAAATTAATCCTTAAGTTTTTCATGAAATTTTCAATTAAGGACATTCATTCATTTAAAGTTATTTTCTGGCAATTTTCTTAAACTACTCAAATTATCCTTCAATGAAATAAAACCCCGGCCCCCTTCACTTCCTCTATATTTTCTTCATTTTTTTTCACTGGCATCTTTATAGTGACTGAGAAAAAAACTAGCATTTCCACAGAGATCGGCTAAATGTAGTGGCTGTCAGAACCATGTCATGGCTTTAAATGAAGGTACTTTGGGTATTTTTAAAAAATTGAGAGAAAATGCCTTAAAAAATACCTTTAAATGATCAGATGGCCTTAATTGAAGTTTTATTGAAAAACTTAGAGACTAATTTGAAAAGTTTTGAAACTTGTATCATTTTTTGAAATAAGGCAAAAACCTAAGACTTTATTTGAAAATTTCCCTTAACAAAATAAGTTTCTTCCCTTAACTGAATTTCACTGTTTAAAAAAGTTATTTGAGAGCATGACGATTGTTGAAACTCCTTTCAAAACAGTATTTACAAGAACCTACATTAAAACTTGGATGTGTCCCTCATATATAACAAAAGTATACTTTTCTTAGTTCTTTTTTTTTATACTCCATTATGATTCCCTTGGAGATTTTCTTAATCTTCTTACTAAAATATTGAAAGTAATAATTCCAACATCATGTAGCCATGTGGAACATTAATATTGGAACCTAGTACTCCAAATTCAACTCAGTTTGGGCAACATTGACCGTTGGATTGGACATGCCTAAATTGCATTTGTTCAATCTAACAGTGAATGTTCCTTCTCAATTAGACTGAAGTTTTAGATACGAGAGACTGAAATCTCATGCATATATAGAGACCAAACTGCACATCTAATAGCTAGGCAGCCTGGATCATCAAAATGAGGGGCATATTGTGCTTAATAAACTCTTTTCGAAAGAAATCATTTGCTAACCCAAGAACTAGAATTGACCCCACTGAGATTTGGAAAAATATTGAAAAAAAAAATAATGAATTGAAGTTATGGGAAGCTTTTGACCTCACTCAATGCGTAAGTTAACGAGATATTTGTCTACCCAAAAAAAAAAAAAAAACTAATTGGCCCAATTTTTACTTTTTAAAGAAAATTTTTCTTTTTTAGACATTTTGTCGGTAAGTCTTCATTTACCCTAACTTAACCTCTAAATATGATATTCTCCCCGTATTAGAAGGAAAAAATCTTAATATTATCAAAAGTAGATGACAGATGTTGATAAAAGGGAAAATAAATTTATTCGATTTATGGAAGATAAGTCTTTTGTTGACCCCACTGACTTGAATTTCTGGAACCGTCACTGCATGCTCACTTCTCCAAAAGCCTTATAATGGTCCACCATTCATTAAACGCATGAGAAACAAAGAGGAGGCCAATGACTCTTTGAAGTAGTAGATCTAGATTTTTGTTGAAAAGATTAAAATAAATCTCATGAACTTGGAAAATAAAAATAGATGAATTGTATTGAAGGGAAGAACAAGTTAACTTAATTGGCAGTTAAACTGAAAGTTATGATTCATGCTGAATCAACCGATTGGATTTCTCTCGATCTTAACACTCCACGGTACCTAATCAACCGATACCTATGCGGCATGAGAAATTACCATCAGGTTAATCACATATAAAATACAAAATCAACTCCAAATAATAAATCACTACTATACATGTATTAATGTAATGGTGGGGCATATTCTGTGTAAACAAATTTGCATATAGGTGACTCTTAACACAACCATTTGGGGCATGTTATGGTAGGGTTGGTGACTTGTTTATCAGGTCAGAGTGGGGTGAAACTTTCATTGAACTACGATACAATGAGATTCATTGTCGGTTTGTAGTATGTTAATTAAGTTACATCCTTCAAAATAAAAGACTACCACTTCATCCTTCTCAACAAGAAAAGTGAATTGATTGGGTGCACCCTAAATCACAAACTATACGATCCTTAATTGAGGAGTGTTGTTTTAACTGTAGTAAGTACAGAAGTCCCTTCCAACTGTGCACATCCCAAATCTTTCTATGTTGATGTAATTTTTTTTTTTATTTGGCTTAATTGAGAAATTTTCTTCTACCAAAAAAAACAACAAAAAAAGAAAGAAAGAAAGAAAGAAAGAAAACTGTGGTTGAGGGATCATTTGAATTTGATGATTTTGTTAAACTTCAGAATCTTTAGATTTTTTTTAAATAGTCAGATTTTAATGCAAATTTACATAAAAATTATAAAATATTGCTAAAGAAATATGTTGATTGGGAATTTTTTTAGATTTCAGTTTGGAAGATCTTGAAACTTTTGAAACTCTGTTTCATATGCCTACTAAAACTTTTTATATTTGTTAATGTGTGCGCGCGTGCACGCTTTAATTCTCTTATTAAATAATGTAAAATCTTAATCATATTTAATGTATGAGATAACTTCAACATCATAGTTCATATGTGTAGCAATAGAATTAAAACAGGAATACATTGAAGGGTCCGCACTAAGAAGAAACCAATCTGTTGAATTTGAGAAGACTCATTTACAAAAAAATGAGTAGACTCGTTTAAAAAAAAAAAACACTAAGGCCCTATTTGTTTGAATTAAAATAAATTGAAATTGGATTTATATGGAAATTAAAAATGAAGTTCAAAGCCGAATTTAAAAAAATGAACATCAAATAACATCTTTTTTTATTCTATTTTCTAAAAGAGAATGTTATTTGATATTTATTTTTTAATTTTATTTTTAACCATCTTATGTGTTGAATTCTTGGGTATTCCAATTCAAACGAACATACCCTTGGGAGTCAACCACACAAGCAAACACTGAAAGAAAAATCACATGAAGAGAAATCTACATGGTTTGGTGGTGTGCCTTCGTCGACCAACCGAACATTTAGAGATCTAAGAATCTATAAATTTGTGAACAAGACAATAGATGTTAAAGACGATGATGGGCCCATATCTGTACGGTTACAACTCATCTCTTTCCTGAAAGTGAATGTGAGATAGAAGGTGTCATTTGATATGGACTATCCCTGTGGTAAGGACATGGCTTTTCACTTCAAACAGCTGAGAAATTATGTGCTGCCAGCTTCATGTCTTCCAAAAGATGGGCATAAGATCTTTTATCTCTTGGGAGAGGACTGGGACGCTTGGACTGACAGATTACCACATCTTTGGAAAACTGAATGATAGGGAAGAGGAAATTTTTGAAGGCACTTTCAGAGGAAGAAAGCACCAAAGTAGCACTTAAGTGGGGTTGCAAGTGGCAACTCATCTAGAGCAGACCTCTCTGGTCATGTTTTGTCACTAGGAATAGAGTTGATCAAATCAACCTTATCGTCTAACTGGAGCCACTTATAAGTGGGGCTAGTACCATTACTAGACTTTTCTGTTTTGTTTGGGTTGCAAGTGGCAACTCATCTAGAGCACACCACTGATCATGTTTTGTCAATAGGAATAGTTGATCAAATAAAACTTTTTTTTTCTTATTTATTTTATCCCAGCGTAAGGAGCTGGAACCTAAAAGAGAGTCCACATACACACAGGAAGGTAGTCCACTTAAGTGGGAAGAAAGCCCGCACAAGCGAGAAGAGATGACGTACCCGAAATTCGAACCCTGGACAGTAAGCTCTTACCATTTAGGTAAGGAGCCATTCTTCAATTGATAAAATAAACCTTAAAATCTAGTTGGAGTCATTTAATAAATGGGGGAAGGAGAATAAATAGCTCCTACCATTATTAGAGTTGTTATTCTTTTATCCAAGAGAGACCGCACACACGAGAGGTGGAAGCCCACACTTTAGAAAGGAGAGCCCACACACTTGCGATGAGTGGCATACCTAGGGATCAATCCAAAGGTATCTTTGCAAGATACATATTTGCCAACCAATCAACCTCTTGTTTTCCATTACTAGAGTTTTTACTAACCAAAGTAGCCCAAAATCATATGGGCCTGGGTCTAGGCCCAAAAGGATTTTCTCGGGTCAGATATTAGTGGGAGTGGAATAAAGATACTTTGAATAAATATGAGCTGGACCTAGGTTTGTTGACAGGGAACTTCGTTCCACACAGAGAACAATAATCTCAATGGTCTAGGCTTGGCGAGGCATGATCCAGCCCATGGACTCATATGTTAAGAGAAATCCAGCTGTAATTGGAGCTGCATCTTCGCCGGGACCCTGCAGGATAGCCTTCTATAGTTAAACTTCTCCATTTGTTCAGTAATCAAAGCTGGCCAATGTTTTGCATTGTGAAACATGCAAAGAGGACACTAGTTCCAGAGATTACTGGGTCAGGCCAGCCCAATGGTCAATTGGATCTGGTGTGTCATTCCAGAGAGGTTCAAACAGAGACCAATAGTCCCAATAGATTGAGTCAGGTAGAGCTGATAGAGCTGATTCCATCCCTCCCCTCCATTTCATTTATACCTGTCTCAAAACCCCAGCCACACTGGCCATGCATGTTCATATTATTGGTAAATCTTGATTGAATGAAACAATATCTTCCTATTTCAACAGAGGTTGAAACAAAGGATCCACACTCTAGAGGAAGGTTTTCCTACTGCAGCTTCGCCAACATTATCTCTAGTTTCTCAAACAAGGCCCATGTGTATTCCCCAAAAATCAATGCTGAACACAGTAGAAAGTCTTCAACCAAAGATGCAATAAATGCATGTCACCTTGAACATTTCACAGGGTGTCGGTCACACCGACAGAGGGATGAATGAACCCTACTTACAACACAGGCTATTCGAGGGAGGGCAGAACTTGGGCATCTCAGTGATTTGTAGTACCCGGATTAAACTCATAGGTGGGGCTTTTTTTTAATTTTTTTTTTTTGGGGGAAGGGAAGATATGTCATTAAAGGAGGATCATGGGTGGGCCTTATCTTTTGAAATTATCAGCTGTTTACGTATCCACACCTTTTTCTAGGAGTAATGTATTTAAATACTAAAGCTAGTTTCAGTGAACCAAGTGGTAGATTGAACACAAGAATTTACACTGAGAAACTCTTTCACTTTTTTAGAAAGGAGGAGGTGAAGGAAGTTAGGTGTTTAAGGTGTAGCCAATCGAACGATATGGTCATCTAATTGAGTGGCGTTGGCCTTCAGCCAAAACCACTACGTGTTTAGCAATATGTATCTCTATTTCTTAACTATAGCTGTCACCCACCATCATCAATAAAATCCACCTTTTTCGCAAAAAAAATCGAACGATATGGTCATCTAATTGATTTTTAAGTAAAATGATGTGATTTGTATTTTCAAAAAGTAGGCCCTACTTATAAATTTAAAAGTATAAAACTTTTGACTCATTAAAAAAAAGAAAAAGTAGACATATATTAGAATATTTCAAGGCCTCTTCATAAATCTTTTTTGAAACATGATAATAATAATACCCATATGAGAAGTTTTGGTCTTTTTTTTTTCCAAACCTTATTTCATCTCCAAAACCAACACAAAATTGACTTTATGGCTCCATTGCTCAAATATTAATGGTGTGGGTACTTTCTTTTAGTTGTTCAGTCACCTAGAGAACGCTAAAATTTGTCTTGGAGTTCTTTTCTCTGAATTCCCATTTGACAAAATTTTACTAGGATGGGGATTGGAACACATGCACTTTCACATACATGCGTGTGATCTAATTAGCTGAACTACAACTTAGAGCAATTGATTGAGGCCTTGGGTTGAATATTTTTTTGAATATGAAGCCATTAAATTTGTGGGCTACGGATGAAGGGGTTAGGGGCATGGGTTTGGGGTCAAACTTGATACTTGGGGTTGTCTCATATAGATCTTTCCATGCCCCGGCCTCTGGTCCCATCTCCAAATGGGACACATAATTAGGCCCCACAAAAAAGTTTTCATATAATATATGAGAACAGTTCCCACCTGAATATTACCCATATATATATGTATATATATATCTCATGACTTCGGGCTCGGGCATCACATTTTTCATGAGGACCTGGCTTGGACCCAGCACATTTTTTTTTTTTTTTTTGTATCATAGCCAAAGGGGTTGAGACCCAAGAGAGAGCCCTCGTACGCACGGAAAACTAGCCCACTCTAGTGGAAAGGAAGTCCGCACATGCGGGAAGAAAGCCCACACAAGTGGGAAATGAGCCTACACAAGTGGGAAGAAGTGACGTACCCGAGGTTCAGCCAGGTAAGAACTGACACTCCTTGCCACTCGGGTAAGGAGCTGTTCTTTGGGCCAAGCACTTATGGTTCAAGTCGGTCTAGGGCTGGGATTGGACCAATAATTTAAAACTAGTTTGGGCTTGGATATTGGTCAGCTCGGCCCCATGAATGCCCCTACATATGGCCCAAGTTCAACTTGATTTTAATTAATTAAG
This sequence comes from Litsea cubeba, assembly GCA_012931725.1. Lineage (NCBI taxonomy): Eukaryota > Viridiplantae > Streptophyta > Magnoliopsida > Laurales > Lauraceae > Litsea > Litsea cubeba. Next base: position 2,196,253 of record CM022946.1, on the reverse strand, counting down.
CTAGTTTCTCAGGCATTTGGGATCCATATAAACCTTCTTGTTTAATTCCATGCAAAAAAAAAAAAAAAAAAAGATTGCTTAATTCTAGGGAAGACAAGGAGATTTATCCTTTTTTTTCTAAGTGGGGATGAGTAGCCTCATGAGTTCATGAGTCCGAGCACAGAGGATCCATAATCAACCTGGCATTGGCTGTTTTCATTTGGAATTGAAAGGGCCTATATATTTATTGGAATTAATGTTCCTAGATTGCGTCTTTTTTAATATAGGAAAGATGAGAAATAAATACTCAGCCATCATTGTAATAATTCAAATCCCAGTGAAGGCAAGGTCCTGGCTACATCGCTATCTTATATCCTTACCCTCTTATATCATATCACTCAACCCTCACCTCTTGCATAATTCTTACTAGCAAAGAAAACCGTGCTAAGCACAGGTTTGCCCATTAAATGAAGATTAAACAGCCATAAAATCAATCTACATTATAAATTAAATATCGATAAATTTAAAAATCATTACATAAAAAAGTTAAACATCAATTAATCTATAAAAATATAAATGACCAATAAGTTTGGAATGAACATAACTATAAAAGTCTTCAATACTTAGGAAACTAAGTATCAAGCATTTTAAAAGATGTAGTAAAGATTAGAAGCAAAAACACGTGAATACCATTTATGGAAGATGAAATTCAAATATATGAAAAAGTGAATGATTCATCTCCTGCTTCCTCCATCTATAAACTTCCTCCTCTTTGTCATCTATGTAACCTAGGAAACTAAAGGAGCAAAATAAAGGTAGAATGAGAGTTGAAATTATTGGATGATAAGAGAGGAAGGAATGCATTGAGTAGAATCACCATTGGTAATTAAGTGAGTTGCATGTTTGTTAAAAGTGGGGTAGATGGGCATAAAGGAAAGTGAGGTAGAAGTGGGGAGAGTGGGCAAGAAAACAGCAATGAAAACTCGAAATAACTGTAGGTCAAAATTTAAATGTACAGTCAAAATTATCTAAAAAAACTTCTAGCTTAATATATTATAATATGTAGCTAATTGGACCATGAATTTTTATAAATTCTAAAACAAATAGGCCTAAAGGGTCAGAAAGAACTGAAAGGTAAATGACAAGAATAGTATGACTAAAGTGAGTCTAACTTGTAGACTGGTTATTTATCAGTCACAGAAACTTACTTGCACAAAACAACTTTATTCTTACACACACAAGCAAAGAAATGAAAAAAAAAAAAATGAAAAGCCAAGACCCATTGGTCCGACACTCTCATGGGGCCACAGCCTCTCCTCTCAGATCTGACAGTGAAAATCAGATCTGAGGAAAAGAGAAATCCGGGAAAATCACACCAAGATCTGCTCAACTCCTTTTAGCTTAGCAGAGGGACCCATCTTCTTCAATGGCTGATTTGGTGGTCTCCCATAAGAATCTAATTCTCCACCCCCGTACAGGACCCCAAAGGCCCAAACCCCAGTCGGCGATTTTCTCCAAATAAACATACAGTAACAGAAAGACCAAAGAAAGGTCATCCTTCTTCCTGGCACTTCCAAGATACATCAAACTCCCGTTATATCATATCCTTCCTTCTTACCTCTTTCCATATAACCCCAAGGGGTAGCTCAGTTGACCTAGGACCACGGTTTGCTCCCGGAGGTTGAGGGTTCGAAACCGCACTACCACACTGGGCCACAGGGGGTTTTTACCCGGCTTTGCCTCCTGGGCCCGCAGGGATTACTCCGGCCCAAAGGGCCGGGACACCCTGCGTCAGCAAAAAAAAAAAAAAAAAAAAAAAAAAAAAAAAAAAAAAAAAAAACCTCTTTCCATATGTCTGTACACTCACATATCTTCCATTTCTTTATTAACGACACAACTGTACTTGAAAATCTCAAAACTCCCTCCCCTCCCTTATAAAAAATCCTTCTCTAACACCCACATTAAAACAAACCAAAACCACCCCTCTCTCCCTTATCAGTTTCTCTACCATGGCTTCACCATCAACCTCAATTTCGCCACGCAAACTTCGCTCTGATCTCTATGGCTTCTCTGATCAAGATGAATCCACCACCCCATCAGTCCTTTCAGTTCTTTCTTCGCTCATAGAAAGAATCATTGCACGAAATGAGCGAATTGCTCGAAAATGCGGGTGGGTGTCTTCACCCAAGATTGGTCGAGCTCATGTTTTCGATTGCCTTCATACTCCAAAAATCACAATTCAGTCATTTCTAGAGAGAATTTTTCGTTATGCTCATGTTGCGCCGCCTGTTTATGTTGTGGCCTACATTTACATTGATCGCCTGTGCCAGATTCACTCAGATTTCCGGATTTCAGCTTGCAATGTTCATAGGCTCCTCATCACCTCAATTATGGTGGCTTCTAAGTTTGTAGAGGACATGTGAGTTGATAATTCTGACATTGTTTCTAATGGTGCCACATTGATTCATGGGGCACTTGCAACCAATGTATATGGTCTAATTATTTCTTCTCATTTTTATTTTCTATACAGGAATTATCAGAACTCATATTTTGCTAAGGTGGGAGGATTAACAACAGCAGAGATGAACAGATTGGAGGTTGATTTTCTGTTCTTGATGGGGTTTAAGTTGCATGTGAATGTGAGTGTGTTTGAGAGCTACTGTTGCCATCTGGAGAGAGAGGTGAGTGTAGGGGGAGGATATCAAATAGAGAGGACTTTGAGATTAATGTGTGGAGGAGAAATCATTTCCAATGATAGAGAGAAGACATATTTCAACCAGCTATTGCGAATTGTTGGATGCAGCTCTCATTGATCCCTGTTTGGGCACTCTGCTGGCCCCAATGGCCAAAAAAATTGCATGCCTAATCCTACTCTTTTCATACCTCCTAAATTGGGAGCTTCATGAATGCAACAAGTGTGTATTCCTACCAAAAAAAAAAAAACAAAACACAAAGTGTGTTCAATTTTAATGTTTACTCTCATGGGTTTTGTGATTAGTTTCTTTAGTTTGAATGGAATTAGTTTCATATACTCTGACTAGTATTCCCAGTGCTAATTAATGCTTGGCTTGTTTTATACATTTTGTTCTACTACTGCAATCAATCAGTTTCTTTTGAGGATTAAGAGTAAAGTAGGAGTAAACAAAGTAGAGAACCAATCACCCACTTATTTATTAGGCATCAAAAGACCTCTAAGGGCCCCATTTGCCTGGTTGGTAATGAATTTCTTTAGATTTTGAGCTTTTATGAAAGAGGCTAGAATGGAGGAGTAAAGGTTCTTGATCTGGTCCAATGGGGGATCTTAAGATTGGGAATAAGTGATTAAGTGTTGTGGACTATTCGTCACAAACTGGTCAAACCCAGTTAGAATCGATCAAAACTGGCTAGAAGAACTAATGGTTGGACTGGTTAGACCCACCAGTAACTCTTTTAAATTAAAAAGATTATTATTATTTTTATTTTTACAGCAGTTGAATCAGGTAAACTGGATGCTCAACTGGGTTGGATCATACCATCTACTCCATTTGGCCCCCTGGTCCGATTTCTGTAAGGAAATTACTTTTAGGTCCATTACTTGGACCACAAGTCATTATCTTTCCCGAATTGTGGTCATTATAGGAATCTCGTTTTCATAGGATACATGCTATCTTTTACTCAAATACGGTTTCCTAATGAGATATATTCCATAATATTCTCTACCTTGATGGACGGTTGAAATTAAAACTAATAGAATCCTAATTGAAAATTCGGTCCTCTCTCCACCTATAAAATAGAGACTTTCCTCCATAACAAAGACTCACTCACGAAATTCAATACATTTAGGTTTATAGGCAAGGAGAGAGAAATCGAAATTATTCCCCAAAACTCTTCTTGGACGGATCTCACCATCAATCAACAACAGCATCGGACGGCATGATCGGAAAGTTCTCTGCATCAGGATGTCTGGAGGTAATCTTTAATCTATCTAATATTAAATCCTACATGTGATTATCATGATGTTCTCGATCTTAGGATTCGTGTTAATAATAGACTAACATGTGGTATCAGAGCATGGTTATTGGAGAACACATTATCGTTCATTAATGAGGATAACTATGCATTGCCATAATCGGCAAAAATAGATCCGTTTCTAATTCTGTTTTGCAGCAATATATCGATCTAATTTTTATGGCCTGCATGGATGGTTTATATTTATGTTATTCCGTAATTTATTTAAATTTTTGAATTTTTTCTTTCGTTATGTATAAAACTCCTGCGTGAGTAAAAAATTCAATGTAATAGTTAAATAGATCTGTAACTGGAACGTCGTGACTGAAGTGGAGGCTGTTTCGAGACTGAAGATGGCGTTCTTGAAGCAATCGAAGATAAAGACAGATGATAAAAAAGGATGACAGAAAATAGGCCATATAGTTGGATCATATTTTCATAATTATTCCGTATTATGTTGATTATCTTTAGTATGTTTCTTCATAATCAATGATATAATGCCTCAAAATTTTTTTCCGGGGCTCGGCCTTCTTTATCAGTACTTTTCATATAACGAATGATCTATCATGTATGCATGCAATATATAATGTTATATATTCATATTAAGCCAATTTTGATCACCAAAGTTGTATGCTTAAGGTTAGGTCTCACCACAGTGACCCTAACAATTAAATACTGAAATTTGGCCCTAATAGTACCATCATGATGTTTACTTTTTCCATTGTTCAAGCGCATGAAGCATTTAGTCGCCCACAGGCAGATTATATTCATACGTTTGAATAATAATTAAGAAGTGTTTGTTCATACATGGACCAAAGATATCCACAGATATTTTACTTGTTCTAATTAAAAATAACATCACTCATTTACACCACCTTGAATATGATGACCTTAGATGGTATAATGTGTAGAAATTACAGTGACTACCCACAGGAGCACCTAAATTCTTTTTTGTCGTATATATTCATATATTAAGCATGTGTTGTCTTATTTTAATTAAAGCCTTATTGTTATATCTCTATTGCAGTTATTGTACTCACTAATTTGAATTCGCATGCTACATCTGTCACTAAGCTCAATGGAACCAACTTCTTCGAATGGAAAGAGCAAGTTCAGTTCACATTGGGGGTATTTGAACTGGATATGGCTCTTTGTAAAGATAAGTCAGCTTCACTCACTGAAGCAAGTAATGCTGAGGAAATGACCATCTTTAATGCTTGGAAGAGGTCTGACAGACTAAGCACTATGTTTTTGCGAATGACTGTTGATACCAACATCAAAACATCCATTCCTACACCTGATAATGTTAAGGACTATATGAAGGCCATTGAAGATAGGTTTAAGACTGCAGACAAATCCCTTGTTGGGAAACTAATGGCAGATCTTACAACCATGAAGTTTGATGGCACTCGCTCAATGCATGAGCATGTCATTGAGATGACCAACCTTGCTGCTAAACTAAAGAATTTGAGACTATCCGTGGTTGAAGCTTTTCTCGTCCAATTTATCCTAAACAGTTTACCTCCTCAGTACGGGCCTTTCCAAATTCACTACAATACTATTACGAAAAAGTGGACAGTGAATGAATTGGCTAACAAACTGGCTCAAGAGGAGGCCAGGCTGAATCAACAAGGTATTAAAGTAGCTCATCTCATTCAAGGAGCTGGAAACAAAACCGGGAGAAAGCAAAATTCATGCCAGAAAAGGGCACCACCCAAATCTAATGCGGCTAGTCAGAACCCCAAGAAGAAAAAGAAGAAAAACGTATGCAAATTTTGCAAGAAATCTGGACATTTTCAGGCAGACTGCATTAAACGTAAAGAATGGTTCGAAAAGAAAAGTAACCCTATGGGTTTCGTAAGCTATTTCGAATCAAATCTTACTTATGTTTCTTCTGATACTTGGTGGATTGACACTGCTGCTAATGTTCATGTTTCCAATTCAATGCAGGAATTCCTTACGATCCAAACCATAAACCCAAGTGAGAACTTCCTTTTTATGGGCAACAAAGACAAAGCTCCAGTTGAAGCTATTGGCACTTTTCGTCTTGTTTTAGATAGCGGTTATCAGTTAGACTTATGTCAAACTCTTTATGTTCCGTCTATTTCCCATAATTTGGTTTCTGTAAGCGCACTTGATAAAATTGGTTACTCGTTTAAATTAGGAAATGGTAATTTTATTTTACTTAAAAATTCTAGTCGTATTGGTTCTGAAATTTTATTTGATGGGCTATACAAGTTTCATCTTAATAGTTAAATTGTTGAAGCCCATCTTACCCTGCATTATAAGGAAACCAAACGAAAGTCATCTAAAAATGACTCTTATTTCTTGTGGCATAAAAGACTGGGTCACATATCCAGTGAAAGGATCAAACGATTAGTAAAAGATGGTGTCCTTTCGGATCTAGATTTTACTAATATTAAGGTATGTGTGGATTGTATTAAAGGCAAATCAACAAAACACACAAAGAAATGAGCCACAAGAAGTACTCAGCTTATTGAAATAATTCATACAGACATTTGCGGACCCTTTGATGTTCCAACCTTTGGGGGAGAAAAGTACTTCATTACCTTTATCGATGATTACTCACGTTACTGTTATTTATACTTGTTGCGTGACAAATCTCAGTCTGTGAATGCTGTACAAGTGTTCATTACTGAGGTCGAAAGGCAACTATATAGAAAAGTGAAAATCATAAGGTCAGATAGAAGTGGTGAATTTTATGGTAGGTAGACGAAACAGGACAACATCTTGGACCTTTTGCAAAACTTCTCCAAAAGCTTCGAATTGTTGCCCAATACATAACGCCTGGTTCTCCATGGCAGAATGGTGTAGCTGAAAGGCGAAATCGTACATACATGGAAATGGTTAGATCCATAATGAGTTATGTTAACTTATCTATATCCTTGTGGATGGATGCTCTACTCACAGCTGTTTATATCTTGAACATGGTTCCCAGTAAGGCAGTTCCAAAAACACCCTTTGAACTGTTTATATCTTGAATAGGGTTCCCAGTAAGGCAGTTCCGAAAACACCCTTTGAACTGTGGAAAGGATGGAAACCTAGTTTAAGACATCTCCAAATTTGGGGTTGTCCAGCTGAGGCTAGAGTCTACAATCCACATGAAAAGAAATTAGATCTTAAAACGATCAGTGGTTACTTTATAGGTTACCCAGAAAAGGCCAAAAGATTTAGGATTTACTGCCCTAACCATCGTACGAGAATTATTGAAACCGGTAATGCTAGATTCTTTGAGAATGGCGAAATCAGTGGGAGTAATAAACCTCAAGATGTGATCATTCAGGAAATCAGGGTACCCATCCCTTTACTCTCTATTCCGAAAGATGTTGGAAATCCTCCCATTGTTGAACCATTTAACAATGAGGAAAACCCAATCAATGATCAACAACTCCGTAATGAGATTGTCGCCAATGAAAATATGGATGAAACACCAGAGGAACCGGCATTAAGAAGGTCTCAAAGACAAAGGAGATCAGATATTTTCGATGATTACATGCTTTACACGAATCTGAAGAAGGGACAATTAAAGACCCGATTTCTTATTCACAATCCATTAAGAATGTTAATTCTAGTAAATGGATTGATGCCATGATGGATGAATTGAAATCTATGGATGAAAATCAAGTATGGGAAGTTGTTCAATTGCCTACAGGACACAAGCCAGTTGGCTGTAAATGGGTCTTCAAGACCAAACACGACTGCAAAGGCAATATTGAACGACATAAAGCCAGACTTGTTGCCAAATATTTTAATCAGAAAGAAGGCATTGATTATACTAGAGACCTTTTCCCCTGTGTCTAGGAAGGATTCTCTTAGAATTATCATGGCATTAGTAGCTCACTATGACCTCGAGTTACATCAAATGGATGTGAAAACTGCCATTCTTAATGGAGACTTAGAAGAAGAAGTCTACATGCGTCAACCTGAAGGCTTCATAATTAAAAGTCAGGAAGACATGGTCTGCAAACTTAAGAAATCAATATATGGACTGAAACAACCTTCGAGGCAATGGTACCTAAATTTTCATGAAATCATTACTGCCTTTGATTTCACAGAAAACATGGTTGACCCTTGCATATACCTCAAGATCAGTGGGAGTAAGTTCATATTTTTGGTTCTGTATGTTGATGACATATTACTGGCTAGTAGCGACCGTTGTTTATTACATATTACAAAGGATTATCTCTTTAAGAACTTTGAAATGAAAGATATGGGTGAGGCTTCTTATGTGATAGGAATAGAAATATTCCGTGACGGGTCACTTGGTATTTTGGGGTTGTCTCAGAAAGCATATATTGACAAACTTCTAGAGAGATTTGGCATGATGACATGTTCCTTTAGTCTTGTTCCACTGCATAAAGGAGACAAACTTGATCTTACGCAATGTCCACAGAACGAATTGGAACGTAAAGAAATGAAAAAATATCCTTATGCTTCTCTTGTAGGGAGTCTGATGTATGCACAGGTCTATACAAAACCTGACATTAGTCATGCTGTTGGCATGCTGAGTAGATTTCAAAGTAACCCAGGAATCGCTCATTGGAAAGCTGCAAAGAAAGTGCTAAGATACCTCAAGGGAACAAGAAATTATATGCTCACATACAGAAAATCAAGTCACCTACAGGTGACTGGTTATTCAGATTCATATTTTGCTGGATGTATAGACACCAGACTTTGCACTCTTGGCTATGTGTATCTTTTATGTGGAGGTGCAATATCATGAAAAAGCCAGAAATCCGAGTTACTTTACACATCCACAATGATGGCTGAATATGTGGCATGTTATGAGGCTGCAATTTAGGGAATATGGTTGCGTAATTTTATCTCTCAGTTTAGAGCTTTGAGTTTCATCTCTAAGCCATTAACTCTTTACTGTGACAATGACACTGCAACATTCTTCTCCAAGCATGACAGGATATCTAAGGGAGCCAAACACATGGACCTTCAATATCTATCACTGAAGCAAGATATTCGATTACAGAAATTTATCATTGAGTCTATACGTACAGATTTCATGGTTGCAGACATATTCACGAAAGGACTACCTCCGAAGACCTTTCAGGGTCATACTGAAAGCATGAGTCTTGAAGATAGTTCTTAATTATCATTTTCTGCCTTTTATTTCTTTATTTGTATTTGACATTTATTGAGCTCTTAATGCATCTTTACATCTGTCATTTCTTTTTTTCCATTGTGCACATATTTATGTTTGGATGAATAATAAACAGAAACATTCTTTACACAACGACATTATGAGACCATTACGTCAATCTCTTATTACGGTCTAATTATGCAGGTTGTAAATGACGTAGTACATGGAAGTAAGCATGTTGCAAAATAATGTGTGCACGCCATGACTCTCATTCACAACCGAATTACCCAAGACACTTATGATAACCGAATAAAGAAGTGTTTAGCATATAATGAGCGCCTTATGATTCCTAAAATGAAACACTAAAAGATCTTTCTATTGACCAAGTGGGAGGCTGTAAGGAAATTACTTTTAGGTCCATTACTTGGACCACAAGTCATTACCTTTCCCGAATTATGGTCATTATAGGAATTCCGTTTTCATAGGATACATGCTATCTTTTACTCAAATACGGTTTCCTAATGAGATATATTCCATAATATTCTCTACCTTAATAGACGGTTGAGATTAAAACTAATGGAAACCTAATTGGAAATTCGGTCCTCTCTCCACCTATAAAATAGAGTCTTTCCTCCATCACAAAGACTCACTCACGAAATTCAACACATTAAGGTTTATAGGCAAGGAGAGAGAAATCGAAATTATTCCCCAAAACTCTTCTTGGACGGATCTCACCATCAATCAACAACGGCATCAAACAGCACGATCGGAAAGCTCTCTGCATCAAGATGTCTGGAAGTAATCTTTAATCTATCTAAGATTAAATCCTACATGTGATTATCAAGATGTTCTTGATCTTAGGGTTCGTGTTAATAATAGACTAACAATTTCTAGAACAATACCTTTCATGATTAAATATCATTAGATCTGGGTACTTGTGGATACATACAGAAATCATAATCTTATGGTGGTCATGAGCTGGGGTTAGGTTCAACTTTTAATTTCCAGGGAGTTCGAATGTACAGAGGATCTAAATTCCGATTTCTGCTGCAATAAATGTTAATGCCGACTACCATTCTAATTTGTTCCCAAAATATCAAGAATAAAATTGAAATGAACTTAGTATGGATTTTTTTTTATTATAAATTTTGTTTTAGCAAGACCTTTTTTTTAACCCAGCCAACAGGGCTGAGACCTAAGAGAGAGATTGCACACACATGGAAAGAAGAAAGCCCACACAACGAAAAAGAGCCCGCACAAGCGGATTTGAACCTTGGGCAGTCAAGTGAGAACTGCTGCCACTAACCTGGCCGTTCTCAGCTGAGATGAAACTTAACAAAGGAAAAGGTCGCAAACTAGGAACATAGTATACTGCAAAACTAACGTTGTCGACACACAACTACAGAGGCATCCCTCTATCTATAGGTACGGTAAGAAATTGAGTGGCTCACTTGCCATAGGTCTCACATTAGATCATGTGGAGAAGAAACAATTTATTATATTTATTGATCACTACAACGTATATGGTTATGTAAATTTGATTAAACACAAGTATGAAGCATTAAAAATATTTAAGTTATATGTTGCTAAAGTCCATAATTAAATGGGTAAAAATAAATAAAACGGATCAAGTCCAGTGGGATTGGGGGATATATCTTAAAACGGTTAAAAGAATATTGTGCACGTGAGAGAATCATACATAAGTATGCAATTTCGTATGCCCTATAACAAAATGGCTTGACTTGACGTGGGACTTGTGGCATGCGGCCAATGCGAAAGTGTACTGATAAAAAAAAAGAGGTTTTGACTGGTAGCTTACCTCTAGAGTTGACTTTCTCCTTGCCCTTCCCAAAAACTCTAATTTTTCCTTGACCTTCTCCATGCTAGTGGAAATGGCAAAACTGTCCAAATTTACGTGATTTTGTCATTTTTATTTGTTTTATACAATATCGCACAAGATGCCTATCCATGGTTTCCATATAGTCAAGATAAAATGATGGTGATGAATGAATGATCATGAGCTTCTTTCCTAGATTTTGAATGGGATTCAAGTTAGAGGTTCTTTGCAGTTATGCTTAATTGGTGATTTTAAAGTGCTTGAAACCAATGTTTCAAGTACTCATGCAGTTTGAAAGAAGAATGGATGCATATAGACCCTATTGATACATAAAAGTATATAACATATCACTATTGATTTTATATCAATGTAAATTAAAAAGAAGGAAAAAAAAAATTAAAAAATAAGTATGCTTGGAAAATCAAAAAAATGGAAATCTTGAAATTAGTATTTGATAAAGATTATTTGCCTGCTTTGTGTGAATATAAGGAGTCATTTTTAACCTGTAAATTTACATAATTTTCAACACTATTTAGAGTAAATTCTTACTTGTTATATATAATTAAATCAACTGCAGATTTTGTGTTATTTAAGGTTAGGTGCATTACTTTGTAGTTCGAGTTTTTTTAGTATAAGCATAATCTCTTAATTGTGTCATTATTAGTTTTTATTCTTTTATTACTTTTTATTAAAGTTGTAAATTAGAATGTTAGATCTTTCAAATAAATATAGCTTTTAGAAATAATTGATCAATTATGCCATCATAAAATTAATAATCTTTAATATTGTGAGTCACTGAAGATAGATCTCACTTATACAATACCAGTCAATGTGATGTAAGCATTTGTCACTTGGGTCATGCTAAATACTGCATGTTCACTTGTTTTGGTTCGTAATTAATATCAGTCCAATAAAATGATAGTAGCCCTTAACATTAATTCCACAAGATTTAATGGATATAATTTTTTTTAATAAAATCAAACGGTGACTATAGTCAAATTGCTCAAAATTTAATGGCATCCCTTGATTGCCACGCGTCCAAATAGCCCTCCGCAAGATGTGGTCACGAGGGAGTACCCAAGTGTTTTCTAGTGCAAGTCCTATGGGTACCTTTCATTTTCCGTAGATAAAAGTATTTTTATGCAATAGACCAAAAGTATGGGTATTTTAGTCCTAAAAAGATGTAATTGTAGGTGTGGGGAAGTATTCAAAACTTGGTAAGTGGGCGGAAGAATCCATCTCTATAACTTATTTGGTCAAAACCTCTAAAAAAATTTGTGAATGTTTTCCATCCCCTCTTTGACTTTGTGCCTAAACCACTAAAACTAATTAATTGTTGCTGATGAGTCAGGCCCAAGTGGCCTAGAATATGATGAGCCAGATCCAAATCCACCAGGGAAGCCCAGGTCCAGATCCACGGAGTGACCAAGTCAAGGCAGGCATCTACGTCGCTTTGGAAGCAGTCCCGCTTCTACCAAATCTCGCGAAGAAACTCTCACCTGCCCTCCACCTTGCTCGTTCCTCGAGGACACGTCTGAGGCTCCAGGCCCTCCGCCTTGCTCGTTCCTCGAGGACACGTCTGAGGCTCCAGGCTCCAGAGAGACGTTGCTTTATTTTTGAATCCCATCTGTTGGGGAAGTGTTATAAATTCAGGGTCTCCTCATCACTTGAGGGGCAATGATAAAAATATTATTCACCTCTCTCTCGCTTGTAATCCATCTTACCAATCAAAGATCACCATATTCAAAGTGGACGTAGGTCATACAGACCGAACCACTATAAGTTCCCTCTCTCTCTCTCATTTACTCACCTAGTATTTATTACTCGACCGGTGGTGTCCGAAAACCTATTTTTGGCATCATCAGTTGCTATAATTTTACAAATAAATATTGGTTTAACAAAATAGACTTTAGTATTAGACTAATGGCAAACAAAATGGAAATAAAAAAAGAGCTTGAGACCAGAAATGAAATAAATACTATCACACATTTCAACAAGTAGAACAAAACATGTGAGTTACCGTGAATCATGCCCACTAAAAGCAATCTATTCTCTTAGTTGATGTTTTGAATGATTCATCTTCTCGAAATGACCTTCAATTCAACAACAGCATCCATAAGTCGTCATCATCCTTCAATAAAAATCTTTCAACACTTTGAGACCCTATTTGGATGGGTCTGTTGGCACTCAGTCAATTTCCACCATTGTTAAGACTCATTCCACACAAGAGCCTACCAAAATCAGACATTTAAGTAAAAAAATAATAATAAATGAAGTGAAAAGAAGAATTTTTTTTTTTTTTTTTGTAAATGGAAAAAGGCTAAAATCGCCATCTAATGAGATTTTAGGTTATAAGTTGTTCCATACGAGGACATAATAAATGATCATCTATCTACGACGGGGGGATAAGTAAAAAAAAATTTAAGAGAAAGTAATTAAATATTTAAGATGGAAAGTTACCTTAAAAATAAAGGGATAAGTAAAGTAAAAGTAAAAAAGAAAAATCAAATTGAGAAAAATAAAATAAAACTAATAGCTCCCTTCAATAAAAATCTGTCAACACTTTGAGACCCTATTTGGATGGGTCTGTTGGCACTCAGTCAATTCCCAGCATTGTTAAGACCCATTCCACACAAGAGCCTACCAAAATCAGACATTTAAGTAAAAAATAATAATAAATGAAGTGAAAAGAAGAATTTTTTTGTAAATGGAAAAAGGCTAAAATCGCCATCTAATGAGATTTTAGGTTATAAGTTATTCCATACGAGGACATAATAAATGATCATCTATCTACGACGGGGGGATAACTAAAAAAAAATTTAAGAGAAAGTAATTAAATATTTAAGATGGAAAGTTACCTTAAAAATAAAGGGATAAGTAAAGTAAAAGTAAAAAAGAAAAATCAAATTGAGAAAAATAAAATAAAACTAATAGCTCCCTTCAATAAAAATCTGTCAACACCTTGAGACCATATTTGGATGGGTTTGTTGGCACTCAGTCAATTCCCAGCATTGTTAAGACCCATTCCACACAAGAGCCTACCAAAATCAGACATTTAAGTAAAAAATAATAATAAATGAAGTGAAAAGAAGAATTTTTTTTATTTTTATTTTTTTTGTAAATGAAAAAAGGCTAAAATCACCATCTAATGAGATTTTAGGTTATAAGTTGTTCCATACCAGGACATAATAAATTATCATCTATCTACGACGGGGGAATACGTAAAAAAAAAAATTAAGAGAAAGTAATTAAATATTTAAGACGGAAAGTTACCTTATAATAAAGGGATAAGTAAAGTAAAAGTAAAAAAGAAAAATCAAATTGAGGAAATAAAAATAAAACTAATAGCTCCCGGCGAGGATCGAACTCGCGACCTTTCGCTTACGAAGCGAACGCACTACCACTATGCTACGGAAGCAATTTGATCTTTCAATTACTAACTTTTATAAATCTATTAAATATATTCTTGACAATGTATTTTTATTCCGACTCGACCCACTGACCCAACTGAATTGACAATAATACTATGACCCATCCACACCCAAGCCTGACTTTTTAATTCAGGTTTCATGCCGGCCCTTTTTAACTTTCTAGATGCCTTTGTGCTGGGTTCAAGTTGACATTATCAACCCATTTAACAGATATCTTCTATTTACGTAGAGCTTACACGTGTAATCCAAAGTTCTCAACCCGATCTGAACCCTAATCTGCTGTTACTAATCCTTTTACTTTTGAATCGAACAAATTAAGGTTGGCTTCATAGTTCAGCACAACGGACCCTTGCTCAAAAACAGTACTATCTTGGCTCTTATAATATAACCCCAGCCAGGTCGAGGCTTCGAGCACGACATTATCTGTAAGATTCAGGTTGTCATATAAGGCCCATGGATTGGACCTAGGGCCAGTCTTTCGGTCCACTCATTAAATAGGCATGGCCTAAATACTAGACCTGATAACTAAATGATCTGTGCTTGTAGAAGCTTTGCAGGCTAGGGTATGCAAGTTCAAATCTTTTCCTGTACAGTATACATCCCTTTACACACCACATATAACCACCAAAATCCACATCCCCCGGACAGGGGTAATTTAGGCTGAGGTCAGCCAACATCCGTGGTTGAGTGGTGTTTTGTACCTTAATATTACTTACATGCATTGGGATCATTGACTCTCCAAGTTTAAAGTATCACACCCAGTAGCTCATCTAAGCAAAAAATAAAAAAAATTTAAAGATTAAAATAATAAAAAGGGTCAGGTCAGACTTGTATGAACTCTTCTTAGACTCTGTATTTCTATAAGTGGTTTAAAATGAAGATTCAAAGGTGAATATTAGGAAATGACAACAAAATAACATTTCCTTTAATAAAAATTGAATCAAGGGAAGATGAGAAAAGAATGCTTGCAATCACATTGGTAATTCAAACCTAGAAAATTCATGTGCTGTCTACATTGTTTTGTTACTTTATTATATCTTTAACTCCCTCTCATCTCTAATAATCTTTGGGTGGAGTTCATTTGACCATGGATTCGTACGAATTCATTTACTATGTATTTTATACAAACAAGCGGGCATTAGCAATAATGACCTTCGATCATATGGCTATCAACATTACATGAAACTTGAGCTTTGGTACATGCCATGTTTACCTACTTAAATGGCCTTTTTTTGTTTGTTGGGTAGAAGCTTAAATGGCCTTTTGTTACTGATTTCACTTCAAGTGAGTGTCGGAGAAGATTCAATATATTTCCCTAACAAGTAGTAATTGTTGGGCCTAGTGGGTCCAGACCAAGTGGGTTCATGGTCATGGGTATTTTGGTAATTGTACCGGGACTTTCTTATTGACTAAGATAGGGTTTCTTGGGGAATAAGAAAGAGAGCATTATATATTCATATAATGTGTAACCCATGAGAAAGAGACTGTACTGCATATCATACAGAGTGAACCTAAAGGAGAGTCGAGTTTCTTTCCCATTGACGTAGGCAAGATTGCCGAACCACGTAATTCTCTTGTGTGGTTGCTTGTTCTTGTGTGGTTGATTGATTGTTTGATCGCTAATTTACGTTTCCGCATACACACGCACAACAAGTGGTATCAAAGCCTAAGCGATTGTGTTGCATTGCGATCGACGAATCGGATCAAGGAGTTGATCCGGATTTACTACACGTTCTTCGTTGCAGGAAAGGGACAGAGATCGGTTCCGATCTCTGCTGGGCCACGCGGATTGAATTTCCTAATTTGAAACGGAGATCGGGTTTTTGGGTTCTATTTGCATAAGACCAGGGTCGCCGGATTGCACAGATCATCGCCGCTGAAGACCTGGGCCGCCAGACTGCGTTGATCTTTGCCAGAGAAGAAGAGCCGCCGCTCACTGCTGTCATCGGAGAAGAAGGGCCGCCGCTCATCACCTGACTCACTCCGATCGTCGTCAACCGCGCCATACCGCCGCCTTTCGCCGCCGTGGCGCCATCTCCGAAGACGAAAAAGGAAAGAGCAGCGTTTGGGTTCAGTTCCATCGATTCTGGTTACAGAAACCAGAACAAAACGAAGAAAAAGGGATCTGATATGGGCTAGTTTTCTCCGGGTTGGTTTCAGGTCGGTTCTGACTTGACCCGTGTTGTAGCAGAAAGCCCAACCCACAGCCCAGACCAGGTCAGGTTCGGTTTGGGTCAGTTCAGCCTGACTCGTGAAGCAGAAAGCCCATTCTAGCATTCGCTGAAGTCAGCGCCACATCAGCGAACAGTACGGTCAATAGCAGTTTTGACCAGATTGACGGCTGAGAACTATTCTCGCGATATCTTGATCATCCGAGGTTAGATCGGAGATCCGTTTGCACCTACGAACTCGTTGCGAGCAGATCTACGTAACTGTGGAAGAAAATTGGCAGTTTGACGGTCAACAAGATAGTTTGACTAATCGGAGCACAGAAAGCTATTTTTGCGATATTGGAGCCATCTAGAGTCGGATTTCAAATCCGTTTCTTCTAACGTGCTCGTGGTGACGAGATCTACAGATTGGTTTAGAAATTGAGGTTAGTGAAAGTAGGGATGTTGTGTTTCATGAAGACCAATTCTTTAGAGATATTGAAAAGACTGAAAAGTCTTATGAAGTTGTTGATGGAGTGGTTGATCTCACACCGACTCCTTATCCTATGCAGACTACATGTGGAGAAGGTGGACAAAACGATTTAAATCGTGATGAGGCGCGAGGGTTGCCAGATGAACAGAGTGTTGAGCAGGGGGAGCAGTCTCCTCAGTCAGAAACCACAGAACCTCAGGCTAGGAGGTCTACTCGAGAGCGTCAACCATCAACAAGATATCCTGCAGCAGATTATATTTTGCTTACTGATGAAGGGGAGCCAGAGAGCTACCAAGAAGCAAAAACTCATGAAGATAAAGGTGAGTGGATGGAGGTTATGCAGAATGAGATGAGTTCTTTGAAAAAGAACAATACTTATGAGTATGTGGAACTTCTAAAAGGCAATAAGGTTCTGAAGAACAAATAGGTGGAAAACTGATAAAGCACAAAGCACGGCTAGTGATTAAAGGCTTTGCGCAGACGAAAGGTATTGACTTCGATGAAATCTTCTCTCTAGTTATGAAGATGACTTCTATTAGAGTTGTCTTGAGTCTAGTCGCCAGCATTGACCTTAAACTTGAATAAATGGATGTGAAGACTGCATTTCTTCACAGTGATATGAAAGAAGAGATCTACATGACTCAGCCGGAGCGGTTTGAGGTAAAAGGAAAAGAACAGTTGGTTTGCAGGTTGAAAAGAGTCTATGCGGGCTGAAACAAGCACCGAGGCATTGATACAAGAAGTTTGATTGATTCATGGTGAGTCATGGGTACTGAAGGATAGCTGTAGATCACTGTGTTTATGTTCGTAAGTTTGGTAATGACAAATTTATCATCATTCTTTTATATGTAGATGATATGTTGATAGTTGGACAGGATAGTAAGATGATTGGCAGGTTGAAGAGGGACATGTCAAAGACTTTTGACATGAAAGACTTGGGTCCCGCACGACAGATTTTGGGAATGCAAATACTTCGTGACAGGAATGCTAAGAAGCTGTGGTTGTCGCAGGAGAAATATGTTGAACGGGTGTTAGCGAGATTCAATATGATAGATGCTAAGCCAGTTAACATGCCTTTAGCCAGTTACTTCAAGCTCAGTAAGAGATTATGTCCTACTACAGATGAAGAAAAGGAACGGATGATGTCTATTCCATACTCCTCAGCAGTTGAGAGTCTTATGTATGTCATGGTGTGTACATGGCCAGACATTGCTCATGCAGTGGGTTTAGTGAGTAGATTTCTTTCTAACCCTGGGAAAGAGCATTGGGAAGCAGTGAAGTGGATCTTCAGATATTTGAGAGGTACATTAGATTTTTGCTTGTGTTTCAGATGCTTAAAACCAGTACTTGAAGACTTTACAGATGCTGATTTTGCAGGCGATCTTGATCATCGGTTGTCTACTTCTGGGTACTTATTTACTTTTGCAGGGGGAGCTACTTCCTGGCAGTCTAAGTTGCAGAAGTGTACAGCATTGTCTACAACTGAAGCAGAATACATAGCTGCTAATGAAGAAGGGAAGGAGATGATTTGGTTGAGGAATTTCTTTCGACAATTGAGTTTGAAGTAAGGAGAGTATGTAGTCTACTATGATAATCAGAGTGCTATGGATCTTAGCAAGAATGCTACATACCATGCCCGCACGAAGCACGTTGATGTGAGATACCATTGGATTCGTGAGGTCATCGAAAAGAATCTCATGAAGCTGTAAAAGATTCACACTGACAAGAATCCCTCTAACATGATGACTAAGGTCGGGTCTAAAGGAAAGCTGGAGCTGTGTTCAGAGTTGGCAGGACTGGACTCCTAGTTAGGGGGCTCAAAGGCGTCTTCCCCATGGTCTGGATGGGGAGATTGTTGGGCCTAGTGGGTCCAGACCAAGTGGGTTCATAGTCATGGGTATTTTGGTAATTGTACCGGGACTTTCTTATTTACTAAGTTAGGGTTTCTTGGGGAATAAGAAAGAGAGCATTATATATTCATGTAATGTGTAACTCATGAGAGAGAAACTGTACTGCATATCATACAGAGTGAACATAAAGGAGAGTCGAGTTTCTTTTCCGTGGACGTAGGCAAGATTGTCGAACCACATAATTCTCTTATGTGATTTGCTTGTTCTTGTGTGGTTGATTAATTGTTTGATCGCTGATTTACGTTTCCGCATACACGTGCACAACAGTAAAAGAGCCTTTGATAGAAAACCATTGAGGAGTGGACTCACACCACGTCTGTTTTTCCTCTTCAGGTTTTTGACAAATAAATGTTTGAATGGCTTAATGTACACCGAGTAGATGCTTGAAATACAAAGATCATACAACTTGTACAGCACAAATAGTGCAATCACCAAATTTTCATGTTTCAAACTAGAGGAAGTGATGAAGCTGGGTCATTTTGGGTCACAACTCACAACATGTAAACGCCCTGGTCGAAAATGTCACAACTCCAAACTGATCCCAAAAGTCAATCTGTTATCAAGAAAATGGGTTCAAATCAAGTTAACAGGTCGGCTTGGGATTATAAATGTTGGTTCGGCTGGTTGAATTTGCAGACCTAATATTTGTCTTTACTATATTGATTAGCATAACTACCCGTGTTGAGTACAGTCGCATTATAATTTAAAATTTCTTATATTTAAAAGGTTACGTTGAGTATCTCTTTCCATCCATTAAGTAAGTTGCATAAATGAAAATAAAAATAAAAATAAAAACGAAAGGGAGTAGAAGAGATGGGGGTGGAGAAAGAGACCTAAAAAAGAAAGAAGTAGAGTTAGGCCATGTTTGGTATCTCTACTCTTTTTCTGACAGACCCATTAAAAATAGAGCCATTAAAAAAAAGTCATACAAAGAAGAGGCCAAATCTCTATTTTTCAGCTGCCCACTTTTTTAGCATTTGAATTTTAGAGGATTTTCCTCCAAATGTCTAAAACGGACAGAGGCCAGAATGTTGTGCCAAACGCTCTTATTTTCATAATCTCTGTCCGTTTAGACATTTAGACAAGTAGAGGCTGAAAATAGAGATGCCAAACATGGACTTAAAGTGGAGATTAGTAGGTGGTATGATGAGATAAGGATATAAGTGTGAAGTTATATAAAGAGGAATGTAAAATATTTTGATAAAGAGGATTAATTGTGAGTCAAAATTATAACAGACGTCCAAAATCAAATAAAAAACCTTCCAGCTTAATATGTTATAATAAAAGTAGTAGTAATAATTTAAAGAAGTGTAATATATCCGAACATTTAACAAAAGATAAGAGTGGAGAGAAGAACAAAATTCATGAAGCAAACACACTAAGGACAAGACACTCTTACAATGAATCTCTATCCAACTCATTTATTGTGAGAAATGTTAACCCGAATCCAACCCTAAAATTAAAAAAATAAGAAAAACAATGTACTTGAGCAAGAACCATCCCTACTTGGGTCAAGTTGGAACAATTCAATAAAAATCATGAAAATGATGACAACAAAGAAAAAGACATTGCACATGGGAGAAACATTTCATTTTTCTTTTTAAAACCAGCACTTCAAAGTCTTTCAAGATAAGATAATTTCAACCAATGAATGGAAAAGATTGCATTCCATTCCATAGAAGATCAAGGCAGATTCTAATCTAAAAGACTTCAAGGCACGTTGCAACAAGAAGAGGAGGAAGAAACCCAAATCCCTGCCCAAAATCACGGGCTGTTGTTTTTGACTGATGGGCAAGAAAAACGTTACGATCACACGAGAAAAATCGGACTGGCTCGAAGATTTCAACGGCCAATAACCACCATCAACGGCTTGGTCGAGGGAGGTTTCGCTTTCATTAACAGCAAAACCGGTAAAGTAACGGATCAAGCTGACAAAAGGCCAAAACCAGAAGGGGGGCCACACGTGGAAATTACACCGTATCGGATCACCGTTACAAAAGGACAAAATCAGAAGGTGGGCCACACAAGGAAATTACACCATATCGGATCGCCGTTACAAAAGTACAAAATCAGAAGGTGGGCCACACGTGGAAAATGCCTCCCATTGGGCCGGGCAACCGTTTTCTATTTGCTATCGTCATGCAAAAGAGACCCACGGGCCCCATGGCTCGGCTTGGCTCGAGTGGAGTCGATCCTTTACTTAGCGTGGCTCGAGTCCACATGGCCACATCATGTGGTTAGATGATTGGTCATCGGTTTTTAGAATCTGTAAGTTAATTAGAATTTCTTGCCGTTTGGTGAATGATTGAAGGTGTATGAGTTTAGGGACATCATCAAAAATCTACAATCCAAAAAATAGAAGTTGAATATGAAACTTGGTATGGGGGAGATTTGGATAGGGATTTGGCATTTGAGAGTTGTATGAAGCTCAAATCAAATTTAATGTTTAAAGAGCTGCAATTGTATATATATTTAGCAGATTTACTTTATAATTATTACAAAAGATCGGTGTTATTCGGTGTATCCAAATCCTCTCCAAAGGAGGAACTCCTAAAATCTCATGAGGTCCTTTAGTGAGACTACATTCGTTTGAATGGACTGCAAAACACAAAAGTACGAGAGAAAATCATTTGATTATTACTCATATTAGTCCCCATTAATTTTTCTTTCATTTAGACTAGAGTCAAGCATATTTGATCGGTATCTTTTGGACCAATTTTTGAATAAAATGCTTTTTCCTAATTCAACCCATTTTGCATCCTTACTTGAAAATCAAAATAAACTTCCCCTTAACCTACTAATTACAGGCATTACATGTTTTTAGATTGGATGGAAAAACAACATTAAATTGGAGACGCATTTACATTAAAAGAAAAATAAAGAAGATATGGATTGTCGGACCAACATAAGGGTCATCTCTTGGTTGAAAACATGGTTTTTCGGGCATTATAGCAATTAGTACCAATGACTCTTTATATATGATGGCCAATATAATAGTTTTTTCACATTTTTATTGAGATGATATACATAAAAAAAATCCCGGAAACTCAAAGAAAATCCGTTTATTAGGTCTTTTTAAGAATGTTTTGGATATAAATGAAATTAAAATCATGGCATTCCAGTTTATATCTTGATAATTTATTTTTGCTTTATATGTGTTTTTGT